>OZ024740.1:205104475-205106975 GCA_964016885.1 Eledone cirrhosa
ATTCTCCTCATTTAGAAGCCTTTCATAGTGACACTTCCAAGCTACCTTCTTATCAGCGTCGGTGATGGCAAGTGTGCCATCGTCGTTTAGTACACACTTCTCCCCGACAATATCACGGTTTTCCTTGACGCATTGCCTAGCAATCCTGAACACCTCACGTTTTTGGTCATCGCGTTGTAGAACATGCTTGAACTTTCTTTCCTCAGCTTCCCTTCTTGCTAAGTACACTTGTCTCCTAGCTTCCCTCCTGGCCACTTGATAGTCCTCTCTACTTCCCCCATCCCGCCATACTTTCCAAGCCTGCTTTTTGGCCTTAATTGACCCCTCCACCTTACTGTTCCACCACCATGTTACTCTCCTCCTGCCTACAGGCCTGCTCCAGCCACAGACTTCGTCTGTCGCCAACAGCAGGTTTGCTTTCAGAAATTCCCACTCTCCCTCTATATTGTCCGACTCTAAATGTTCTTCCTTACTGTCGAAAGCATCAAGTAATATGCTTTGAAATTTATTCCTGGCTGTGGGGTCCTTTAGCTTCCATATTTTCCTCCTGAGGATAGTCCTCTTCTGTTGTCGAGTACGTCTCGTCCTGACTATGAGGTCGCTAATTATCAGTCTATGTTGGGAGGTGCATTCTTCATGGGGGAGGGATTTAGTGTTAACAACATATATATTATATAATATATATACATATATATTATATATATAATATATATATTATATATATATATAATATATATATATATATTATATATATATATATATTATATATTATATATATATATATTATATATTATATATATATACATATATATTATATATATATGTATATTATATATATATATATATTATATATTATATATATATACATATATATTATATATATATGTATATTATATATATATATAATATATATATTATATATATATGTATATTATATATATATATATTATATATTATATATATATACATATATTATATATATATACATATATATTATATATATATGTATATTATATATATATATATAATATATATATATATATATATATTATATATATATATAATATATATATATATTATATATATATACATATATATTATATATATACATATCATCATCATCATCACCGTTTTACGTCCGTTCTTCCACGCTAGCATGGGTTAGACGGGTTGTCCTGTTGTGGGCAGTGTCTGGTCGGCTGACCATGCCTTGCTCATACAGGAACTGATTTGGCTTGATTTCTACAGCTGGATGCCCTTCCTAACACCAACCTCATTTACAGTGAGTGCTGGGTGCTTTTTCGTGGCGCCTACACGTCCACTTTACAGTGTGGGCTGGGTGCTTTTTTGCCGTGGCACCTCCACGACCACCTTGTGGTGGGGGGTGTGGAGGCATATTGTCTATATGCTTCAGCTTGTACCCATGGGAGGTCGGGTACTCTGTATTATTGCGTGACGCCAGAAGTCACGGTCGTGTGTCATTGTCATTGAGAGGTGTAATTGGGTAAGGTCGGCTTTTATCACCTCATCCCAGGTCATCTTGGGTCTCCCCACTCCGCGGTTTCCATCAACTTCTAGTGCTCTGCACCTTTTTATGCAGCTGTCATCCTTCTTACGCATCACATGTCCATATCAGAGCAACCGCCTCTCCTGCACACATCATTTGATTCCTCTTATGCTCAGTCTCTCTCTCAATTCATTTATGCTTTGTCGTTCATGTATATTACTGTTACACATCCATCGGAACATGCAGGCTTCGTTTCTCTCTAATCTACGTAAGTCTTCCACCTTCAGCGCCCAGGTCTTACTACCATGACACATCGCTGTTCGGATACACGCATCATACAGTCTGCCTTTCATTCTGAGGGAGAAGCCTTTTGCAGCGAGCAGTGGTAGTAGTTCCCTAAACTTCTTCCATCCCGTTCTTACCCTAGTTATTGTATTTTCTGAACACCCACCTCCGCTGCTAATTCGGTCACCTAGGTAGCAGAAGCTGTCTACTGTTTCTACAGGGCCCTCCCAGAGATTGGTGGTATTTGTTTCCTGTGGCTGTTTGCTGCTTGCTGTCTCAGCACAACTGCTACATGTGAATCCTACATTCTTAATTAAGCTTCCTGAGATCCCGCTACATCTCTTGTGTACCCATTGTTTGCATTTGGGGCAGAGAATGGAGTTCCTACCTACACCTTTCCTACATACTGAGCAAGGCCATTTCTCGACCTTAGTCGTTGTCATGTTGACTTTGAGACCCTTTCTTTCTAGTCCCTGCTTCCAAGTTTGGAATTTCTTCTCTAGTTCTACCATAGATTCAGCTATGAATGCGAGGTCATCAGCATACAGGGGTTCCCATGGGCATCCGGTCTTAAACTCCTCCGTTATTGCCTGCAGGACTATGATGAACAGGAGAGGGCTAAGAACAGAGCCCTGGTGGACCCCAACCTGTACGCTAAATTCCTCGCTATACTCATTGCTAATCCTAACTTTGCTGACTGCTCCCCTA
>OZ024740.1:205114475-205124475 GCA_964016885.1 Eledone cirrhosa
AGAGGGTGAAGTGACTAAGCGAATTTCGTTGAAATCTGCGGTAGCTAATGGTTAACTTCCTTCGGACATGCGCCTGCGCAGACTGGTGGGGGTGAATTGGTACTCACAGGGGAACGGATGAAGAACCCAAGAGTACACACTTCGTCCGTTCCCATGTCGATTCAATTTGGATTGCCTCGGAAACATAACCTTATTATGTAACAAGCTGTCTGATGATGTCATGACACTCGCACACAGAACAGTGTGGCCAGTGTCATCATTGAAATATATATCACAGCATTATTATTAAAGGGCGGTGGATTGGCAGTATCGGTAGAGGGTCTGACGCTATGCTTTGCAGCAAAGAGTTACGTCCCTTTATGGTTTGAGTTCAAATCCCGCCGAGGTTAACTTTGCCTTTCATCCTTACGGGGTCGATAAAATAAAGTACCAGTAATGCACTGGATAATTGCTGGCCTTGTGCCAAAAGTAGAAACAATTATTATTAAAGGAGTTGAATATCTGAAACTACTTCGCTTTTCCTTATTCTATATATATATATAGAATAAGAGAGGAGACTGAGGTGGTATGGACATGTGATGCGCATGGAGGATGACCAATGGGTGAAGAAGTGCCAGGAAATGCCAGTTGAAGGAAGACGTGGTAGAGGTAGACCACGAAAAACATGGGCGGAGGTGGTGAGAACAGACCTCAGATCATTGAAGCTCACGGTGGAGATGACGAGGGACCGTGACGAGTGGAGAGATGCTGTGCTGAATAAGACCCATCCCACCCTTGCAAGCAGGGAAAAGCGGACGTAACATGATGATGATGATGATGATGATATATATATATATATATACATATACATATATATTTATTAAAATAACAGATTAAAGTTTAAGCAAAGAATCGCTGCTTTCACCCTTAACGGGATCTTCTGAAACTTTGCTTAAACTTTAATCTGTTATTTTAATAAATATTTGCTCTACGGTTCTTATATATATATATATTATATATTTATCCTTATCGAGCCCTCTTTGGATTTTAGTCTTCAAATTTATTATTATTACTATATATATATATATATATTATTGCTATTTTGCTGAACTCCTTTGTAGAGTTTTTTTCAGAATGTATTTGACTGCTATTTCTTGTAAATAAACATTCACTTCCATCCTGACGTCACTAGCCCCGTTTTTTCCTCATGTGCTTTTTCATAAATACACATGAAGGCGAACTAGCCAGTTTTAGAATTCCCTTTTTCGGATTATACTACTGTGAGAGCCCTGGTTTCTGTTGAGCTCTGCTGATGAATGAAATCCAACCGTGACCATCTCCACTGAAAGTTTTCATGAAATAGTCTTTTAAGACTATACAGAGCATTTGATGTTATTCCAAATTAAAGGATAAGTGTTTCAAACTTTATTTTATCATGAGTTAAAGGTCTATAGATTTTTCCCTGGATTTTACTAAATTCTGTGGATGAATTTATATCCTGATTCTCTTTTGAGATGAGTTTGAGTTATTTTTCCTAAATCTTTCGTTAACTACTTTTCCCATCTTGACGTTATAGTCGCATATATGTTATAGAATGCCGTTAGCTTCTTGCTAAAACAATCTCTATACCTCTCATTTATATTTATACTCGGATTCTTTTCCTAGAGTGCTTAAACTATCTGTGATTAATCCCGGTTTTTTTCATAAAAACTGTGATAATTATTGCTATTTTGCTGAACTCCTTTGTAGAGTTTTTTTCAGAATGTATTTGACTGCTATTTCTTGTAAATAAACATTCACTTCCATCCTGACGTCACTAGCCCCGTTTTTCCTCATGTGCTTTTTCATAAATACACATGAAGGCGAACTAGCCAGTTTTAGAATTCCCTTTTTCGGATTATACTACTGTGAGAGCCCTGGTTTCTGTTGAGCTCTGCTGATGAATGAAATCCAACCGTGACCATCTCCACTGAAAGTTTTCATGAAATAGTCTTTTAAGACTATACAGAGCATTTGATGTTATTCCAAATTGAAGGATAAGTGTTTCAAACTTTATTTTATCATGAGTTAAAGGTCTATAGATTTTTCCCTGGATTTTACTAAATTCTGTGGATGAATTTATATCCTGATTCTCTTTTGAGATGAGTTTGAGTTATTTTTCCTAAATCTTTCGTTAACTACTTTTCCCATCTTGACGTTATAGTCGCATATATGTTATAGAATGCTGTTAGCTTCTTGCTAAAACAATCTCTATACCTCTCATTTATATATATATATATATATATATATATATAGTTATGTAATAAACAACATAAGGCAATTATTCCATTTACCAGTGGTTTCTTAAAAGCAAAAAATTTTGCTTTCAATCCTCAGAATGAAAAAATCCTGGTCTGTTTATTGAATTTGGATTTTAAAAACAAAAATGCAATCTATATGAAAGTGAGGCTGGAGAAAGAAGAAGGAAAGGAAAAATAAAATAAAACCACACATGCAAACACACACACACACACAAAAGGATACATACACACTCACATATATATATATATATATATATATATATATATATATATACACACTCATACATACACACACATATACACATATATATGTGTATATAAATATATAAATACACACATACACACATAAATATCAACACATCCATACATACACATACATATATACAACCACACACACATATATACACACGTACATACATACACATACATAAATGCGTACATATGCATGTACAAAATTAGAAAAATATACACACCTCTACATATTCACACACGCAAATAATTATAAGAAAAAATATATATAAAAAATAAAATAATAAACAGTTGACAGCGATACAAGCGACGAGTAGATGAATAGACACACGTGGTAAGCAATACACACAAATGCATGTACACATACGTACGAAAAAGTAAATACATACACACACTCTCACACATAAATATACATATACAAATACATAAACACATACATACACATACACAAACACACACACACACACACACACACATATACATATATACACACACATATATATAAATATATATATATATAAATTAATAAAAATAATGAATAAACAAAGAAACAGTTCCTTATATTAAAAATTCATCATTTTACGATCGTTTCTAGGATATATATGTTAGTGTTGGTATGCATATCCTATAGATCTATGTAAAATTTTAACAAACTATCAGAAGGAATATACATACCTACACATATATATGCTGTCTTCAGAAATAATTGTTTCTACTTTTGGCACAAGGCCAACAATTGCCCAGTGCATTACTGGTACTTTATTTTATCGACCCCGTAAGGATGAAAGGCAAAGTTAACCTCGGCGGGATTTGAACTCAGAATGGCAAGGGCCGTAACTCTATGCGTCAAAGCATGGCGTCTGACCCTCTACCGATACTGCCAATTCACTAGAAATAATGATATTTGTTTATTGAAAAAAACCAACAAAGATTTAATACAATAGGTCTGTTTGGGAACAGGTTTTGAATTGACCAATAGAAAGATAGTGAAGGTCAAGATGGTAAAATAGTAGTAAAAGAACCTTAATTTAGGGGTAGAGGAAGGTAGATTTCAGTTTTGGATGGAAAGAATATTATGAATGAAAGATTATTTTAGGGATGAAAATAGGTCATATGCTGTCTTCAGAAATAATTATATTTGTTCATTGAATAAAACCAACAAAGATTTAATATAATAGGTTTGTTTGGGAACAGGTTTTGAATTGACCAATAGAAAGGTAATAACTGGCTAAATGGTAAAATAGTAGTAATGGAACTTTAATTTAGGGGTAGAAGAAGGCAGATTTCAGTTTTGAATGGAAGGAGTATGAAGAATGAAAAGGTTATTTTAGGGGTGAAAATAGGTCAGGTCGGTAAAAATGTACACGAAAAATTGCTGTTATAAAAGAATAATGCCAATGTAAATATCTAAGGAGACTAAAATTTTACGATAAAAGTGTTAGTGAAAAAAATATATATATGGAATTTACATCTATGAAAAGAAAGTAAATTAATTAAATTGATAGGTATATTTATATTGATAAAATTATATTAATGCATATAGATATGATAAATAAGAGTTAGATGTAATTGAAGAGTGCTGTTAAAGACGAGGGGAAATAAAAAAAATATATATATATAATTATTGGGGGGGGGGGGGGGAGGGGGTTACATTTATTAGTGAGAAATAACAAATATATAGAGATTACAAGGAACATAGAATCATAACCTGAAATTAAAACAGTATATATGTATACTTAATGGTATAAATTTTAGGAAAAGATAGTTGTAAAAAGGAAAATAAAATTATGTGGTTCATTAGTAGTAGAATATTAATTATAGGTTAACTAAATTTAAAAAAATGTTATTATAATAATTTCTAAAGTGTATATTAATTAGGTTTATAATATTTAAAGGTTTTTCTCAGTTTATGATTACACGATATTAAAATTTTTTTTAGGTATATTATCTTTAATTTGTAAATTAAATGGAGCATTATACCAAGTAACTTCGTCTATTACGGTTTCGATGTTGCTTATTATTTTTATAGGATGTATCCTGATGTTTATTAAGAGAATTATTGTTAATGACTTCACCACACACATTTTTAGTTAGATTCATTGATTTAGGTGTTTTAGCTTGTTTATTAGGAGTTTTACTATTAACATTTATTAGAGTAGTAGGATGAATATTTTTTTGAGAGGATATCCTATTAAATAAGCGACAGGAATTAATAATATCGTGTAATCATAAACTGAGAAAAACCTTTAAATATTATAAACCTAATTAATATACACTTTAGAAATTATTATAATAACATTTTTTTAAATTTAGTTAACCTATAATTAATATTCTACTACTAATGAACCACATAATTTTATTTTCCTTTTTACAACTATCTTTTCCTAAAATTGATACCATTAAGTATACATATATACTGTTTTAATTTCAGGTTATGATTCTATGTTCCTTGTAATCTCTATATATTTGTTATTTCTCACTAATAAATTTAACCCCCCCCCCCCCATAATTATATATATATATTTTTTTTATTTCCCCTCGTCTTTAACAGCACTCTTCAATTACATCTAACTTTTATTTATCATATCTATATGTATTAATATAATTTTATCAATATAAATATACCTATCAATTTAATTAATTTACTTTCTTTCATAGATGTAAATTCCATATATATATTTTTTTCACTAACACTTTTATCGTAAAATTTTAGTCTCCTTAGATATTTACATTGGCATTATTCTTTTATAACAGCAATTTTTTGTGTACCTTTTACTGACCTGACCTATTTTCACCCCTAAAATAACCTTTTCATTCTTCATACTCCTTCAATTCAAAACTGAAATCTGCCTTCTTCTACCCCTAAATTAAAGTTCCATTACTACTATTTTACCATTTAGCCAGTTATTACCTTTCTATTGGTCAATTCAAAACCTGTTCCCAAACAGACCTATTATATTAAATCTTTGTTGGTTTTATTCAATGAGCAAATATAATTATTTCTGAAGACAGCATAAGACCTATTTTCATCCCTAAAATAATCTTTCATTCATAATATTCTTTCCATCCAAAACTGAAATCTACCTTCCTCTACCCCTAAATTAAGGTTCTTTTACTATTTTACCATCTTGACCTTCACTATCTTTCTATTGGTCAATTCAAAACCTGTTCCCAAACAGACCTATTGTATTAAATCTTTGTTGGTTTTTTTCAATAAACAAATATCATTATTTCTAGTGAATTGGCAGTATCGGTAGAGGGTCAGACGCCATGCTTTGACACATAGAGTTACGACCCTTGCCATTCTGAGTTCAAATCCCGCCGAGGTTAACTTTGCCTTTCATCCTTACGGGATCGATAAAATAAAGTACCAGTAATGCACTGGGCAATTGCTGGCCTTGTGCCAAAAGTAGAAACAATTATTTCTGAAGACAGCATATATATGTGTAGGTATGTATATTCCTTCTGTTAGTTTGTAAAAATTTTACATAGATCTATAGGATATGCATACCAACACTAACATATATATCCTAGAAACGATCGTAAAATGATGAATTTTTTAATATAAGGAACTGTTTCTTTGTTTATTCATTATTTTTATTAATTTATCTTGACTCTGTTTTCCTGTATTTTTCATCGAAAAAATTTTTTTGAATACATCTTCTCTTTTCATGATATTCGGATTACATTGAGTTCTTCATACGGATTGGACACTACAGTACATTTTGGTAGATTTATCTACATATATATATATATATATAAATAAGTAACATCCCGTACTCTATCGATTGGTCTATCTTAGACCATTCGAGGGAGTACCAAAGGGGCACAAAGAATTGTTCTTTGTGTACCACAGAAAAATATAGGATTTTGCTAAACTTGAGAGCCACTTCTGTTTGCCTAAACTCAAAGACCGAGATCTTCAGATGTTGTCCTCATCTGAAATCACATCTGATCTGTAACTGGATTGACACTCCTATGATAAATCAACCACCTTGAACTCCTTCTCTGCTCTTTACTTCTGCTACGGTTTTTTTAATTTGCTGAATCCACATTCTGTACTCTTGTATTCTGTTTCTCCCTTATCTCCCCTTATTTTTCACCTTTTCCTATGCCCCCCCCCCCATATATTCTTTTTGCCTTACCCTTCACATACCAAAATGTATATGTATGTATGTGTATGTGTATATATATATATATGTAGATAGACCAGGTTTTTTTTCATTCTGAGGATTGAAGGCAACATTTTTTTGCTTTTAAGAAACCACTGGTGAATGGAATAATTGCCTAATGTTGTTTATTACATTACTACTATATATATGTATATATAAGGTTCATATGAATTATCTAAGATTGAGTTTTACACACACACATATATATGTGTATGTATATATATATATATGTATGTGTGTGTGTGTGTTTGTATTTGGTTGTGCGTGTTTGTGATATGTATGTATTTGTATGTGAATAATTGTATAGCTATGTATGTATGTGTGTGTGTATGTATATATATATATGTGTGTGTATATGTGTGTGTATTTATATATATATATATATATATATATGGCACCGGTCCCATCTAGGAAATGGCCATGCTCAGTGTGTAGGAAAGGAGTAGGTAGAAACTCCATTTTATGTCCCAAATGCAAAGAATAGGAACATAAAAGATGTAGTGGGATCACAGGTAAACTATCTAAGAATATAGATTTTATATGTGGTCGGTGCTCTGGTGCAATAAGTAGCAGCAAGTGCCCACAAAATACTAACTCGTTCCATTGCACAGATGGTTCTATAGAAATAGTGGACAGCTTCCGTTACCTGGGTGATAAAATCAGCAGTGGGGGAGGGTGCTCTGAAAGTACAGTAGCTAGGGTCAGAACGGGATGGAAAAAGTTCAGAGAGCTTATACCACTATTGGCCGCTAAAGGGTTCTATCTAAAAATGAAGGGCAGGCTGTATGATGCCTGCATACGAACAGCAATGTTGCATGGCAGTGAGACCTGGGCATTGTGTGTAGAGGATATATGCAGACTGGAGAGAAACGAAGCTTGCATGCTCCGCTGCATGTGTAATAGTAACATACGTGAACGGCAAAGCATGAACGTACTAAGGGAGAAATTAGAAATAAGAGGGATCAGATGTTGTTTACTCGAGAGAAGACTACGTTGGTATGGTCACGTGATGCGCATGAAAGACGACAGCTGTATAAAAAAGTGCAGGGCAATAAAAATAGACGGTAGCCACGGAGTAGGCAGACCCAGAAAAACCTGGGACGACTTGATAAATTCAGACCACACACCTCTACAAGGCAATGTCACTGGACCGAGAGCTTTGGCGCTACACAGTAATAGAGAAGACCCACCTTACCTAAGTACAAAGTGAAACCTACTACAGTCAGTAGGCACCTCTAACAAAATACACCCCATCCACACCACCCCTTCAATGTAAAGTTATGTTGGTGTCACAACATCCAGCCCGAAACAAATGAGGTCGTGTAGGTGTCACGACAAAAAAACACACAGTCCACGCTGTAATGTGGCCGTGTAGGCAACACGGTAAAAACCTCCCAGTTCCACACTGTAAATGTGGTTGGTGTTAGGAAGGGCATCCAGCCGTAGAAAACCCGCCAGACAGTCCTATGCGAGCGAGACAACCACTCTTGCCTCAAGTGGGAAAACCCCCGTCCAAACCCATGCAAGCGTGGAATATGGATGTTAAACGATGATGATGATGATGATATATATGTATATTTATATATATGTGTGTGTATATATATATATGTATATGTGTGTGTGTGTGTTTGTGTATGTATTTGTGTATGTGTATGTATGTGTTTATGTATTTGTATATGTATATTTATGTGTGAGAGTGTGTGTATGTATTTACTTTTTCGTACGTATGTGTACATGCATTTGTGTGTATTGCTTACCACGCGTGTCTGTTCATCTACCCGTCGCTTGTATCGCTGTCAACTGTTTATTATTTTATTTTTTATATATATTTTTCTTATATTTATTTGCATGTGTGAATATGTAGAGGTGTGTATATTTTTCTAATTTTGTACATTCATATGTACGCATTTATGTATGTGTATGTATGTACGTGTGTATATAGGTATGATTGGGTGCATGTATGTATGTATGCGTATGGCTATGTATTTGTATGCATGTATGTGTATATATATATATATATATATATATATATATATATATTTATATTTATATATATATATATGTGTGTATATATGTGTGTGTGGTTGTATATATGTATGTGTATGTATGGATGTGTTGATATTTATGTGCGTATGTATGTGTATGTGTGTATTTATATACACATATATATGTGTATATGTGTGTGTGTGTATGTATGAGTGTATGTATATATATATATATATATATATATATATATATATATATATATATGTGTGTGTGTGTGTGTGTGTATGTATACTTTTGTGTGTGTGTGTGTGTGTTTGCATGTGTGGTTTTATTTTATTTTTCCTTTCCTTCTTTCTCCAGCCTCACTTTCATATAGATTGCATTTTTGTTTTTAAAATCTAAATTCAATAAACAGACCAGAATTTTTTCATTCTGACGATTGAAAGCAAAATTTTTTGCTTTTAAGAAACCACTGGTAAATGGAATAATTGCCTTATGTTGTTTATTACATAACTATTAAGCTCTGTTACCTACATAGAGCACTCTTTTTTCCTGGACTTTTCCGACGGAATTACTTCACATATATAATATATATTATATATATATATATATATTATATATATATATATATATATTATATATATATATATTATATATATATATATACATATATATATATTAGAAAGTGAGGTTTTTTTTACAAATTGAAAAATAACCGAGGTGTCCTACACGAGTGAAAGTATAAAGAAAAAAAGATGAAATCGAAAATGCAACTGGAGTCTTATTAAAAAAAAAAATATATATATTTATTTGGTTCCTTTACCGGTTTCGCAGTTCTTCTGCTTTTCAAAAGGTGAGTTGAGATGGAGGGTCTGTGGTTTTTCTCACATCTGGTTGGTCTCTGAATGTTACGTGTTTTATATGGAAAAAGTGGCTCGAAATGCCAGGTTTTTCGAGAAGTAATTTGATTGGTTTGTCAATAATTATAATAAATTTCGCGCCAGTGCACATCTAGACATTTGCGCAAGTAATAAGACACCCAAATTCCAAGTCTTCCCATTTTACCTTTGCGCTAACAATACAACAGAACAAATACAAATAAATAAGGAAAATATGTTTATTCAAAAATATAGACCAGCATTAAATATGGTTTAATATATATTATGTCAACACCATAATATGACATACACACACTGTAAATGTAGTTGGGAAGGGCATCCAGCTGTAGAAAACCCGCCAGACAGTCCTATGCGAGCAAGACAATCACTCTTGCCTCAAGTGGGAAAACCCCCGTCCAAACCCATGCAAGCGTGG
>OZ024740.1:205129475-205134475 GCA_964016885.1 Eledone cirrhosa
GGCTATTAGAGACAAAAGACTAGCATGGAAGGCTTGGAAAAAGGGTGGGAGTAGGGAACAATATACAGCCACTAAGAGAGAAGCTAGACGTCAGGTGTACTTAGCACGCAGGGAGGCAGAGAGTAGGAGGTTTGCCAATGTTCTGCGACGGGAAGATAAGAGGCATGCGGTGTTCCACATTGCAAGGCAGTGTGTCAATGCAAATCAGGATGTTGTTGGTGATAAATGTGTCCGGGATGATGCCGGTGTACTTAGTGTCACGAATGATCAGAAAAAGGAGGCCTGGAAATGTCATTATGAGAGACTGATGAATGTGGAGAACGAATGGGAGAGAGAGAAATTACCCTTGGTAGATCCGACAGAGGGACCAGCTATTGAGATTGACGAATATAGGGTCCAAGAGGCGATTAGGGAAATGAAAAATGGTAAGGCTGCCAGACCATCGGGAATAGTTGCTGAGATGCTGAAGGCATCAGGGGACGTAGGCACTAAACTGGTTGCACGCATCATCAATCAGGCTATATATGGTGGTGTCATACCCAAAGACTGGTGCAGCAGTATTCTCATAAATTGCTACAAGGGTAAAGGGGATGCTTTGGAGAGGAGCAATTATAGGGGTATAAAACTGATAGATCAGGTTATGAAAGTGGCAGAAAGGATTTTAGCACAACTAATTAGAGAAAGGGTCAAACTAGATGAGATGCAGTTTGGTTTTGTGCCTGGGAAGAGTACAACAGATGCCCTTGGTGAGACAATTGCAAGAGAGGTTCTTAGAGAAGAATAAGCCACTATACTTAGCCTTTGTTGACCTAGAGAAGGCCTTTGATAGGGTACCCCGATCTGTCATCTGGTGGTCCCTAAGGAAGCTAGGTGTTGAGGAATGGCTTGTGAGGACAGTGCAAACTTTGTACAGAGGTACTCTCAGTAAAGTCAGGGTAGGAATGGAGTTTAGTGAGAAATTCCAGATACAAGTAGGAGTACATCAGGATTCGGTCCTCAGCCCGCTCTTGTTCATTATGGTCCTCCAAGCCATAACAGAGGAGTTTAAGACTGGCTGTCCATGGGAACTTCTCTATGCTGACGATCTGGTTCTTATAGCAGAATCAGTAGAGGAGCTAGAGAATAAATTCTGGCTATGGAAACAGCAGTTGGAAGCTAGAGGACTGAGAGTGAATCTAGCTAAGACAAAAGTGTTGATGAGTAGAAAAGAGGACAAAACCCTGATTCCGTCAGGGAAATGGCCATGTTCGATATGCAGAAAAGGAACTGGCATAAATTCTATAAAATGCACACAATGCAGATCCTGGGTACACAAGAGATGTAGCGGGATAGCAGGCAAACTAACAGGTAGGGAGAAATATGTATGCAGTCGATGTACAGGGAAATTAGACAGTAGAAGTCGCATTGATAGACACATTTTTCAAATGCAGGAGGGTGCTATAGAAGTGGTGGATAGCTTCCGGTACCTAGGAGATCAGATTAGCATGGGAGGAGGGTGTTCCGAGGCCATAGTATCTAGAATAAGGACGGGTTGGAAGAAGTTTAGGGAGCTGCTTCCTCTGTTGACGAAGAAGGGTTTCTCCCTGCGTACGAAAGGCCGGTTGTATGATGCCTGTGTGAGGAGCGCGATGCTGCATGGTAGTGAGACACGAGCAGCAACTGCAGAGGATATGCGACGGCTGGAGAGAAATGAGGCAAGCATGCTCCGTTGGATGTTCAGTGTAAATGTGCGTGGACGACCCAGCATAAATGTGTTGAGAGAGAAACTGTGTCTGAGAGGGATAGAATGTAGTGTACGGGAGAGGAGACTGAGGTGGTATGGACATGTGATGCGCATGGAGGATGACCGATGGGTGAAGAAGTGCCATGAATTGCCAGTTGAAGGAAGACGTGGTAGAGGTAGACCACGAAAAACATGGGCGGAGGTGGTGAGAACAGACCTCAGATCATTGAAGCTCACGGTGGAGATGACAAGGGACCGTGACAAATGGAGAGATGCTGTGCTGAATAAGACCCGTCCCACCCTTGCAAGCAGAGAAAAGCGGACGTAAAATGATGATGATGATGATGATGATATATTATATATAATATATATATACATATATATTATAGATATATATATATTATATATAATATACGGGGTAACAAATAATAGTTATATGCAGTCCACTTAGGTGTAGTCCAGTTATGGTACTCCGGGTAGTGGATGATATCAACGCTTGGCTAAGTTTGACTCAACAAGGCGTTTCCATAGTGATGCTGCGACTACGCTGTAATACCTATGTTGTAAACACTTGGAGTAATAATAAATCAGGAAAGAAGAGTGACACGGTTTGCTATACAAAAAAGGTTTTTAATCTCATTGCTGACAATTGTTTCTCTGAACTGGTAGGTCTAGAGATCGCTATTCGCTTATTGTCGCGTTACTCGATCGCCAATACAAAATTATAACCAGTCAGTTCATCGGAGCTTGCGAGAATGAAGAGAATATACAGGCATGAAAAGAATATACAGGCTACTATATGTAGTAGTAATGGCATTCAGTATACTAACGAGGCGATGGAATGGTTCAATAAAATACAAAATAGGGAGACGTGTAACTTCATACAATTTGATATAGACGACTACTCTGCATCCATATCCCCAGCCACCCTAGATAAAGCACTTATATTTGCCCAAAATAACTCCGATCTTACCCCTGAGGAAATTGAAATAATAATAGCGGCTAGAAGGACTATCATAAAATTTGAAAATAGCTACTGGGTAAGAAGAGATAGGATAAACAGCTTCGATATAACAATGGGATCAAATGACTCTGCACAAATCACAGACATCGTGGGGCTATTCATAGCACACAACCTACATAAGGAATTCAGTAACCTCCAAGGAGGGATTTATAGAGACGACACGCTCCTTATAGCTAAGAACTTAAACAACCAGAGCATGGAAAGATTAAGAAAAAGCATTAGAACATTCTTAAAAAAACTAGGCTTAAGTATTACCTACGAACTGAACCATAAGAAGGTAAACTTTCTAGATGTGACTCTAAATCTAAATACGGGATTAATAGAACCTTTCCACAAAAATAATGAAAATCTGGCCGACATTAGTTATAACTCAAACCACCCCAAATCCATAATCAGATCCATAGCACGTAGTATATCCCTTCGAATATCCCACTTATCCTCAAACCTAGAAATCTTTAACGAACATGCTAACTATTATAACGCAGCATTACGTAGGGCCGGACATAAAGATAAACTACAGTATATAATGAATAAAGACAACGTAAACAATCCTAATAGCAACTACACCAACCGCTCACACAATAATATAAGTAACTGCACTAGACATAGGGTTAGGCACGTAGCACCTAGAGTGAACGGTCAAAACACTAATAACGTAAACCCAAGAAACAATAGAAGAATCAGAGAAAGAAAATACCTATGGTTCAACCCAATCTTCAACTCCTCTGTAAAAACCAGACTGCTTTCTACATTCTTTAAACTAATAGATAAACACTTCCCTATTTCACATAGATATCATAAAATACTCAATACTATAAAACACTCATACTCTACGGCAGCAAATATAGAATCGCACATACGCAAGATCAACCACAGAAATATCTCTAGGGAATCAGCCCCACCTATGTGCAACATAGCACCACATTATAAGCATAAACACATCACAGTATCACAACCGCAAGCATATACAAGCGCGCAGCAGCAAAACCCCAACGGGCATGAATCACAACCCACTTATAGCAGAGTATTAAACAGCAGTGTAGAAGCTGCACGAAATAACACCTCAAACTGTAACTGTCACCTACCGGATAGGTACCCATTGGTGAATAGATGCCTCGATTCGAGCCTAGTGTACATGTTTACGGTCAACTCAGACAACTCCACCTGGCATTACATTGGGTCCACCGTGGATACTTTTAAAAAAAGATGGTATGTGCACAGGCACTTGATTAAAAATCGTGCACTTATGGGTTCTACGACCCTCGCCAAAAAAATATGGGAACTGAAGGTCAACAACACTAGCTACAGTATCAATTGGTCGAGGTTGTCGGCTGCTAAAACCTACAGTACAGGTATGTCCCACTGTAGGCTATGTGATCTAGAACTACTGTATATCCTTAGAAATGTAAAAAGGCTACTTAACAACAAGTTAGAAAGATCAATCTTCTGCAGACACAGGATAGCCACTAAATTCATAAGATTTAAACCTCCATGAATCGAACCGACGTAACATAGCTTTCAACTAGGATACCCACTACTCTGCACGAATCGCCACAGAAATATAATCACTAAGTACATTCTAGCCTTCTTAGTTTTATACCACGCTAATGTCTGTAAGTACCTCATCAACCCATAAACTTATCTCTTCTCAGCTGCTGTCATCACTTGATCCTAAATCCAAGAACATTTCAAAATACTACTGCAACAGAACTTTACCTTCCTCTTGCTATAATTATTGTCATCATGTTTTCTCTTTGTATGTATGTATTTGTATGTGTGTGTGTATATGTATGTGTGCATGTGTGTGTATATTTATGTATATATATATATATATATATTACCTCCTTAACCTCTGTATTAACTTGCCCATTATTTAGCTTTGTTAGTGTTGTCTTATACATGTATGTTATTGAGGACGAGAAAGATAGACAGCACTCTCATTTAATATAGACCACACAAATTCCACTACAGTGATAAATACTTCATCGGTCAGATAAAAACCGACTATTACGGCCACCTGACCTACATTGTTTAAAAACACCAGCTTATCTTTACACTCGATATAATACACCCTACGACCGTTTTTACATGTCAATTTTATACATCTGCCTCATGTCAGCTAGTTTTACAAGCTAAAATCGTAGATATACTATACTTCACACCTAGATTGATGTTGTGATTATTTCAAATAATTTATTGCTAGCATTGTTGATATTGTTGTTATTGTTCTAACTGAATGTCATTACTACTACA
>OZ024740.1:205141975-205151975 GCA_964016885.1 Eledone cirrhosa
TTTCATTCTGAGGGAGAAGCCTTTTGCAGCTAGCAGTGGTAGTAGTTCCCTAAACTTCTTCCATCCCGTTCTTACCCTAGTTATTGTACTTTCTGAGCACCCACCTCCGTTGCTAATTCGGTCACCTAGGTAGCAGAAGCTGTCTACTGTTTCTACAGGGCCCTCCCAGAGATTGGTGGTACTTGTTTCCTGTGGCTGTTTGCTTGCTGTTTCAGCACAGCTGCTGCATGTGAATCCTACATTCTTAATTAAGCTTCCTGAGATCCCGCTACATCTCTTGTGTACCCATTGTTTGCATTTGGGGCAAAGAATGGAGTTCCTACCTACACCTTTCCTACATACTGAGCAAGGCCATTTCCCTGAGGGGATCTGGGTTCTGTTTTCTCGTCTACTTATAAGGACCTTAGTCTTTGTCATGTTGACTTTGAGGCCCTTTCTCTCTAGTCCCTGCTTCCAGGTTTGGAATTTATTCTCTAGTTCTACCATAGATTCAGCTATGAGTGCGAGGTCATCAGCATACAGGAGTTCCCATGGGCATCCGGTCTTAAACTCCTCCGTTATTGCCTGCAGGACTATGATGAACAGGAGAGGGCTAAGAACAGAGCCCTGGTGGACCCCAACCTGTACGCTAAATTCCTCGCTATACTCATTGCCAATCCTAACTTTGCTGACTGCTCCCCTATACATGGCTTGTACCGCTTTCACAAGCCATTCATCTACTCCTAGTTTTCTAAGAGCCCACCAGATTACTGCACGTGGAACTCTGTCAAAGGCTTTCTCAAGGTCGACAAATGCCAGGTAGAGTGGCTTACTTTTAGCTAGGTACTTTTCCTGTAATTGCCTCACAAGGAAGAGCGCATCAGTGGTGCCTTTCCCTGGAACAAACCCAAATTGCATCTCGTCTATATTCACCCGGTCCCTAATCAGCTGTGCTATAACTCTTTCTGTTACTTTCATGACCTGGTCCATCAACTTTATACCTCTATAGTTTCCTCTATCTAGTGCATCGCCTTTACCTTTGTAGCAGTTGACAATGATGCTACTGCACCAATCTTTTGGTATGGCCCCCTCTAGTATTACCTGGTTAACGATACGTGTGGTTATAGTGTGACCTACAGACCCAGATGCCTTCAGCATCTCGGCAGCTATACCCGATGGACCGGTTGCCTTCCCTATCTTCATATCTCTGATTGCCTTACTTACTACGCTGCCGCTGACTTGTACTGCTGGTCCCTCTATAGGGTCTACGTGGGGTAGGGTCTCTTCTTCCCATGCATTCTCCTCATTTAGTAATCTATCATAATGACTCTTCCATGCATCTTTCTTCTCAGCACTTGTGAGGGCAAGCTCACCTTTATCATTCCGGATACACTTCTCTCCAATGACATCACAACTATCTCTGACACACTGCCTCGCAATCTTGAATACCTCCTGTTTCTGGTCCTCACGTTGTAAAACATGCTTGAATTTTCTATCCTCTGCTTCCCTCCTAGCTAAGTATACTTGTCGCCTAGCTTCCCTCTTGGTCTCTATGTAATGTACCCTGCTCCCCCCGTTCTTCCATTCTTTCCATGCCTGTCTCTTGGCCTTGACTGCTTCATCTACCTTATTGTTCCACCACCAAGTCACTCTCCTCCTGCTTGAGGTCTTACTCCAGCCACAAACCTCATCCGTCGCCTCTAGTAAGTTATTTTTTAGGAACTCCCAGTTCTCTTCTACGTTAAATGTCTCTATCTGTTCTTCTTTACTGTCGTAGGCGTTGAGTAAAATATCTTTAAATCTGTTACTGGTTGAGGGGACTTTCAGCTTCCAGATCTTTCTTCTCCAGGTTGGCCTCTGTTTCAGGGCTCGTCTAGTTCTGACCGTGAGGTCGCTGACAACTAAGCTATGTTGGGATGTACATTCCTCACTAGGGAAGGCTTTTGTGTTTACGACCGTCCATCTGTCACGTCCTCTGATGAGAATAAAATCTAACTGACTAGAGTGCTCCCCTGATCTATAGGTGATCAGGTGGTTGTCGGGTTTTTTAAAGTTTGTGTTACATATCGACATGTCATTGGCGTCGCAGAATTCTAGAAGTCTGAATCCTTCCTCATTCCTTGTGCCAACTCCATGGCCTCCATGTACTCTATTGAAGCCGTCGCAGTGTTTACCTACGTGTCCGTTAAAATCTCCTGCAATGATTAGGAAGTCCTTGTCGTCTGTTAGAGCAGTAGTGTGTATTAGGGACTCGTAAAACCTATCCTTAAGTTCGTCTGGCAGCCCCGATTGGGGTGCGTAAGCTGATATTATTGTGGTAATTGTCTTATTCAGGACTAGTCTGAGTTTAATGATTCTTGCATTTACCCTGTACACTGAGATTACTTTATCTACCCACTTGTCAGCTAATAGTATACCTACACCACCCATCCCATCGTCATTTCCCACCCAGAAAAATTTGTAGCACTGGCTTTTTCCTACAAGGACTCTAGCAGACCCTCCTCTCCATCTAGTCTCTTGCACACAGCATACATCAACTTCCTTTCGCTCTAGCATTTCTACGATTTCTCCTGCTCTTCCTTTCATTGAGCCTACATTGATGGTACCAACTCGGAGTTTTGGGCATTTGTCGACACTCGTAGGGGAGGGTCTCTGGGTTGGCGCTTCACGTGGGTGCTTGGTAGCTCGCAGATTCATATTTATATATATATATATATTTTATATATATATATATATATATATTATATATATATATACATATTATATATATATATATTATATATATATATATTATATATATATATATACATATTATATATATATATATTATATATATATATATATATATATAATATATATATACATATATATTATATATATATTATATATATAATATATATATACATATATATTATATATATATATATAATATATATATATACATATATATTATATATATTCTATATATATACATATATATTATAAACATTTTTCCAGGATTCATAAAAATGGCTTCTCTCTCTCTCGGCCCTCTAAAAACCCCCACTCTCTCTATCATATACGTCGCTCTTTCAATCTCCCTCTCAATCCCTATGCACCAAATATAAATAAGCCTGCTACTCGCTAACAAAACTCAGAATTTGTCAACTCTTATTAATGGTCAGCCCGCTTCTAAGAAATGTAACATATATATAACATTTTCTTCTCTCCTCTCCACCCTTCCATATATCTATAATCGCCCAGAATCAAAATCCTAAATCCTATTCATAATTGTTTTTCTATAATTCTGTCTCCCTGTTCTAAAAATCTTCTCCACGCTTGTTCTAAATAATCTTCTCGCTACCATTTTGGCCGAAAATTTTTCCAGGATTCATAAAAATGGCTTCTCTCTCTCTCGGCCCTCTAAAAACCCCCACTCTCTCTATCATATACGTCGCTCTCTCAATCTCCCTCTCACTCCTTCTCAATCCCTACGCACCAAATATAAATAAGCCTGCTCTTCGCTAACTACTCCATACCCCTCCCTCCAGCCCCCACTCTCCACCTTTATTATTTGAACCAATCACAAGTCAATGGCCTATGCTATCACTTCTGGTTGCTTTTCGATATGATGGATGGACTAAGGAATTTCTGGAGAGTCTGAAGAATCTGGACACTCGAAGACAAATGCCAAAGATAACGACAAATTCACCTCATGCTGCCGGACGAAAGGGCAAGGCCCCCTCCTCTTTGTTGCGGCCGCGGATGGCCAACATAACCCCAACCCCATCCACCTCACCCCTCCCTGCGCCCCACCCACCAAACGCAATCCAAAACTTCAGAGTTGGTACCATAAATGTAGGCACCTTAAAAGGCCGCGCTAACGAGGTTGTAGAAATGCTTGAACGTAAGGAGGTTGATGTCTGCTGTATCCAAGAGACCAGGTGGAGGGGGGGGGGGGTCTGCTTGATTCATTGTGGGTAAAAAAGATGCTATAAGCTTTTCTGGGTGGGAAATGACAATGGGCTGGGTGGGGTAGGGATCATGTTAGCAGAAAAATGGGTGGATAAGATAATAGACGTAAATAGAGTGAATGACAGAATAATTAAAATAAGACTTGTTCTAAATAGAACTACTGTGACGGTAATATCTGCGTACGTGCCCCAATCCGGACTGCCTGGCGCTATAAAAGACAGTTTCTATGAGACACTGATGCTCACTACCTCCCAAATAACCGTCAGTGACTATATAATTATTGCAGGCGACCTAAATGGTCACGTTGGACAACATTGTGACGGCTATGATGGAATCCACGGAGGCTACGGGTTTGGTACTAGAAATGAGGAAGGCTCCAGAATCCTGGAATTCTGTGACGCAAATAACCTAACTATCTGTAACACTAACTTAAAAAAACGAGACAATCACTTGATCACCTACAGATCAGGGGAACATACCAGCCAGGTAGATTATATCCTTACCAGAAGACGTGACAGAGTGTCTGTTGTAAACACTAAATCCCTCCCCCATGAAGAATGCACCTCCCAACATAGACTCATAATTAGCGACCTCATAGTCAGGACGAGACGTACTCGACAGCAGAAGAGGACTATCCTCAGGAGAAAAATATGGAAGCTAAAGGACCCCACAGCCAGAAATAAATTTAAAAGCATATTACTTGATGCTTTCGACAGTAACGAAGAGCACTTACAGTCGTACAATATAGAGGAACAGTGGGAATTCCTGAAAGCAAACCTGCTGATGGCGGCAGACGAAGTCTGTGGGTGGAGCAGGCCTATAGGCAGGAGGAGAGTAACATGGTGGTGGAACAGTAAGGTGGAGGAGACAATTAAGGCCAAAAAGCAGGCTTGGAAAGTATGGCAGGATGGGGTAAGTAGAGAAGATTATCAAGTGGCCAGGAGGGAAGCTAGGAGACAAGTGTACTTCGCAAGAAGGGAAGCAGAGGAAAGAAAGTTCAAGCATGTTCTACAACGCGAGGACCCAAAACGTGAGGTGTTCAGGATTGCTAGGCAATGTGTCAAGGAAAACCGTGATATTGTCGGGGAGAAGTGTGTACTTAATGATGATGGTGTACTTGCCATCACTGACACTGATAAGAAGGTAGCCTGGAAGTGTCACTACGAAAGGCTACTAAATGAGGAGAATAAATGGGAGAAAGACAGTCTCCTCCACATCGACCCAATAGAGGGACCAGCAGTGTTAGTCGAAGGTAGTATAATAAGTAAGGCAATTAAAGATATGAAGACGGGTAAGGCGGCTGGGCCTTCGGAAATAGTTGCTGAAATGCTGAAAGCTTCTGGAATGGTGGGACACACCATGGTCACCCGGATAGTAAACCAAGTCATACAGAATGGGGTTGTTCCGAAGGACTGGCGTAGCAGCATCATCATTAACTGCTACAAGGGTAAAGGAGATGCCCTAGATAGGAGTAACTATAGAGGCATTAAATTAATCGACCAGGTCATGAAGGTCACAGAAAAAGTAATAGCGCAACTAATCAGAGAGAGAATTGATCTAGATGAAATGCAGTTTGGGTTTGTGTCAGGCAAAAGTACCACAGACGCTCTTTTCATTGTACGACAACTACAGGAGAAGTACCTAGCTAAAAGTAAACCCCTATACTTAGCTTTTGTCGACTTGGAGAAAGCCTTCGACAGAGTCCCCCGTTCCATTATCTGGTGGGCTCTTAGAAAACTAGGTGTTGACGAATGGCTTGTGAGAGCTATACACGCCATGTATAAAGTAACAGTCAGCAAGGTTAGAATTAACAACGAATATAGTGAAGAGTTTAGCGTAAAAGTTGGTGTTCATCAGGGCTCTGTTCTTAGCCCCCTACTATTTATTATTGCCCTTCAGGCTATAACAGTGGAGTTCAAGACCGGCTGCCCATGGGAACTCCTATACGCAGATGTTCTAACGCTCATAGCTGAATCAATGGCCGAACTAGAGAAGAAATTCCAAACATGGAAGCATGGACTAGAATCAAAAGGCCTTAAAATTAACCTGTCTAAGACTAAAGTTCTAGTTTGTAGGAAGGAAAATAGGGCGCCGGTCCCATCCGGGAAATGGCCATGCTCAGTGTGTAGGAAAGGAGTAGGTAGAAACTCCATTTTATGTCCCAAATGCAAAGTATGGGTGCATAAAAGATGTAGTGGGATCACAGGTAAGCTAACTAAGAACATAGATTTTATATGTGGCCGGTGCTCTGGTGCAATAAGTAGCAGCAAGTGCCCACAGAATACTAGCTCTTTCAATTGCACAGATGGTTCTATAGATATAGTGGACAGCTTCCGTTACCTGGGTGACAAAATCAGCAGTGGGGGAGGGTGCTCTGAAAGTACAGTAGCTAGAGTCAGAACTGGATGGAAAAAGTTCAGAGAGCTTATACCACTATTAGCCGCTAAAGGGTTCTCCCTAAAAATGAAAGGGAGGTTGTATGATGCCTGCATACGAACAGCAATGTTGCATGGCAGTGAGACCTGGGCATTGTGTGCAGAGGATATACGCAGACTGGAGAGAAACGAAGCTTGCATGCTCCACTGGATGTGTAATAGTAATATACGTGAACGGCAAAGCATAAACGAACTAAGGGAAAAATTAGAAATAAGAGGGATCAGATGTTGTTTACTCAAGAGAAGACTACGTTGGTATGGTCACGTGATGCGCATGAAAGACAACAGCTGTATAAAAAAGTGCAGGGCAATAAAAATAGACGGTAGCCACAGAGTAGGCAGACCCAGAAAAACCTGGGACGAGTTGATAAATTCCGACCTCACACACTTACACCTCTCCAAGACGATGTCACTGGACCGAGTTCTTTGGCGCTACACAGTAATAGAGAAGACACGCCTTACCTAAATACAAAGTAAAACCTACTACAGTCAGTAGGCACCTCTAACAAAATACACCCTCGTCCCACTACCCCCACCCCATCCACACCACCCCTTTCAATATAAAGTTATGTTGGTACCACAACATCCAGGCCGAAACAAATGAGGTCGTGTAGGTGTCATGACAAAAAAACACACCGTTGACGCTGTAATGTGGGCGTGTAGGTAACACGGTAAAAACCTCCCAGTTCCACACTGTAAATGTGGTAGGAAGGGCATCCAGCTGTAGAAAACCCGCCAGACAGTCCTATGCGAGCAAGACAACCACTCTTGCCTCAAGTGGGAAAACTCCCGTCCAAACCCATGCAAGCATGGAATATGGATGTTAAACAATGATTATATATATATATAATATATATATATATATTATATATATACATATTATATATATATATTATATATATATACATATATATATTATATATATATATATTATACATATATATATTATACATATATATTATATATATATATATATATTATATATATATATGGAGGCTCATGGCTTAGTGGTTAGAGCATTGGCCTTGCAATCGAAAGGTTGTGAGTTCAATTCTCAGACCGGGTGATGTGTTGTTTCCTTGAGCAAGACACTTTATTTCACATTGCTCCAGTTTACTCAGCTGTAGAAATGAGATGATAGGGACTAGAGTCCATATCATTCCACTGCAAAGTGGTCGTGGAGGTGCCACGGCAAAAAAGCACCCAGCACTCACTGTAAATGAGGTTGGTGTTAGGAAGGGCATCCAGCTGTAGAAACCAAGCCAGCATCAGTTCCCGTCCCACCCTTGCAAGCAGGGAAAAGTGGACGTAAAATGAAATGATGATATATATATATTATATATATTTCTTCACGGTATATCATGTAAACGTAATGTACACATTTTTCTACCATTTCCACACTCCACTCGTATCCATAGTCCATCCCTCCGACAATTCTATAGCATTTTCTCTTCCCCGAATCCAATCTTGCCTAATCCTCCTGTAGTTTTGTCGTATTTTCCAAAACAAATCTGTATTTTTTGTTATTGCTTGCTAAATACGAGGTTTTTGTCGTATTATACAAATCTTGTATTTTTGTTATCGCTTGTTAAATACGAGGACCTTATCCAAACCTTACCTTCTCGCTAACAACTCAACACCCCTCCCTCCCGCACCACCATTATTATTACGTGGACCAATCATAAGCCAGAGGCCTATACTATCGTTTACCTGGTTGCCTTTAATATGATGGATGGATGGACTACCGAATTCTGGAGAGTGGAAGAGAGAAATATCTGGACGCTCAGCGACAATGCCAAAGATAAAGACAAATTCACCTCGTGGATGAGAATGCGAGCACTCCTCTTTGTTTCGGCCGCGGATGGCTAACATAACCCCATCTCCCCCCACTCCCCACCGCTCCCACCCTCCAAACGCAATCCAAAACTTCAGAGTTGGTACCATGAATGTAGGCACCTTAAAGGGTCGCTCTAACGAGGTTGTAGAAATGCTCGAACGTAAGGAGGTCGATGTTTATTGTATTCAAGAGACCAGGTGGAGGGGTGGGTCTGCTAGATTCATTGAGGGTAAAAAACGATGCTATAAGCTTTTCTGGGTGGGAAATGACGATGGGCTGGGTGGAGTAGGAATCATGGTAGCAGAAAAGTGGGCAGATAAGATAATAGACGTAAATAGAGTGAACGACAGAATAATTAAAATAAGACTTGTCCTCAATAGAACTACGGTGACAGTAATATCTGCGTACGCACCCCAATCCGGACTGCCCGGCACTATAAAAGACAGATTCTATGAGACACTGATGCTCACTACCTCCCAAATAACCGACAGTGACTATATAATTATTGCAGGCGACCTAAATGGTCACGTTGGACAACATTGTGACGGCTACGATGAAATCCATGGAGGCTATGGGTTTGGTACTAGAAATGAGGAAGGCTCCAGAATCCTGGAATTCTGTGACGCAAGTAACCTAACTATCTGTAACACTAACTTCAAAAAACGTGACAATCACCTGATCACCTATAGATCGGGGGAACACACAAGCCAGGTAGATTATATCCTTACCAGAAGACATGACAGAGTGTCTGTTGTAAATCCCTCCCCCATGAAGAATGCACCCAACATAGACTCATAATTAGCGACCTAATAGTCAGGACGAGACGTACTCGACAGCAGAAGAGGACTATCCTCAGGAGAAAAATATGGAAGCTAAAGGACCCCAAACCAGAAATAAATTTAAAAGCATACTACTTGATGCTTTTGACAGTAAGGAAGAGCAATTAGAGTCGTACAATATAGAGGAGCAGTTAGGAAGGTGTTAGGAAGGGCATCCAACTGTAGAAAACCTGCCAGACAGTCCTATGCGAGCAAGACAATCACTCTTGCCTCAAGTGGGAAAACCCCCGTCCAAACCCATGCAAGCGTGGAACACGGACGTTAAACGTTGATGATGATGATGATGATGATGATATATTATATATATTATATTATATATATATTATATATATATATATTATATTATATATATATTATATATATATATATAATATGTATATATAATATATATATATATATATTATCACTTTTGAGCTGACTTTTGGGATGCTCCCATACAGCTCTGAGTTTTTCATCCTCAGTGTATACTGATTAATGTTCAGAGCCATCCTCAGCATTCTCGTGTAGCACCCATCCACCATCTGAGTGAGTTTCTTGGTCAGTGTCCAAGTCTCAGACCCATACAGCAGCACAGACTCCACAACAGCAATGAAGAGGCGGACTTTCAGGTCTCTACGAAGGTCCGACTTCCACACCGATCTCAAGCTGTGGCACGCCGCCCAGGCCTTGCTCTTCCTCTCAACCACATCATCTTCCGTATTCCCAATCTTTGCTCCCAAATACAGGAAGTCCTCAACCAATTCCAGCGGCTTCCCGCCTACATTAGTGATCCCCTCTGGCTTCTCAACATTCTCTACCAGATATTTTGTTTTGTTTTAGAGGAGACTGAGGTTAGCTGGACATGCTCACCGACATCCAGAGTTGACATTGCACTCAGTGCTCCTTTGAGAGCCCCTACATGGACACACTAGAAGAGGAAGACCAAGGTTAACGTATGTTGATGCCCTAAGGACAGA
>OZ024740.1:205156975-205329475 GCA_964016885.1 Eledone cirrhosa
GTCCAACGCAAATCGTTGCTGACAGTAATGCCCAGGTCATGTTCACAAGAGGACTTCTTGATATCAGTGTTGTGGAGGGAGTATGTAGACGCTGGATTTTTCCTCCCAAAATGCATGGTGGTACACTTGTCCACAGCCAGCTTCAGTTGCCAGTCTGTGATCCATTGCTGCATTGTGTCCAGGTCTGATTGTAGGAAAGAGTTGTAGATTTCAGGAGCAGTGCTTTTGATTTCAAGGTACAGCTTGATGTCATCTGCATATTTCAGTACCGTGGCATTCTGTAAGTTGGCATCTATGTCATTAATATATGCCACAAACAAAAGGGGACCAAGAACAGATCCCTGTGGTACACCAGATGACATCTCATATGGTGAAGAATGCTGTCCTAGAACCGTGACTACCTCTTTTCGGCTGAGAATGAAGGATTTCAACCAGTCGAAAAGATCATCCCTCACACCCATTGCAGAGAGTTTTGCCATAAGTCTTTTGTGTGGCACAGAATTAAAAGCCTTAGCAAAGTCAAGGTAAACAACATCCACCCATGAGCCGCTGTCAGTGATCCGAGTAGAACTTGATAAGCTGATCACAGCAGCTGGAGTTAGGGATAAATCCAAACTGCGAGGGCCGGATGAGGCTGTGAGAGCTCCAGAAGTTCCAAAGTGTTTCTCTGACACAGGATTCCATCAGTTTGGCCATACAGCTAGTAAGACTGACTGGACGATAGTTGACAGGTGACATGCGGTTGCCCTTTTTGAACAGGGGAATGACACTGGCAGTTTTCCACTGCTCCGGAGTAGCACCATTGTTGAGAGAAGAAAGAAGAAAGAAAGCTGGCGCAAAAGGAAATACCTGCCACGTTTGAGAAGCAGGTATGTAACACCATCAAGACCAGGGGAGGCATAGTTACGCTTATTCTTAAGGTGACGTCGCAACATTGCAGGTGTAAATTCCATAGTTGTTAGGGAATTTGATGTTAGAGATGGTGGAGATGGTACATTCTGGTTTTCGACAGTAAAAATACTTGCATAGCACTCAGCAATGAGTTCTGCGCATTCTTTGGGATCGTCAGTGATCTGGCTTGTGTGGGGATTGCGAAGAGGACCAACTGGAGAGTGAGGTCTCTGCTTTGAATGAACATATTTCCAGAACACCTTACTGTCAGGATTGGTTGCTATGCACTGTTCAAATTCAAGCACTGCCTTCTTTGTCACTTGCTTGAGATGGTTAGAAGATTTATTCCGCTTTTTTCTGTTGGCATCTGATTTATGCAGTTTATATTCCCGTACAGCGTTCCGACGTTCTTTCCTGGCAAGTCGGATTGCTGAAGTTTCCCAAATTGCACTTTTTGGGTGTTTTTTTTTCTGCTTACGTGGCACCGATGCTGCACACGCTATCCATATTGAGTCCAGGATGCTCTGGAGTATAGTGTTCACATCTCCAGAGTTATACATCTCATGCCAGTTTGGGCGCTGTAGTTCAATGCCAATCTGCTTTCTTCCAATCAAAGCAAGCAGATTGGAGATGGCTCTGGTTTTTGTTGCTGCCCGCAAGAGCCAGATTGGCAATGATCATAGCATGATCAGGGTCGCCTAGAGGTTCCTCAGTAGTAGAACTGATAACCACTTCAGGTGTAGTGGTGAAGATCAGGTCCAAAGTGTTGTCACCTCTTGTTGGAGAGGTAACCACTTGTGACCAGTTTGAGTTCAGCACTAGTTCAAGGAAATCGTTTGCACCTTGTGGCCAACGAAAGGTTTCCCAATCGATCTCAGGATGATTGAAGTCACCTGCAATAAACACATAAGTGGCTGTTTTCTTGGCAGCAACTCTGAGGATATCGCAAAGCTGTGTGTCCTGATGGTAGTTTGGGGGGGGGGGGATAAACAACACCAAGCAGAAGTGTTGACATGATCATACGTATGTCACAAAAAAAAACTTCTTGTGATTCGTTCAAATCAACGCAAGGAATTACCGAAAAGTTTGAACGAACGTAGACCATCACACCACCACCACGGCGATTAATGCGGTCCTTGCGGAAAAGGTTGTACCCAGTAATGCTGAAAACCCCATTACAGAGTAAGGAATGTGCCCATGTTTCCGTGACTGTGATGAAGTCAGGGTCGACGCTTCTGACGTAGGAATCAAACAGATGTATCTTGTTGCATAAACTGCGAGCATTTAAGGACAACAATTTGTACCCTGCTTGCAGTTTATGATGGTGTGTAGAGGGTGGCAGGTTGTTCTGGTTTAGTTTCTCAGAGTTGTTGCAGTTTTTTCATTGCCAGTTATTGTGGGTAGACCACACTCAGACCAGCTAGTATCTCTCTTCCACGTTTCACCAGCCTTAACAAACCTCCAGATCTGCCCATCATCACGCAGACTAAAACTTTCATGTTGTGCTGAGTTCCAATTCAAGGAAGCTGCAGCACGTAGCTTTGGGCGTACATGGGGTGGTAGGCCTGGGCATGTTCGGAAGGTAATCCGATTTTCACGCCCAGCTTTAACAGAGGCCAGATGGTATGAGATTGCCTCAGCTGGGTCCGAAAAAGACAGCCTGATGAGTCTGGGTTTTGGACCAGGTCGACCAAGGCGGAGAGCACCTTTTGGGGGAACACAGCCTAGGTCTTTGGCTGAGCTGGCAGCAAATGCCTGAAGATCAGCCTTGTCCTCTGGTACCCCAATAGCAATTACTTCATGGGTAGCAGATTACGCAGTCTTCTCAGTGTGCCCAGATACAACAAGAGGTGCAGGGAGATTCTTTAGCAAGGCATTCCGATAAGACCCCTCATTGTGGGGTCCTACCCGAATGCTTGCCTTTATTCCTGTTACTTCCCTTCGTATAGCATAATCAATTCCCGTTTATATATTTTCTATATAATTTAGTCCGAATAAGAGTATAATGATTTCATTTATTTTATTTATTGGCCACAAGAATAAGAGTATAATGAATACGGTAAAGTAAATTGGGCTTATAATGTAACATAACCATTTTAAAACAATTCAAAATGAAATGCGATAATGTCATTTATGCAACCATTCTAAAAGCAATTTAAAGTTTAATATATGCAAATACAAAAATAATAATTCATTGTGTCATAAAAATGTCTTTGAAACGCTCTGCTTTATCCATTACTCAAAAAATTGCTATTTTGGATGAATTGAAATCCGCCAAGTCACAAACCGAATTAACTAGAAACGTTAGTATGTATTATTTTTATATTTATAATATGAATGTGCATAGGTACCTAACATAACTTTAATCATTTATCAATATTTTAGATCTCTGGAAAAGAATGAATAAATGCTGTTGACTGTACGGTCCTATATGATGCAATCATTTGAAAATTTTGAAAATTTTACTCCGCCTGAGACCGAGGAATTGATTGAAAAAGAAATTGCGAGCAATCGAGTGCAAAAAAGCATTTTGGACTATTTTTAGGAAATAAAAATTACATACCAATATGTTGAAATATTGCTTAATTTATCTATAATTTGCAATAATTCTTGTTGAATTTTTTGGTGTAACTTTCATTTTTTTTACTTATAAATGCATTTTAAACGATAAAAAAGCGATTTTTAATCATTGAAAGACTCAAAATAATAATACTATGGAATATTTTTACTTAGTCCGGATAAGAGTATAGTCCCGAGGGTATACTCTTAAGCGGACTCGACTGTATATATATATATATATATAAGGATAAAGACCCCCTTTGGTCACAAATGACTATGATATTTGCACCTAAAGAGTTCCCTTCTGAGGCACAAATCCTGGCAAGGTTATTTGTGAAGACCACCAGTCTTCCCTCTCCACATCACCAATGTTGCCCAAGGGACAAGCAAAGGTTGATACAGCTTGGCACCAGTGATGTCAACCCATTTCTATACTGAGTAAACTGGAGAAATGTGAAATAAAGTGTCTTGCTCAAGGACACAATGCATCACCCGATCGGAGAATCGAACTCACAAACTCCTGATTGCAAGCCGAATGCTCTAACTACTTGACCATGCATTGAGAGAGAGACAGGCAGCTATTTATGTAAAATGACAGATGTAATGTACATACATATACTGGTGAACAAATAATCAATACATATATAAACATCTATATATAGAATATAAGAGTTGGTATAGATTGTTTACTCAGACTTAAATAAGGAAAGGATTTGACATCCTGTCCCAATCATGTCAGTGTAGAATATAATGATGATGATATTGATATACAAATCTATATCATAATAAGAACACTATCTGTCTGTCTGTCCATCTGTCACACCCACTTTATATAGTAAGGGGAGCAGCAAGCAAGAGATATGTACATAGATATAGAGAGAAAGGAGAACGGCAGAAAAAGGTAGATAGACAGAAAGTTATGTTCTAATGACTGCCAAATTGACCACCTTATACTTGTTAAGTGATTATGAAATTACCTGTGATGGGTTTTTCAAATTAGGATACCTGTATTTAGTTTGTGTATGTGTGTGTCTCAAATCACAATCATACCTCAGTGAAGCAGAGGTTTAGATGCAGTATTAATTATGAATCGTTTTGACTTTGTTTTATCTCCTATATAACATCTCATCATTTTGTCTGTTTTTCCATGCTAGGATGGGTTGAACAGGTCATTACAGATCAAGTCAGTACTTAATCAAAGTCACTATTCTTCTAGATGTGTTTGGGGACTATATCTCACTTAATACATTCCATTTTTGGCATGATCGTTACAACTCTTCTAGCAACAACAACTTCACAGAATGTACTGGTTGCATTATAACATGTCACCAGCAATAAAGAGGTTGTGTTGACCTTGATGCAACTGAAGAGATCTTTCAACAATTTTATATAATATTAGATATATTTTCTGTGTAGACGAGGACTCTGTGGGCTGTAGAGAAGGCAACTTGTCTAGGAGAGTAGTTATTCTGAATTAAAACTGATACAATTTTAAGTACTGACAGACAACCTCTCTAGTGCTGGAGGCACAATAATGCACCCTGTTCCTGCTGTAAAATGGTTGGTGATAGGAAGGGCATCCAGCTAGAAAACGTTGGGGGGTCCAAACCATACAAGCATGGAAGATTAACTGTGAAATGATGATTTCAAAACTATTGTGTACATGTATTAAAAAAACATTCTTTAAATACATTTCTGAATGTAGTCAAATTTGACATTATGACCTCTCAACTGCTGGTACCATGATAAAATGCATAGTGCACTTTGTAGAGTGCAGGAATGTATGTAAATGAAATTGTAGCCTCTGGCCCATCTGAGAGATAAGTGGATCTGAGTAAGTACTGACTTAATCTGTGACAATACTTCCAACCCTTGCTAGCAGGGAAAACAAACGTCAAATGATGATGATGATGAAATTTATGAAGATGGGCTCCCTTCAGTCATGACTGACCAAGTGTTTGCACTGGAAAATTTCTTTCAGAGGCAAAAACCTGGAGAAAGTGTTTTGTAGAAAACCAGCTGTATCCTATATATATACCAATCTTCCCTCACCATACTTTTGATGTTGTCCAAGGGAAAAGCAAATGCTGATATAGCTTGAAACCTGTGTCGTTGCAATTCCTTTCTTCCAGTTGATAGGAATAGAGTTACATGAAATGAAGTGTTTGGCTTAAGGACACAACACACCGTCCGTTCAAGGAATTGAACTCACAACTTTATGATTGTGAGCTGGAAACCCTAATTTATAAGCCTAGTGGCATCACATTTTTTCATCCACCAAATTTTTCACAGAATTTAGTGGGCAACAGTAGAAGACACTTGCAGAAGGTGGCTTGCATAGATAAGAAAAATTTAAGTGAAGGATTTTATAAATATACTTACAGAGGTTTATGTAAATGAGGTGAATCTTTAATATTTTTTGAACTGGTGTGGTAAGTACAACGACTAGGAAGGTCAGGACGTCTCCATTGCCGAAATGGAGAAAGTCGTTCCTCATTATTGTTCTCATTTACCATTTTTCTGAAATTAAAATAGTTTCAAATTAATTAACTCTTTTGTGACCATATTTTTAACAAGAATATACTACCATTATAACATAATAATTATCTTAGTTAATTATCAACTAACTTTCATTTTAACAATATAGGACAAATATTTAACCCTTTTGTTATCGTATTTCTAACAAAAAAAAACATTGTCAGTTTGGAGAATAACTTAAAATTATAATGGAAGGTTTGAAATAAATATAAACACTTTAATAGAAACAGTTTAGTATTGCAGAATCTAGAGTAGTTGAGGTGGTTTGGTACCAAAACCGTTATTCACTGAACTCTATTATCTGTCATATAATAATCAAATTTTATTCCAAGATTTGAATTTAAATTTAAACATTTTAATAAATGTGGTATCAGGTGGATTGGTGTTTAAATAGTTAAAGTAAAATACTCCTTTAAATGATTGGGGGACTCCCTAGATGTAGTTATCTTTGGTGATCTAATTAACAATGGAGATGGGTGTTTTGAAAACATAATTGCCAGAATAAGAATAGGGTGGAAAAAGCTCTACTGGCAATAAAGGAGTTCTCTCTCTGAGTGAAGTGCAGATTGTATGATGTATGTGTTCAAAGTGTGATGCTGCAATGGTAGCGAGACATGGATCTTGTATATGATAAAATTGCAAAGACTAGAAAGAAATGAAGTGAGTATGTTCTGCTGTATGTACAATGTTAGTGTTTATGAACAATAGAGCAAAGTGAGTTGAGAATAAAGCTGGATGTAGGGGGAATTAGATGTAGTCTATAAGAGAGAAGACTGTGCTGGTATGAACATCTGATGTGTATAGAGAATGTCAACTGTATAAAGAAGTGTCAAGCATTCCAAGTGATTGGAACTTGTGGAAGAGAAAGTCCTAGGAAAACATAGGATGAAGGTGTGAAGACTGGTCTCAAGAGGCTGAAACTTGTAAGAGACAACAAAGGACTATGACAATTGATTAGATGGGCTTCACTAAAAATGTTTATGGGTCAAAGTGAATAATAAACAAGATTATGATCATACCAAGCTATGAAAAAAAATTTAATTATAAACTTCAAATGTGGGATAGAAAAAATATTTTTTACTAGGTAATTTCGCCACTAAAAATATTTCTTTTCCTAAGAAATACAACACAGAATAATACAATTAAATGAATTAGAACAGTGAAAATAACGGACTGAGCTAACTCAGCCTTAACTTTTGTATGAACATGAATTACTCTATATATACTATTATATTTTCATATTATTTATTTTGAGAACAATACCTTAACATCAGTATGAGTGGCCAGTTACAGCCGATTTGAACAGAAAAAGGTGAGAGGAATTCCGGCTGGACATGGCTGGTTTAAATGCTAAAGGGTTAATCAATAACATTCTGTTCTGCATGAAACTGTATTACCAAGAGATTCTTGAAAATATATACAACACTATAACTACATTACATTAAAAATGAAAGTTTACTTTTCTGCAAATGTGTTCACTTGTAAATATACTATAAATATTTAAATTAACAAATCCTTTTGTGGCTGTATTTCTAATGAAACACATTCTATTTCAATATATGTTCCCTAAAAAAAAAAATTTTGTTTCATCTAATGTCATATTAAATTAGGTTGGTGGAAATTGTCCTTAAAATATAAGTAAGGGTTTGGTGATTTTTGGAAAATTGTTTAATGGTTCCTAGAGAAAATAAATTTTGAAATACAGTCACATATATTTAAACCTAAGCCTTCTATCATAATTTTCCCTAAGAGTCTTTTGTCAAGTTATTTTCCAAACACTATTTTTTACAAAGTTAGTTATTTTACTAAGCCACTTAACATTCTTGATTATTAATTGAAACACATAGACAGTGTATTTCATTAGAAATGTGGTCACAAAAGGGTTAAAGGATAATAGCCCCAAGAAAAGCAAACTTTTAAAAATTATATTTCTATTGGTTTCATTCCCTAGACTGCAGCTATGTTGAGACAGACTTCAGGAGTTACAATTATATCAACCAAAGTACTTTTTTTTAATGGCTTAGTTAGAGAAAGAAAGGAAGCACCCATGACGTTTTTCATGGCATTTGATATTGGTGAGAGTTATCGTCAAACTATATCGAAATATATAATTAAAGTTATGTTGGTATCACAACAAAAAAGACATCCAGCCCACTCTGAATAGTGGTCGTGTAGGTGTCACGGCAAAAAGTGCCCAGCCCATACTGTAAAGTGGTCTTGTAGGTGTCACGACAAAAAACACCCAGCACACTGTAAATGTGGTTGGTGTTAGGAAGGGCATCAGGCCGTAGAAACTTAATCAGAAACAGTTCTATATAAGCAAGACACGGTCACCTGATCTGACGTGCCTGTAATGGGACAACCCGTCTAACTCATGCTAGCGTGGAAAATGGACGTTAGACGATGATGATGATGATGATAATTTAAAAAAATTAAAAAACACTAAAGCCAGAAGACTGTGCCCCCCTCCCCCCCAATAGATGAGGAGAGGGTTCAGGTTAAAAGTTTATGTTTAAACGAATAAGTTGCCCTATTTTCATCGGATAGACATACCATTGAATAAATCCATTTCACTGTTAAGTTTAGTGTTTTCAACCTTTGATGGTGTTTTTTTAATGACATTACACCAAGTCATATATATTCATTTATCTATTTTAAAAGCAGTGACATAACGTGGGGTGCTAGCGAAGGAACAAAGTAAGCAGTCCCTCCATCCGCCACCCGTGGAACGTTAATACACTCCGAGTCCCTTCCACCAGCCCAGTATTGAATCCCTTACACCAAGTTCATGTATTATAGTTTACTGATGGAAAAATGTATTCAAATTTATTTAAAATCACCTGGTTTTAATATGCGCAAATGTTTCACCGATAGGACATTATTGATGTGATTAACGAGAGAAAAATGCTGTAACACGTTATGTGGCAATATTTATTTGTACTGTCACTGTCATATTGAAAAACTTTGTAGAATGACGAACATGAGAGATTTCCTGTGTGAGGTGGAGGGTACAGTATATTTTGTTTATTATAACTACTATATTCTTATCTTTTGAAATGATGCATGGGTTGCTAGCGTCCGGAGCAAAGTAAATATCTTCCCACCACCCACAACCTGTGGAACGATAGCATACCCTGAGTCCCTTCCACCAGTCTAGTATCGAACCCCTTAACCCAAGCTCATGTATTATAGTTCAAGAAAATACAGATGTAATTAAAGTAAAATGTCATTATTGTAATCACAATCGAAAATGCAAAATTTCATTAAAAAATATTCATTATTGTGCGTAAATCAGAAACAATTAAGAAAGTTATGAAAAAACAAAGTCGGAGGCGCAGAGTAGTTTATACTTATGAAATCCTTTAAAATATATATTCGTAGAAAAATATTTAAGTATGCATATTACACCCTCTGTATTTTATCTTGGTTATTGTTTAACCCATGGTCAGCTTTGATCCAGCAGACTGATAATCAAAGATGTTTCGAGAGTGACCAAAGTATCCGATGAACATTTGTTGGTTTTGATGAATATTTTACTTGTTCGATCAACAGAACAGTCTGCTTATAAAATCAACGAGCAAATAACTGAGCATTCTACAGACACGTGAACACTAAATGTAATTCTCAGGGACATTCAGTGTGGAACAGTGTGTGACAAGGCTGGCCATCTGAATTACAGGTATCGTCTATCCGATGGACCCCCAAACAGTTTCTGTCTACCCAATTTCAATTGCACAAGATATGTCGTGGGATCTAATCCGGGAATGCAAAGCCAACCTCTTAAGCATTCGGTCATAATGCTACCAAAATATATATAAATATATCTGGCGAATATTCAGGTCCATGAAACCTTAGCCACTACTGGGGTCGTAGGAGCGCCATCATTGCGAAAAGTAAACGAAAAACAATACGGGTGAATGATACAGTGTAATGAAGATATATATATGAAGTTGAACGTTTGATATGTGTGTGTGTCGCGCGCGCATATACATATATATGACTGTTTAATTGGGAGGAAAGTGAGGAGAGCACTCGGATTTGTTTGGGATTTCTAACCCTGTCATATACGCGAGCCAGCAATTCTACCTTAATCATGCCCATGTCGCGAGTAGTGAAGCGATGATAAGATTTTCTTTTCTGTCTGCTGGGACCCTTGTGTTTGGTTTACAGCAACCTTCCTTACCTGGCTAGTCGAAGACACGTCTATGTACAGGTTGTAGCACTCGCATATATACAGTGTCCCTCAAAAATGTATACACACATTGATTACCTGTACAAGCAATATTTATTAGAATGTTGTTGAAGTGTGTATATATGTTTTGGGGACACCCTGTATATATATATATATATATATATATATATATATATATACTAACGCCTCCCCCCACCCACTTTCCTTGTCCAATCCATGTCAGCATGGAAAGTCAGACATGCCACACAATATACTGCCAGATGTAACTCACTCTCTTCGACGACACCTCCATCACCCGGCGTTTTCTCTCCAACAATAGGATGCCCCCTCTCCACCCCAAGCAATCAGCAACTAGCTTATCCCCTCTCATCACTGCTTCTCCAGTCAGGCCGAGGACACGACGAGCACACAACGAGCTGTAATGAGGTAATGCTGGTATCATGATAAAATTGATTCTGTCTACTCTAGGGCTACGATGAAAAACACCTAACCCACTCTGCAAGCCGGCAGTGCAGCTGCCACGACAAAAAGCACCCAGTCCACCCTGTAAGGTGAGAATGTTGAAGTCACGATAAAATGTTTGCAGTACACTCTGTAAAGTGGCTAGTGTTAGGAAGAGGGTATCCAGCCATATATATATAAAATATTTGGTCGTTTTGGAAGCCTCAACAATGCAGATGGGTAAATCTCCGGGTAACAGTATCCGGTGGTGAAGAGAGAGATGTATAGTGTGTAGAGGAACGTAGGAAAGAGCGTAAAAATAAAAATAATAACACGAGATAGAGTTATCTTGGGAGAGATTTAATTGTCCATATATTTCGGATTTCGCATCCATCAACTGGGGGGTTTTCCGAGGAGGAAAGTTATGTCGGAGAGGAACGGTATGTGGCCCCTGTTGTCCGCCGTTTGTGTGTAATTGAGATATTCTGTAGAGCGCGCATGCACGTGGAATAGGTGCAGTCAAGCAAAGGTTGAGGCAGTTCCTCTTTATTGTGGGAGTGGGATGGTGCTAGCTGTCAATCCATTATACTACCTATATTCAGTCTTTGTTACTGGCATTGTTGGTAGTCTGCATGGTTGATGGATGGTGGGGGCGCTATACACAGAATAATAATCGTTCGAATGCCACTGTGTGTGTGCGTCTGCTGTTGTCTAGTTTGTTTACACCAGCCACCTCGTCTCGCTTCTCTCGGATCGGTTATTTATTTGTTGTCTTAGGCGTTTTATCCTAAGTGCTTCCTTGATTCGTAATGTGCCGACATTGTGTTCTGTCGCTAGCACTGTGACAATGGGCCTTCCGTCTTTCTTTCCGGAAAGACAAGGCTCTGGTGTTGATGTGCTCCTTGATCTAGATATGTAGCGGCTGGGTTGTGCTACCAATATAGTAGTGGTTACACTTGTCACATTCTACCCTGTATGTGCGTAAGTAACAGTTCGTTTGGCACATCGGAGAGTTTCTGAGGGAACACGCATCAGTCGATTTCCCGGGTTTCCTGGAGAGGCATCTCCATAGGGAGGGGCCCGAGTGGGCCAGGTGGATGTTGAGGCCCTCTCTCCGTATAGCCCTGCAGATAGCGTTGGTGGTTTTCTCACCCAGGTGTGGGATTTTAAGCAAGCACTTGCCTTGGGTGTTTCTCTGCTTCTTGCGCCTGGTGTCTCTTACTCTGTAAGCGAGGCTGGGTATCCGTTCGTCTCCAGCACCCTGAGGAACCGCTTGGTATGGGTGACACCACTCACGGGATCGCTACATCTGTTTCAAGTGCTTTCTTTGGCGCTACACAGTAATACAGAAGACCCGCCTTGCCTAAGTACAAAGCGAAACCTACAGTCAGTAGGCACCTCTAACAAAAATACACCCCCGTCCCACTACCCCCAACCCTTTCAATGTAAAGTTATGTTGGTACCACAATATCCAGGCCGAAACAAATGAGGTCGTGTAGGTGTCACGACAAAAAAAAAACACACAGTCCACGCTGTAATGTGGCCATGTAGGTAACACGGTAAAAACCTCCCAGTCAACACTGTAAAGGTGGTTGGTGTTAGGAAGGGCATCCAGCCGTATAAAACCCGCCAGACAGTCCTATACGAGCAAGTCAACCAATCTTGCCTCAAGTGGGAAAATTCCCGTCCAAACCCATGCAAGCGTGGAAGATGGACGTTAAACGATGATGATGATGATGATCTATATCTATCTATCTATTTCTCTCTCTCTATATATATATCTATATCTATCTATCTATATAGGCAAAGGGATATTTAATTTGTTGGTAATTCAACAAATATATTTATAACAGATTCGGAGCACTCGACAGATTTTCTGGAGTATAATATTAATGATATTAATAAATGGAAACTATATTTATAAAACCATATTTATTCTATTATATATTTCAAGGGTACCAAAACTTTGGTACACTCTCATCAGATAAAATACAAAGTTTGTTTTATAAATATTGACATATCCAGGAATGAGACCTTAACAGGTGAAACTTGAATCGTTAAGGTCTCATTCCTGGATATGTCAATATTTATAAAACAAACTTTGTATTTTATCTGATGAGAGCGTACCAAAGTTTTGGTACCCTTGAAATATATATAATAGAATAAATATGGTTTTATAAATATAGTTTCCATTTATTAATATCATTGATATCTATCTATCTATCTATATATATATATCAGCAACTCCCTATATGTTGAGTTTTTTTCTAGTCATATGGTTTGGAGGTCACCAATCTGTCCAGCTCTTTGTCTACCAGCATATCATGAAAAAAATAATACATCTCATATGTATTTTGCCTGACGAGGACATGTTTTGCTTTGTTATAGTTAAAACTTTACATCTTCGAAAATATCTATATATATATATATAAAACTGAGGATGTCTGTGTGTGTGTGAGTTTGAATCCCTAAAACTCGAGAAGTACCCAACCGACTTTTTTCAATCTTTACATGTGTATTACTTATGTTTCAGGGAGTGTTATGCACATAAAATTCAACTTTTTGATCCCATGGGGCCTGCATTAGGTGAAAAACTGCGTTTTTTCAGCCTTTTAGGTTTTTTTTTGAGGCGTTACGTCAGATCGATTTCCTTGAAATTGTAACTATGTATTAGTCAGTCTCTTCTTCATACCGTGAACAAAGAAAATCCAACCTTTTTATGGCCTAAGGCCCGCATTAGGTAAAACACTTCATTTCCCCAGCTTTTTAGGGCTATTTTGAGCCGTTACGTCTAGCCGATTTTCCGAAATTTCAAGGCATATTATGCACATAAAAAAAATTCATTTTCTTTAACTCCTAGGGCCCGCATTAGGTGAAAACCTGCATTTTTCCTGCTACACCGAGGAAAATCTTAAAGATTATCCAGCCATCAGAGTATTTGGTTTATTTTCTTTACATATTGTCCAGGCATGCAGTTTTTCCACGATTAGGTCTGTTGGCGGCCCGCGTTCCAAAACACCTTATCCCGTGCAACGCCGGGTACCACTGCTAGTATATAATAAAATAAATAGAGATGATATAAAGTATATATCTTTTGGTTATTACTATTATATATATATATATATAAAATATATTCATATACAATAAACATATGGGTAGCCTCGCTGCCGAATAAAAAAATATTTTTTCGCAACATAACGAAAAAAAAATTGTTTTAAAAAATTGTTTTTTCTCTCTATTTCCCTCAATAAATATATCACAGAGTCGCCAGTATGTTCTGAGAATATCCGACGAGTTTCAAGAATTGTTAATCTTTTATCAGTGACACTCATTCAAAACGTACTGGCATATACGTGTATATATGTCTTTTTATGCATCTCTATTATGCTTAAACGCTGTAGTGTTACTGTAGTGAACAGAATTAAATATATAACTAATTGCTGCATCTGGCTTTCGAGAATTGCCATCAGTGGATCCTTTTCTCACACACCGGTAGCACGAACGTGATTTTTTAACCCTGCCAAGGATTTACATTGCTTTCTGCATATAATGCAGCGGAAAAAAAACTCTTTTAGGCTACAGGCACATATATATATATATATATAAAATGCAAAGGTAAGGTATTGTCTAGACCAGACATGTGAAACATGCAGCCATTTACAAAAACACCTGCGGCCCGCACAAAGGTTTTTACAGCGCGAGCATGTTTTATCTTCGTAATATAAAATAAAAAAAATTAGTTGTCGTGTGTGACCCGCAGACAACACATATGTTACCCTCAGTTTGACATGTCTGGTCTCGACACATGTATCTACATGTAAGAATTATACAGGTGCAATCGTATAAGAAGATCTGAGAGAAAAGATGTAATAAGATCGATTCTAATTATCCACACACACACACACACACACATATATATATACAGACAAAACAATTTACTACGCTTCAACAGTATGTAATAAAGAATTTCGCTCAAGGCGAAAAAAATATTTTCAGCTACTTTTCACTCATTGCTTTATGAAAGAATATTATTAAAGTGAAAGTGTTTCTTTTTTTAATTATAAAATATATTACACTTAACGTCAAAAAATATATTCTCAGATCACATCTTATTTACATTTGTCTTTTAGTGGAGTTTCGGAATATGTAAAATGATCATAACACTTTATTTCTAGTTACAGAAGCAGTAGAGGCAGTGCAAATATTAATCGATTTTAATATTTTGTTTTATTCGAAGCCTGATCAACATCTCCGTGCTGGTTGTATAGTTTATAGTTATCTCTTTCAATATCACTGCAGTCATCTTACACCTACCTAAACGGCAATCATTAGTTAATTTGGGGCATGGTCGGAATAGCAGTCTATAAACCCATCAGCTGCAGACTGCAACCCTTGTTCAATATCACCATCATTATTTTACGAGTTCAAATCCCGCCGAGGTTCACTTTGCCTCTCACCCTTACGGGGTCGATAAAATAAAGTACCAGTAATGTACTGAAATAATTGCTGGCCTTGTGCCAAAAGTATAAACAATTATTTTACGTGTTCAGATGGTTGATTGGCAATATCAGTAGAGCGTCGGATAACATGATTTGCGGCATTCAGTTACTACACTTTACGTTCTGAGTTCAAATCCTGACGGAGTCGATAAAATAAAGTACGGCGATATCCAATTTTAGTGGACTAAATGCTGCTTACGTGCTGTAGTTGCTGTTTACTTCAATGTATGAGGCTATTCCAACAAATTTACATTCCCCTTTTTTTAGCCGTTAAAAGAAATATAGATTTATTTATTGTTTTTTTTTTTGCGATTTATTTGCCACTGGGGCATAGATTTCTTTATTTGTCTCGTTTTTGCTACGATTTCTTTATTTGCTACGGGGGAAGTTTTTACAAAAATCAAGTACAAACATTTAACGAGTGATTAAAAAGGAATATAAAAAATTAAGTCCTCAATAGAGAGGCAGCCTTTTGCGGTCACACACACCCTCGTAGAAAGTGTGCGACCTTTCTGCCAGGGAGCACAGAGAGAGGGGGGTGCTCCCTTCTTCTCTTACCTGTACAAGCCGATATAGAGAGATGGCCCACTTACACGGGCCATTATTGCTACTTTCACCCATCTTTCATGGAATTGGCTGGGACTGAGTGCCTTTCTATCCACCTTGATCCTTCTTTCGAAGTGGTATCGGAAGAAGAGGACCATTTGTTGGCCGGCGACATATCCCCACAGATCGGCAAAACAAACAAACAAACAAACAAAAACGTGGCAAATAAAGAAATCTATGCCCCAGTGGCAAATAAATCGCAAAATAAAACAATAAATAGATCTATATTTCTTTTAACGGCTAAAAAAAAAAGGGAATGTAAATTTGTTGGAATAGCCTCATACATTGAAGTAAGCAGCAACTACAGCACGTAAGCAGCATTTAGTTCACTAAAATTGGATATCGCCTAAAGTACGAGTAATGCACTGAGGTCGATTTAATCGACTTTCCCCTCTTACAAAATTGTGCCTAATTCAGAAACCATTATTTTACGAATACAATGAGTAAAACCCAATTAGTCATCATTTTATTCGGCTGGATTTCATTCATCATCTAACATCAACCAATTGTGGAAGGAAATATTTTGAACTAGATGTTACTAGCAACAGAAATATTAGATTTCAGGACTTACCTTTTATTCTTCACGGATTACACAAAAGGGTTAAATGTTTTAAAAGGGTTGAATATATAAATGTAAATTAAACGTTTGAAAACATCGAGTAGCATTTAATAGATTGTTAGGAGTAAATAAATATAATTACTTACTTAGTGTCGGATTTTTTAGTGTCCATAGTAATATTTGTTCTTTCAAACGACTTTGATTCTTGGTAAGTTGTTACGGTATAAATGATCTGAGAAGACACGCGCCCACCGGTATTAAACTGTTGATTGGCTAGAACACTATACGTTGATTGGTCAGAATATACTATCACACACACACACACATATTCTCGTAAACAAACATCTTTATTGCAGCAAAGAAACAAATTCCACATTTAGTTAATTTGTTAAATAACTCGTCTCACCTATACATCACATATATTATAGTAAAAGTGTATTAACTACTCGCGAAGCGTCTTTCTCATACACCCTCGTCTCAAGTGGACGGAGGAGAGCAACATTTTTCGCTGTTAATAAACTGTTGCCTTCTACAGTACGTTTCATTATCTTACGCAGCATATTTATTTGTTTCATGCGCAGACTCTTCTGTACACACACACACAACATTTAGGAAAACGGAAACAAAATACCCCCCCCCCCCCCCCCCAAAAAAAAAAAACACATTTTATTTCTATCGTAATCAAGTGCGCTAAACCTATATTGTTTACATTCTGTGTTTTTCTACGGATGGGTAGAAATAACAAAATTGCCATGGTGATATCCATCGATGAAGTATGCGACAAAATTGGTCGATGTTCCAAAATAGAACATTGCCCAGAAGATCACATCTGCCATATCTGTACGGAACCCGAAAACTCGTTCCGTAATCGCTGGGTCGAATGTGGAACCTGTCACATATCTGTCTGCCTTCAATGCGCCACAGGCTTCCGGAAGATCCCAGGCCAAAATAAGAAACATCATATTGCTACGATGGATAGACTTTGGCAGATGGTCCAGCTAATAAATCGGTCCTTTCAGTGCCTGGACTGTATGCCTGCCTCTCCCATTGCTGTGGAACAACAACAACAACAACAAAAACCGAAGATTGTGTCTTCTTCTACCATTGTTCCCGAACAACAACAACAAAAACCGAGGATCGTGTCTTCCTCTACCATTGTTCCTGAACAGCAAAAACCAACGACCGTAGCTTCTGCTACTACCCCCGTTGAAGGACTTCATCAACAACAGCAACCCAAGTCTTCCTCACCCGTTACTTTTCAACAACAACAACCGACGACTGTGTCTTCTCCTACCATGCCTGTTGAAGGAGAAGAACAACAACAAAAACCGACCGTCAATACGGAGTTTGAGGAAATACGGCAAATGATTTCCGCTTTAAGCCGAGAAATAGCGGGAATAAAATCAAGCGTTCATTTAGAACCCCACAATGAGAGATCTTACCGGAGTGCCTTGTTAAAACATCTCCGCGTACCTCATGTTGAACCTAGACGCATTGAGAATGCCACTGAATGCCATCAGAACAACCTGCCACCCCCTGCACATAATCATAGACTGGAATCAAGGTACAAATTGTTGTCCTTGAATGCACGTAGTCTATGCAATAAGATTCATCTTTTTGACTCCTATGTCAAAAGTATCAACCCTGACTTCATTACAGTCACGGAAACTTGGGCACATCCCTTACTCTGTGATGGGGTTTTCAGCATGACTGGCTACAACCTGTTTCGTAAAGACCGCATTAATCGTTGTGGTGGTGGTGTAATGGTCTACGTTCGGTCAAATCTGTCGGCAATTCCTTGTGTTGATTGAAACCAATCACAGCAGGAAGTTTTTTTCTGCAATATACGTATGACCATGTCAACACTGCTACTTGGAGTCGTTTACCGTCCCCCAAATTACCATCGAGACACTCAACTTTGTGATATCCTCAGAGCTGCTGCCAGGAAGACAGCCACTTATGTTTTCATTGCAGGAGACTTCACCCTGAGATTGACTGGGAAACCTTTCGTTAGCCGCCAAGTGCAAATGACTTCCTTGAGCTAGTGCTGGACTCGAGTTGGTCCCAAGTGGTCACCTCCCCAACAAGAGGTGACAACACTTTGGACCTACTCTTCACCACTACTCCTGAAACGGTCATTAGTGTTACTGCTGAGGAACATTTAGGTGACTCTGATCATGCTATGATCATTGCCAATCTATCCCTCATGGGCAGTAACAAGAACCACAACCATCTCCAAACTGCTCACTTTGACTGGAATAAAGCAGACTGGAACTGTTACTGCACCGAGTTGCAACGGCCAAACTGGCTTGAGTTCTACGACTCTGGAGATGTCAACACTATACTCCAGAACATCCTGAGCTCAATATGGACAGCATGTGCAGCATCGGTGCCACGTAAGCGGAAAAAACATCCCAAAAGTGCAATTTGGGAGACTGCAGCAGTTCGTCTTGCCAGAAAAGAACGGCGCAGTGCTGAACGTGAGTACAAACTTCACAAATCAGACATTAATAGGAAGAGGCGAAATAGATTGCCAACCACCTCAAACAGATGACAAAAAAGGTAGTGCTTCAATTTGAGCAGCGCATAGCAACCAACCCTGACAGTAAGGTGTTCTGGCAGTATGTTCACTCAAAGCAGAGACCTCACTCTCCAGTTGGTCCTCTTCGCAATCCCCACACAAGCCAGGTTACTGACGACCCCAAGGAATGCGCAGAGCCCATTGCTGAATACTATGCAGGCATTTTCACTATTGAAGACCAGAGTGTACCATCTCCACCACCTATGACACCGGAGTCTATTACAGCCATGGAATTTAGACCTGCAATGCTGCGATGTCACCTAAAAAATAAACGCAACCATGCCTCTCCTGGTCTTGATGGTATTACGTACCTGCTTCTTAAATGCGGTGGGAACTTCCTTCTGCACCAGTTATCACGCTTCTTCCAATTCTGTCTGAACAATGGTGCTACTCCAGAGCAGTGGAAAACTGCCAGTGTCATTCCTCTGTTCAAAAAGGGCAACCGCACATCACCTGTGAACTATCGTCCAGTCAGTCTTACTAGTTGCATCACCAAACTGATGGAATCCTTTGTCAGACAAACACTTTGGAACTTCTGGAGCTCTCACAGTCTTATCTGGCCCTCGCAATTTGGATTTATCCCCAACTCCAGCTGCTGTGATCAACTTATAGAGTTTCTTGAGGACATCACCCGGATCACTGATGGCGGCTCATGGGTGGATGTTGTTTACCTTGACTTTGCGAAAGCCTTCAATTCTGTGCCACACAAAAGGCTTATGGCAAAACTCTCTGCAATGGGTGTGAAGGATGATCTTTTTAACTGGTTGAAGTCCTGCATTCTCAGTCGAAGAGAGGTAGTCACGGTTCTGGGACAGCATTCCTCACCATATGAGATGTTATCTGGTGTACCACAGGGATCTGTTCTTGGCCCCCTTTTGTTTGTGGCATATATTAATGACATAGATGCCAACTTAAAGAATGCCACGGTACTAAAGTACACAGATGACATCAAGCTGTACCTTGAGATAAAAAGGACAGATCCTGAACACTATAGATCTTGCTTGCAGTCTGACCTGGACACAATGCAACAATGGATCTCAGACTGGCAACTCAAGCTAGCTGTAGACAAGTGCACCACCATGCATTTTGGGAGTAAAAATCCAGCATCCACATACTCCCTCCACAGCACTAATATCAAGAAGTCTTCTTGTGAACGTGACCTGGGCATTACGGTCAGCAGCGATTTGCTTTGGACAAAGCACGCCTCTAAAATTGTCAAGAGGGCCAAGGGTGTCTTAGCATCACTCAGCAAGACCTTTGTCAGCCGCTCTCCAGCTATCTATTTAAAGCTGTATATAGCTATGGTGCGGCCACACTTGGAATTCGCATCACCAGTCTGGAACCCCTATCTTGCTCAGAACATTGACCGCCTGGAAACTGTTCAGAGACGTGTAACCAAGTGAATACCCTCCATCAGGCATCTACCATACTCTGAGCATGGATACATGGGCATGGATACATTGAAGCTCCGACGCCTGGCAACTGACTTGGTAAACACCCACAAAATTGTTAACCATCTTGCCAACAACAACCCTGAGTACCTTTTTGATTTCCATGTGTCTAACACACGTGGACATGTCCACAAAGTCAGAAAACAGCACAGTTCCCATGACTTTTGGAAACATTTTTTCACGCTCAGAGTTGCTGAAGCATGGAACAAACTACCTGCATCAGTTGTTAGCTGTCGAGACACTGCATCCTTTAAGGCCTCTATGCTTCCCGAGATCCGCCAACACTACAGCTAATGTTCCCCCTCCATACACATACACACATGTATACCATGACTCATACACTATTCACTTCCCTGACATTTGTGTATTATTCTATGTACTATACATACACCTTTGACGAGTTGTAGTGCACCTGAGCACTTTACACAATAATTTCATTATTATTATTATTTCTAGTTCCAATGACACCGGCGGTTTCAACGGTTCATACTTAATCAACTGCCCCACAACACTTTATGGCCAAAATCTAAAGAATGTGTTACATTTGATGTCCCAAAATGAGTGGTTACGAGAAACTGGAAGACTAGCTTTTATTCACAGTTGTATAAAAAACATTACCTTTTCTTCTCTTTCCAGAAGTTATTTCTAGAAAGGAGTTTCTAGACAAATGATTATTTCTAATATACAACATATTGTTTTTGTTATAAATCTAATTATTTACAAAACTCAAAATATTACAAATTGTTTATAATTCTTACAGAATGAAAATATAAACACATAATAAATACAATTAATTATTGCTAGGAACCTCATAAATATAATGCACAAAAATATAAGATCAAAGCGAGAGAAAAGTATAAATAAAAACAACCATCAATTTGTAATGTTATTTATGTATATCTTTGTAAACATGTATAATTTATTCACATTTATAATAGCATATATAATGACACAATGCTTAGAGGAAAGTCATAAAATCACTTATATCAACACAAGTGGATAAGTTACTTCAGAATGAAAATATAAACAGAGCATATAAATAAATTTACAGTAGAATAACATAACAAATATGTTTTAAATATATACATAAATAACATTACAAATGCCTCGGTAACACTACAAAGGATGATACTGTGGGTATGGTGTGGTGTGCAGTGGCCGGAGGCTGGGGAGTGCTCGACCGGAAGGGCCAGCAGGTCTGCCCCTCTCTAGGGTGGTCAGCGAATGTGGTGGACGTCAGTTTTGGAGCTCCCAGTTAACGAGTTGGATTGTACGCATGTGGGAGAGGAGAAACCAGCCATTGGATTAGCGGTGCCAGCGAAAGCGGTAAGTGAAGTAGCTTTTTCTAACCACCAAGCTATTTTGGCACTGGAAACAGATCTGATTTATCAAAAAAAAGAACTTTCTCGAAAACAAAGCTACTGGAAACACAGAAAGGAGTCTGGTGTTTTTTATTACTTACCGCAGGACAAAATTAGGATATGGCGACAAGATTATGAATGAGCGGAGAAGCGAATAGAGCATTTACCGGTGAAGGCGATGTTGTCGCTTGGCTGCGAAAAGTCCGGCTGTTTGCAAGCTTACAGAAGATAGAAGATGTGGCTGGCCTCATGGCACTGTACCTCGAGGGGGATGCGTTGGCACTCTTCCTAGAGATGGATGAACACAGCCAAAGGGATGCTCAAAAGATTGAGAGGCGCATGATGGAAACGATCGCGGAAGGACCGTTAGCCGCTTTTGCTAAGCTGGCAAGGATTAGATGGAACGATGAAGGCATTGACAATTTCGCAGCGGAAATACGGCGATTGGCCATGTTGGCTGGATATCAGGTGGAATGCGAATGCACAGTGCGGTTGGCGTTCATAAATGGATTTCCAGACGACATAGCGGTGAAACTGCAGCAAGTCCCGGGTTACAAGGAAATGGAGATGCGTGCACTGGTGGAGCAAGCCCGCATCATAGCAGAAGATGCCAAGAAGAGTGTCGCGGCAATAGCAATGACAGAGGCCCAAGGCAGCCGGCAGCGAAACGGTGAAAGGGAGGCAATCACGGCACGTGGTTGCTGTTTTAGGTGCCAAGGCCTGCACATGGCGAGAGAGTGTAGAGAGTCAAGGCTGGACAAAATATGCTACCGGTGTAAGCGACCAGGCCACATCGCTACTAGCTGCGACCAGGGAAACGATCCAGGGGGAACTACTGCGTCACTAGCTGCCCCTTACGAGTAGAAGCGCTGCTCGTGGTGAAAGTTTTTGTGAGGGGAAAGCCACAGCGACCCCTCGTGGACACGGGCTGTACAACGACACTGGTGACCGCGGGGGTGGCGCAGAGGTGGAGAGGGAAGAGCAGCGTAAGGGCAGTCGATGGTAGGAAAATTGAATGCTGAGGTCGCAGTGAGGTTGAGATGGCGGTACGGAGAAAGAAAATAAGGCTTTCTGCCATCGTAGTCAACAACGTGGTGGATGAGATTGGTGTTGTTATGGGCATGGACGCAATTGGCCGTCTAGGAGGCGTCACAGTGAACAACGTCGGTGTGTCGTTTGGCAGTGCCGCATAGGTATGCGCTGTGAGTATGCGACAGGAGAATCAGAAGGCCCGCGAGGAGAAATATCCCACTTACACTGTACAGGACAAAGACTTCAAGGCTGTGTTCGATGGGCAACGATGGGTTGTTGAGTGGTACTGGAAGGGAGAACCACCAACACTGAAGACCAAAGTGGGCTGCTATCAACACACATTGAAGGGAGACATTAGGAGCGAGAGGTAGAGAGATGGATTGAGGGGGGCATACTGCTTCCCTGGAAAGAGGAGGTGAAGTGTGGAGTATTGCCGTTAATGGCAGTGGTGCAACCCACGAAGAACAAGGTGAGGCCGGTACTGGACTTTCGGGAGCTGAACGAGCACGTATCATGCCACACGGGTAGCGAGGTCACGGATGTTTCAGGGGAAACCCTGCGTGAGTGGAGACGCATGACGGGGGCTTCCGCAATCGTCGATTTAAAGTCGGCATACTTACAATTACACATAGATGAGAAGCTCTGGCAGTATCAGCTGGGCAGGTATAAGGGCTCGACATATTGCCTGACCAGGCTCGGTTTCGGGCTGAGCTCTGCACCGAAGATCATGGCGGAAGTCCTCAAGACTATTCTGGGAAAGGCCGACAAGATGAAGAGGGCCACTAATTCCTACATTGACGACATCCTAGTGGATGAGTCTGTAGTGTCGGCGGCGGAGGTCACGAGCCATTTACAGGGGTATGGACTGGCTGCGAAGCCGTCAGAAGCGTTGGAGGGAGGAGCCGCGCTGGGACTTAGGCTATGGCGAGACAGGACGGGCGTGTTAGTATTCCAGAGGGGAAATGAAGTTCCAGAACTGGGCCCAAGTATGAGTAGGCTGGAGCTTTTCTCGGTGTGTGGAAAGTTGGGGGGTCACTACCCGATTGCTCGGTGGCTCCGGACGGCATGCAGCTATGTCGAGAGACGAGCGGGCGGGGTGACTTGGAGTGATAGACGGTGGCCATGATGCAGGAGATCGTGGAGAGGGTGAAGGCCGACGACCAAATGCTGGGAAACTGGTATGTTCTCAAATTGCAGAGCAGGGCCGTATGGTGTGATGCAAGCAGCATAGCGCTGGGTGTCACGTTGGAGAGAGGTGTTGAGGTCGAGGATGCAGCCTGGCTTAGGAAGAAGGACGATTGCAACCACATCAATGTGGCCGAACTGGACGCGGTGTTGAGAGGGGTGAACCTCGCCATGAGGTGGGGACTGCGCACCATCGAGATTCGCACCAACTTGGCTACTGTACTTGGATGGGCAAGATCAGTGCTCACCAGTGCGAAGAGAGGGGCGGCAGAGATGCTGATAAAGCGCCGCCTGGGAACTTAAGGAGAGCTGACCACCAAGTTCGACCTGCGGCTGAGTGTAGAGAAAAATAGGGCGGACGTTTTAATCAGGGTAAAGAAAGGCTGGATGGAAGCGCCGGAGGATGTAGAAGAGGAGATAGCTGCCGTGTCGGATCTGAAAGGTTTGCATGACATGCACCACATGGGAGTGGATAGGACCCTGTTCCTAGCCAGGAGAATCGACTCGGACGTTAGCAGACACAGTGTTCAAAGAGTGGTTAGCGGCTGCGTCCGATGTCAGTCGATTGATCTTGCCCCGGGTGTGCACGAAGCGGGAAGCGATTGGCGGTGGATGTAACACACTACCGACAAGGAACATACCTCTCAATGGTCGACTGTGGACCAGGACGGATGGCGATATGGAGGGAGATGAAGACTAGAATGGCCGAGAAAATGACGCGGACATTGAGAGAGGTGTTCTTGGAGTGGGGCCCTGTGGACGAACTGCTGATGGACAACAGCGCAGCGTTCCACTCAGAGGCGCTGAGGGAGATGCTCGATGGATGGAAGGTGGACCGTTTCTTCAGAGCAGTGTACAGGCAGAGCGGAAATGGAATCGTGGAGCGACAGCACCGGACAATCAAAGCAATGGCGGAGCGGGGCCACATCTCACCAATGGAGGCAGTGTTCTGGTACAACATGTCTCCTCGGGTGGGATAGGTTGAGGAATCGGTGCCACACAGAACAGTATTCAGATACGAGTGGTGGCACCCGTGCACGCCACCACAACGGCCAGCGGGGAGAGAGAATGCATTCGTGCAGGTGGGCGAAGAAGTCTGGATTAAACCCCCAGATGCATGTTGCACATCTCAATGGGGAAGGGGAACGGTGACGGCCATAAATTCCCAGAACAATGTGTCCGTGGACGGAGTACAACGTCATGTCCTGGATGTCCATAGAATTACTGTGTCAACGGACTCCGAGGAAGAGGAATTCCAAAGTGCCGCCCCAACACTGCGGAGATCGCAAAGAAGTCGCAAACCACCAACCTGGACAGTATACTTTCACATGCAGCAGGACGAGGGGGAAATTGATCCTTGAGATCAGGGGTGGGGGGGCGTGTAGGTATGGTGTGGTGTGTGGTGGCCGGAGGCTGGGGAGTGCTTGACCGGAAGGGTGCTTGACCGGAAGGGTACTCGACCGGAAGGGCCAGCAGGTCTGCCTCTCTCAGTGGTCAGCGAACATGGTGGACGTCAGTTTTGGAGCTCCCGGTTAACGAGTTGGATTGTATGCACGTGGGAGAGGAGAAACCAACCATTGGATTAGTGGTGCCAGTGAAAGCGGTAAGTGAAGTAGCTTTTTCTAACCACAGATACAATGAAAGATACGAGGGGGGATCAAAAAGTTCGCGGAATTTTTCAGAAAATATTCTATTTTTCAAAAAATATGATTTACCTTCAATTTATTTTTCTACATAGTTGCCATCCAGGTCAATACACTTCACAAGGCGATGCTTCCAGCTTCGAGAGCCGTCTCTAAAGAAAGTTGAAGGCCTTGTTCGAAGCCATGTGTTGGCAGTGTTTTTAGCTTCTTCAACACCACTAAAACGGGTTCCTTTTAGCATTTCTTTGAGTTTTGGAAAGAGGAAAAAGTCTGATAGGGCTAAATCTGGACTATAAGGCGGGTGAGGAAGCACTTCCCATCGAAATTCTCGAAGAACTTCTTTTGCAACCCGCGCAGAATGCGCTGGTGCATTGTCATGGTCAAACAAGATACCACCATGAAGTTTCCCTTTTCGTTTCTTGACTAATGCCTCTTTCAGTTTCCTTAAAACATTTGCATAGTAAGCTCCTGTCACAGTTCTTTGACCTTCAAGATAATCTATTAGTATCACCCCATCTGAATCCCAGAAAATGGTGGCCATCACTTTTTATCCGACTTTTGAGATTTGAACTTGATTGGCCCCGATAATCCACGCGGAAGCCACTGTTTTGACTGCTGTTTGGATTCAGGATCATACTGATAGATCCAGGTTTCATCTCCGGTGATGATTCTGGTCAGGAAATGCTCTTCATCAACTTCAATTTTGTTTAATATCGCCAAAGACAGATCACTTCGAAGAATCAGCTGATCAGGGCGCAACGCTTTTGGGACCCATCGCACTGAAAGCTTGCTTAGTCCCAAATTATCGTGCAGAATTAAATTTGCCGAACCATATGAAATGTCGAGGGACTTAGCTAACTGATTAACTGTTATTCTTCGATCTTCTTCAAAGTCTGAGCAGCCTCAACGTTTGATCATTTTTTGATGTTCCTAGTCTTCCACTGCGATGGTCGTCTTCAAGGTCGTCTCTCCCTTGTTTGAATTGCTGAATCCACTTGTAGACAGCAGTTTTCTTTGGAGCAGTAGTACCGTAAACTTTAACTCAAGCCTCCATAATCTGTGTCCCTTTCCATTTGAGTTTCACCAGAAACTTGATATTCGATCTTATCTCAAAATAACTATTTTCCATTGTTCCAAAAAGAGGTTTTTTAAAGTGTGTTAGTACTGTACAATAGTCCACGCATAACTGACTACAAGTGACTAATAGCAAGGTAAACACCCAATGACAATGTTCTGACATGTTTAATATTGTTTTAACCTATTTTTTTCTTACTACGATAAAATTCCGCGAACTTTTTGATCCCCCCTCGTATATTCCTTCAATGCTACAATATTAAAGAAAATGTAAAGGAAGGGGTGAACAACGGAGCCAACACCAGAGCAAAAGACAGCAATGTCGCAAGTACTGGGCAACCTCTCTAATGATTTTTGAGGCAAGCCAGCACACTCGCAGCGTTGCCTCGGGTGATGGCGAATGTTATGTATATCTTTTATATTTGTTATATGATAATTGTTTCTACTTTTGGCACAGGCCAGCAATTACCCAGTGCATTACTGGTACTTCATTTTATTGACTCCATAAGGATGAAAGGCAAAGTTAACCTCGGTGGGATTTGAACTCAGAATGGCAAGGGCCGTAACTCTATGCATCAAAGCATGGTGTCCGACCCTCTACCGATACTGCCAATCCACCACAATAATAAATGTTCTTTAGAAAAAAAAATATAAAGATGTTTATGCTATATAAACCCCCGCCCCATCAATTCACTACCAAGTGCAACAATTGGCCACACACCACAAGGGTATTTTATTTTAGCGACGAAGAATTAACGTTTGTATCGTCATATTTATATGTAAAATCCTATGCACTTGCCTATAAAAATGCCAATATGTTCATAAGTTTGTTTTATAAAAACAAAACAAAAAATCCTGTAAATGATGGTAGTTTGCCAATGACTTAACTCTTTCGTAACCCATATTTGGAATAGAATATACTGCCTATACTTCTCAAATTATATTTGGAGAGATTTAGTAATATAACTAACTTGCTCATTATTCAGCTAGCGTTTAGAGCAGGGGTGTGCAACATATTCCATTGGCGGGCCACTTTTGAACATTGGAACAACTATTAGAGCCATTAATATTTATTAAGCACTATTCCCAAGATTCACCACAACTTCTTTCCATGACATGGAACTGGGAAATTATAACACACCATCCTTCCAGTGAAGCGCTTTAGTATAGGTCAACTAATAGAAAATGGTATTACGGTTACGAAAAAAATTCTAAATAAGCCTACAAGGTAAAAATTGAAAACGGTCATCGCGGGCCACTCTGACTGGCCTGGCTGGCTGGATTGTGGCCCACTGGCCGCCTATTGCACGCCCCTGGTTTAGAGCATAGTTTAACAAATATTAGATAGATATATGCACTTTAAAATATACAACATTGTATCAAAACTTTTATTCACAGTGGTATAAAGAAAATAAATTATTTTACTCATAATTTTTTAAATTATAGTTCTATAAATTTACAGTAGAATTATGTTGCAAATATGTTTTAAATATATACATAAATAACATAACAAATGAATAGATAACACCCAAAATTGTTTGCAATTCGTTCAGAACGACAAATATGTCTAAACCGTGTATAATAACACAATAATATAAATTCCTGAACAAAAATGATAAAGGAAAGAAAGAAAAGAAAAGGGAGAGGGAAATTCACCACCAAGTGTGACAATCTATAACACCTCACACCTTGGGGGTTAACTGTACACTTACACGGCCGCAACATTACCATGGGTGATGGCGAGGCTAAGGCGCTGAAATAACCAGACACCCTCACGGGCATCACCTGGCACCTCAGTAAGGCAAGCCGCGAGTGAAGACAAGAACTTCGTTGTCTCACAATTCTTTCAGGATGAAAATATAAACACATAATAAATATAATTAACTATTGCTAAGAACCTGTAGCGGATACAATATGGTAGGAAGAATAGGATGAGAGTATAATATAACAATATGAACTTACTATGCGTATGTGTGTGTGTGTGTGCCTATTCTTAGTTTATCTTATTCTCATAGTAGTAATGGCCAATCTCTCAGGCAGGCATGATTGGCTGTCTGGCTGCGAAGGTAAGCCAGTGAGAGCCAGGAGAAAGATAAGGTGAAAGGTCTACTGACTCCACATAGTTATCTTCTTGACTGCTGCTTCGATTTTCCCCTTCTTCCCTCAGTCCTTGTATTTATAATAAGTGCTAAAGTTAGAAGGATAAATATATAATCTGACCTGTGGTTAGCATCTCCCAAGGGGTTGGGGTCACAGGTCAAATGAAATGTCATCCATGATCGTTGACAGGACAAAGGCAAGAATTTCCAACGATTGAGTGTCCCAGAGGCGGGAAAGCTTTCTCCATTGAGATGTGCAACGCGTATTTGGGGGCTTGACCCATACCTCTTCGCTCCACTCATACAAATGTGCTCTCTCTCTCCACTGGCTGTTGTGGTAGCATCCACGAGTGTCGCCAATCGTATCTATATATTGCCCTGTGCGGCACCGACTCCTCGGTCTGTCCCACCCAAGGAGACATGTTGTACCAGAACACTGCCTCCATTGGCCAAATGTGCCCCCTTTCCGCCATGGCCTTGATCATGCGATGGTGTCTCTCCACAATCCCATTTCCATTCGGCTTGTATGCCGCTCTGAAGAAGCGGTTCACCTTCCAATTGTCAAGCATTTCCCTTAACACCTCCGAGCGAAACTGCCCCTCTCGTTCACACCTTCTTCTCACTGGTAAGCACTGATCTCACCCATTCGAGTCAGTGCGGATTTCTATGGTGCGCAGCCCCATCTCAGGGCGAGATTAACTCCCCTCAGCACATTATCCAGTTCAGCCAAGTTGATGTGGTTTCAGTCCTCCTTATTCCTGAGCCAGGCTGCATCCTCGACCTCGATGCCTCCTATCTCCAGAGTGACCCCTAGTGCTATGCTGCTGGCATCAAACTATACGATGCTGCTCTCTGATTTGAGGGCGTTTGTTTATATTTTGTTATTGTGTATGCCAAAAATATCTGTACAAGAATATATAATTATATATATATATATATATATATATATATATATATATATATATTAAAATAACAGATTAAAGTTTAAGCAAAGAATCGCTGCTTTCACCCATAACGGGATCTTCTGAAACTAAAAAAATCAATCTGTGAACGCAGAAGTAAATATTTCGAAAAACATTGCAACCGAAGGAAAACAGGAAGACGATACTTTGGTTTGTGAAGACGTTCCCTGGCAATGCATGGAAAATAGGGAACATAATATGTCAGCAATGATCAGAATATATATATATACACACTATATATATATATATATATATACACACACATACAGATAGTGAAGTCATAATGTCGTAATGCAGACAGCCAGATTATAAGGGCGCGACATTACCAGCGCCTAATGCGGTCCCTAGAGCATTGAAATTTTGAAATATTTTTTGCTCGAAACACTCACAGTATTACATGTGTAAAGTTTGAAATCAATCAGTTGGGTGGTTCTCGAGTTTTAGGGAGTCAGACAGAGAGACATTCTCTGTTTTAGATATATAAATAAACACTTTAAAAGAAAGAGCTTTGTATCATGTAACCAGGAGGGGAGGGGGGTCAGGTGGTATGGTATTGAGTGTTAATATCAGATTTACACACAAGTTTGAAACTGTAGCTATGTAATGTCTTCTTAGTTTTTCACTAACCCAAGTAAGACAGAAAACATTTAATTTAATATTTAGAAATATTGGACAAACATCAACCATGATTCTATGTCAGCTTTCTATAATGGTATAGGTTGGATAGACTGTCGTGGTCTGAATCAGTTCTTATTCAGAGTTACTGTCTGTTAGAGGGGTTAGAGACCATATCTTTATGATGGTATAGGTTGGATAGACTGTCGTGGTCTGAATCAGTTCTTATTCAGAGTTACTGTCTGTTAGAGGGGTTAGAGACCATATCTTTATGATGGTATAGGTTGGATAGACTGTCGTGGTCTGAATCAGTTCTTATTCAGAGTTACTGTTCTGAGACCATATCTCACTTTTACTGGGGTTAGAGACTATATCTCACTTGTACATTCCATTTTTGTTTTGGATTCTACAGCTGAATACCCTCACAGCAATCACTTTACAGCGTATACTGGATGCATTTTATTGTTTACCCAGATGCCTTACCTTATTTCATATAATTAGTTGCTCTTTTGACCAGACTAGGTTACTAGACACCTTTATTCTCATGTCTACTTTTGTATGTAAGAAGTCATAATTTGGTAACAGAAAGTTATAATACATTTCTCTTTTTCTATATTTTCTTTCTATTAATATACAAAAAACAAATAGATAATAAAATAAGTACTGAGGTCAATATGATTGACTAAATCCCTTCAAGGTGGTGCCCCAGCATGACAACAGTCTAATGACTGAAACAAGGAAAAAAATAATAATTAAGTGTTTAATTTCTGATGATGGGTTCAGTAAAGAATAAATCATGACTTCTTCTTTCCCCACCTATTCCTGAGAGGGTCGAGGGGCAGAGTCCTCAAACACTCCTTCCAGTGGGTCCTGTCAGAAGCAACCATCTCCAACTGATCTGGCTGGACCTCCAAGCGAGACCAGCCAAGCTCATGGATGTTATCCAACCCTCTTGCTCGGGTCTCTACCCCTGGGTATCCTGCCAGTTAGTTTTGCCCGTAAAATCTGTCCAGCAATTCTTTCCTGAGACATTCTAACCACATGTCCATAGTAACGGAGCTGTGATCTCTCAATTCAGAGAAGTAGCGGCTTTAGCTGGAGTGATTTTGATCCCCAAGCTACACACTCTATCGAGTAATGTTACTCCAAGACCCTTTGGAGGAACCCCATTTTGGCGGTTTGTATTCATGATTGTATTCTTTCATCATTACCCAAGATTCATGACCATATGTAAGGGTGGCATGAATATTGAATTCAGTAATCAGAAGAAGAGAGGTAAGTGTAAAAGCCAAATTCGCTAAATCATAACTAGTTTTGGTATAATAGTGAGGGTATGATTAGTTTTATTAAAACTATATTTAGCCTCAGAAATCTACAGTAAACAAGCTGTCAAAACAGAAAAAAAAAAGAAAGAGAACTTTTAAAAGAATTACTAATGGTTACTAAGTTGGGTTGGCATGTATTAGGTCAGTTGTATGTTTGAAGAGATCTATGAAGGTTTAACTAAAAAAAATAATAGAAAAAATTAAGCAGTCATAATTTAATTGTTTCAGAATTTGTAAGCTATAGAATCAGCAGCTGTTATGTTAATTTTTATTCAAGGTAACAATCATCATTGTCATCATCATCATCATCATTGTCATCATCATCATCATCATCATCGTCATCACCATTTAACAACCATTTTTCCACGCTAGATGGGTTAGATGAGTTGTCCTGTTGTGAGAAATGCTAGGTATGGTGACCGTGTTTTGCTTGTACAGAACTGATTTTGGCTTGGTTTCTACAGCTGGATGCGCTTCCTAACAACAACCACATTTACAGTGAGTACTGGGTGCTTTTTGTTGTGAAACCTACATGACCACTTTAGAGTGTGGGCTGGGTGCTTTTTGCCATGTCGCCATCACAACCATTTTACAGTGTGGCTGGGTGCTTTTTGCCATGACCACTTACATTTAATATCTGTTTTCTTTGCTGTTGTATAGGAATAAATGTAAGCGAGATGCAGAGGATTCAGATTCTACAGTGCACTGGGTGCATTCTATTGTGGGACCAGTATAATGGAGGTTGTGAAGTTTTTTGTCACAGCTAAAGAGTCCTCCCAGCCCTTTGTTTGGCTGGTTTTCTATGGCTTGATGCCCTTCCTATCATCAACTACTTTACAGAGTGTACTGGGTAGATCTATCGCATAAATCACTAACACAGGAGAGGTTGTTGTGCCCTTGGCACAACTGAAGAGCCCTTTTGACTTTTTTTGAGTATTGTTTATACAGCTGGGTGCCCTTCCTATCATTGACCACCTTACAGGGAACCATTTTAATTTAAAAACTGTCCCATCTTCTTGTGGATTTTGGTAGAATTACTTTTAAGTGCTGCTAAGTTTATAGCATAAAAAAAGGAAAGAAATCAATATTCAGATTGGACCAAGGAAAGTGTGTTTCCATTGCTCTTTCTATTGCTGTTACTATCTTTTGGTTGCAACTCCTGGCAGAAGTATTACTTTTTTTTGGTGACAGGTGGTAGGATTTGAATTTAGACTGCACAAAGCTGAAATGATACTATAAGGTATCTGGCATTTTAGCAAGTCTACTAATTTACCACTAGTTCTTTAGCTATTGATCCCCAAAGGATGAATGGAAAATTTAACCTCTGTAGGATTTGAACTCAGAGCGCAGACAGATGGAAGAAATACTAATTAATATCATCTGCAAGTTAGCAGCAAACAGCTGGTAATGAGAATAGTATCTGGTACACTGAAATCTACACCTAATCACTGACTGTCTACCCTTCTCAGTGAGTAGGTGTAGGGTTCAAATCCCGCCGAGATTTGCCTTTCATCCTTACGAGGTCGATAAAATAAAGCACCAGTAAATCAGTGGGGTTGATTTAATCGACCCCCACCCTCTAAAAGTTGCTGGCCTTGTGCCTATAGTAGAAATCATTATGATTATAGTAACAACAATAAATACAACAACAACAACCATCACAATGATCATATGATGGTGGTGGTGGGTGTTTTAATGCACCTTTATTAATGGAATAAACCTTCATCAGTTTCAATGAGTATATCAGTTGTTTAATCAAAACAACAGTCTGTTCATGAAATTAACATGTAAGTGGCTGAGCAGTCCATACATATGTACACTCTTAATGTTATTCTCAGGTAAATTCACTGTGACATAGTGTGTGACAAGGTTGACCCTTTAAATTACAGGTACAGTCCATCTGACAGGCTTCCAAACAGTTTCCATCTACCTAGTGCCGGATTTAGGACAAATGATACCCTGTATTAGTAAAGTTATGAGGCCCTTTACTCGCGCCCTAAAGGAGATAGGCCTGGTAGGCCTACACAGGCAGTCAGGCATACATGCAGGAAGATGGGTCCATCTAGCCAATAGGGCCCTGTGCTTAAGCACATCTAAGCACAATGGTAAATTCAGCATTGTATCTACCCAAGTTCACTTGCAATGCTTTTGTTAACAGCAGGCTATGGTAAATGATACTTGCCCAAGATGCCATGCAGTGGGATTGAACCTAAGACCTAATTGTTATGATGCAAACTTCTTAACCATTCAGCCGTGTTGTATCTATACCTTTATAGTTACAGTGTAGATCAGTGTTAGCTTATCTTATGGCTTGATAACATCATAAGTGTTACAGTTCAAGGCTTTATACAAATGGTTTTAAAAGGACAGTTAACAGTGTTTATGATAAAAGGGGTTTATTTTATCTTTATCCCATTGTAGATTACTTAGAGTTTCAGAAATTTATATCAATGTATATTATATATATTATACTGTAACATCAAAAGTATTGTGTGTCATCATCATCATCATCACCAAGATTTTGATGATGATCATCATCATGAAACATCCATTTTTTCCATACTGGCATAAGTTGGATGACTCGTTACAGACTAAGTCATTGCTTAATTGGAGTTACTGTTCTCCCAGATAGGTTGTGGGGTGGCAGTAGTGGTGGTGGGGCTTGTCTTACACACATGCCCTTCATATCACCAACCACTTTACAGAGTGTACTGGGTGCATTTTATCATGGCACCAGAACTAGGGTGGTTGTTATATTCTAGAAACAACTGATGAGTTCTCTCAGAATGTACTAGATGCTCTTCCTAATGCCAACCACTTTACAGAATGTACTGGAGACATTTTTTTGTGGCACTGGCACGATGGAGGTTGTCATGTCCTTGGAACAACTGTTCTTTTTGGCATAATTTCTGTGGCTGGATGCCCTTTCTAACACCAACCACTTTACATAGAGTGTGTACTTGGTACATTTTATTGTAACACCAGCCCTATGGAGGTTGACATGTCCTTGATTTGGCTGAAAAGATCTTCCATTAATGTCATGATATCCTCTGAGAGTTTTACTGAAATGATCAATGTTCTTAGAGAACATGAAACATTTCTAACTAATCAGTTTCATAAGTTTAGTGCTGTCACACCATGTAGACATGTGAAAGATATTGTGATGTCACACCATGTAGACATGTGAAAGATATTATATGCTGTCACACCATGTAGACATGTGAAAGATATTATATGCTGTCACACCATGTAGACATGTGAAAGATATATGATGTCACACCATGTAGACATGTGAAAGATATTATATGTTGTCACACCATGTAGACATGTGAAAGATATTATATGATGTCACACCATGTAGACATGTGAAAGATATTATATGATGTCACACCATGTAGACATGTGAAAGATATTATATGTTGTCACACCATGTAGACATGTGAAAGATATTATATGCTGTCACACCATGTAGACATGTGAAAGATATTATATGCTGTCACACCATGTAGACATGTGAAAGATATTATATGCTGTCACACCATGTAGACATGTGAAAGATATTATATGCTGTCATACCATGTAAACTTGTGAAAGATATTATATGTTGTCACACCATGTAGACATGTGAAAGATATTATATGTTGTCACACCATGTAGACATATGAAAGATATTATATGCTGTCACACCATGTAGACATGTGAAAGATATTATATGATGTCACACCATGTAGACATGTGAAAGATATTATATGATGTCACACCATGTAGACATGTGAAAGATATTATATGTTGTCACACCATGTAGACATGTGAAAGATATTACATGATGTCACACCATGTAGACATGTGAAAGATATTATATGTTGTCACACCATGTAGACATGTGAAAGATATTATATGCTGTCACGCCATGTAGACATGTGAAAGATATTATATGTTGTCACACCATGTAGACATGTGAAAGATATTATATGTTGTCATACCATGTAAACTTGTGAAAGATATTATGTTGTCACACCATGTAGACATGTGAAAGATATTATATGTTGTCACACCATGTAGACATGTGAAAGATATTATATGTTGTCACACCATGTAGACATGTGAAAGATATTATATGTTGTCACACCATGTAGACATGTGAAAGATATTATATGTTGTCACACCATGTAGACACGTGAAAGATATTATATGTTGTCACACCATGTAGACATGTGAAAGATATTATATGTTGTCACACCATGTAGACATGTGAAAGATATTATATGCTGTCACACCATGTAGACATGTGAAAGATATTATATGTTGTCACACCATGTAGACATGTGAAAGATATTATATGTTGTCACACCATGTAGACATGTGAAAGATATTATATGTTGTCACACCATGTAGACATGTGAAAGATATTATATGTTGTCACACCATGTAGACATGTGAAAGATATATGCCGCCGCCATTACCACCACCACCACTACCACCAACACCCAGTCTATATTACATAGCCAGCATTAAAACAGAAAGAAACATTTTTTTAATGTATACTAAATACTTTGTTCACTTCATTCCTTGTCTCAGTTAAACTCTAAAGAATCTTGCAATAGTAAATGAATGCAGCTAAAGGGAAATGTAAAAGGTTTGATAGATTCAAGTTTGTCAGACAACCTAGTTTCTAACATTCCATGTACAACACAATTTATATGATTTTAAAGTACTTTCCATTGTACAGGGATGGAATTAACCCTTTAGCATTTACATTACTCTATATTTACTATTGTATTTTCATGGTAAACACATTATTTCACATAATTATCCCACATAATATCAAATCTATTAGACTTTGATATTATTAGTTTTGAGAACAATACCATAACGTTAGTATGAGTGGTCAGTTATGGCCGGTTTGAAAAGAAAGAGGTGAGAAAATTCTGGACGGATATGGTTGGTTTAAATGCTAGAAGGTTAAACAAGTTACAGAATCATTTGAACAGTTCCAAAATATGTTATGATATTTGGTATGTCCTCAAATGAGTTGTTTCCATACAAACTGAGAATATAGCAGCTGCATGGTGAAAACATTGCCCTTGAACCCAGCTTTAGTATTTTTGCTTGGGCAGCATTGTATTTTTCCGCCATTCTGGTACTGTTGTCACATACTGGGATGCCTCATGCAGTGACACATTCTTCAGCGGCAACCTGGTGCAGTCTGTGACTAATCCATACCTCCACAGAAATGTTGTTTGTTCAACATGGGAGGAATTGGGAATTGAATCTACTGCTGATACATGATTAAATCATCATCATCATCATTTTACGTCCGATTTTTCCTGCTTGCAAGGATATTCATATTAATATCATACAGATATTGGAAAAGTTCACATAATAAAGATGTTCAATATTTTTACATTTCCACAATAAATGGGTTCAATATTTTGATATTGCCACATTAAAGGGTTCAATATTTTTAGGGTTCAATGTTTTTATATTTCCACATTAAAGGGGTTCAATATTATTACATTTCCACATTAAAGGGGTTCAATATTTTTACATTTCCACATTAAAGGGGTTCAATATTTTTAGGGTTCAATCATCATCATCATCATCATCGTTTAACGTCTATCTTCCATGCTAGCATGGGTTTAGAGGGGAATTGTCCCACTTGAGGCAAGATTGGTCGTCTCGCTCATATAGGACTGTCTGGCAGGTTTTCTACGGCTGGATGCCCTTCCTAACACCAACCACGTTTACAGCGTGGACTGGGAGGTTTTTACCATGTTACCTACACGGCCACATTACAGCATGGACTGTGTTTTTTTGTTGTGACACCTACACAACCTCATTTATTTAGGACTGGATGTTGTGGTACCAACATAACTTTACCGAGAAAGGGGTAGTGTTTATGGGGGTGGGGGTAGGGGAGTTGGGGGTAGTGGAAGGGGGGTGTATATTTGATTAAGAGGTGCCTACTGACTGTAGGTTTTGCTTTGTACTTACACAAGGCGGGTTTTCTGTATCACTGTGTAGCGCCAAAGATCTCGGTCCAGTGACATTGTTTTAGAGAGGTGTAAGTGTGTAAGGTCGGAATTTATCAAATCATCCCAGGTTTTTCTGGGTCTGCCTACTCCGTAACTTCCGTCAATTTTGTTCGCCCTGCACTTTTTATACAGCTGTTGTTTTTCATGCCAACGTAGTCTTCTTTCAAGTAAACAGCATCTGATCCCTCTTATACCTAATTTCTCACTTAGTTCATTTATGCTTTGCTGTTCACGTATATTACTATTACACATCCAAGCTTCGTTCCTCTCCAGTCTGCGCAGATCCTCTGCACACAATGCCCAAGTCTTACTGCCATGTAACATAGCTGTACGTATGCAGGCATCATACAGTCTGCCTTTCATTTTTAGAGAGAAACCTTTAGCAGCCAATAGTGGTATAAGCTCTCTGAACTTTTTCCATCCCGTTCTGACTCTGGCTACTGTACTTTCTGAGCACCCTCCACCACTGCTGATTTTGTCACCCAGGTAACGGAAGGTGTCCACTATTTCTATAGAGCTATCTGGGCAATAAAAGGAGCTAGTATCCTGTGGGCGCTTGCTACTTATTGCACCTGAGTACTGGCCACATATAAAATCTACGTTCTTAGATAGCTTACCTGTGATTCCACTACATCTTTTATGCACCCATACTTTGCATCTGGGACATAAAATGGAATTTCTGCCTACTCCTTTCCTACACCCTGAGCAAGGCCATTTCCCAGAGGGGACCTGTGCCCTATTTTCCTTCCTACATACTAGAACTTTAGTCTTAAACAAGTTAACTTTAAGGCCTTTTGATTCTAGGCCATGCTTCCATGTTTGGAATTTCTTCTCTAGTTCATCCATCGATTCAGCTATGAGCGTTACATCATCTGCATATAGAAGTTCCTATGGGCAGTCGGTCTTAAACTCCTCTGTTATAGCCTGAAGGGCAATAATAAATAGGAGGAGGAGGGGGTTAAGGAAAGCGCCCTGATGAACACCAACTTTTACGCTAAATTCTTCACTATATTTGTTGTTAATTCTAACCTTGGTGACTTTCTTTATATATGGCTTGTAGAGCTCTCACAAGCCATTCATCAACCCCTAGTATTCTAAAGGCCCACCAGATAATGGCGCGGGGGGGACTCTGTCAAATGCTTTCTCCAATTCAACAAAAGCTAAGTATAGGGGTTTACTTTTAACTAGGCAGTTGTCGTACAAGGAAAAGGGCGTCTGTGGTACTTTTACCTGACACAAACCCGAACTGCACTTCATCTAGATCAATTTGCTCTCTGATTAGTTGTGCTATGTTTTTATATTTCCATATTAAAGGGTTCAATGTTTTTATATTTCCACATTAAAGGGGTTCACTATTTTTACATTTCCACATTAAAGGGGTTCAATATTTTTACATTTCCACTTTAAAGGGGTTCAATATTATTACATTTCCACATTAAAGGGGTTCAATATTTTAGGGTTCAATGTTTTATATTTCCACATTAGAGGGGTTCAATATTTTTACATTTCCACATTAAATGGGTTCAATATTATTACATTTCCACATTAAATCTATTACATTTTAAACATTTCTTTTGAATGAGCTCAACTTGTGGAGAATATTACAATAATAAATTATGTATTAGAATTTTAAGTTATCAATTTAACTGTTTCATTACCATATTTCTTACAAAAGTTAAATTAAAATAATAAAGAAAATGGAGGAATTTAGTAATATAACTAACTTTCTGTTTGGAATATAACTTAACAAAGGTTCTTACATATAATTATGATGGAATGTTTTTAGATAAATATAAAAACTTTAACCCTCTTGTTACAATATTTCTTATAAAAGCCACTTTTAAATCATTTTGAAAATAATCAAGAACTTGAAGGGATTTAGTAATATAGCTTTCTCATTATTTATCTGGTATTTAGAGCATAGCTTAACAAAGGTTCTTACATGGAATTATGATGGAATGCTTAAAGATTTACTCTGTGGAGTGGAGATGGGAGAGATACGCAGTGATATACTTATGGAAGATCCTGGAAGGGTTAGTACCAAACTTCGGCATTGAAAGCAGGACCAACCCACGAATAGGACACCACTGTGTAGTGCCATAGGTCCCATCAAGAATAAGGACCACATATTGCAATAGCCTGGGGTTCAAAGGACTTCAGCTTCTTAATAATCTGCCAAAAAATGTGAGAGATCTACATGGTGTGCATGTAGATGTTTTCAAAAGATATCTCGACATTCTACTGACCAAGATCCCACATTAACCCACAACACGAGGCAAAGCACAAATAAGAGCAGCAGCAACAAACACCCTTTTGCATCAATGCCCAACCAGGGAAGGCTGGCTATAGAGAGTGTAGCATCAGTGGTGGTGCCCTAGCATGGCCTCAGACCCACGGCTGGAACACATAATAGAATAATACAGTAATAGAAAGATAAATATAAACACCTTTAACCCTTTAGTATTTACATTACTCTATATATACTATTATATTTTTGTGGTAAAAGCTTTACCACGAGGCGGTACTATAGCCAATGAGGATTATCCGACGCGTGGTTATTGCTAGTTGAAAACTAAACAATAATATCTCACCTGATATCAAATCTATGAGATTTTGATATTATTTATTTTGAGAACAATACCTTAACATCAGTATGAGCGACTAGTTACAGCTAGTTTGAACAGAAAGAGGTGAGAGAATTCTGGCTGGATATGGCCAGTTTAAATGCTAAAGGGTTAAGATAACCTGTTTTGTATTGTGGAACCAAGGACAATTTATGATAATGTTTCGATCATACTTTGCTAAACTAATTTGAAATGAAACCTTTGATTTTAATTAAGATTGGACTTTATACCTTGTTTTTCAAGAATTATACAACACTTGGGTACCATTGTTGTGGCATAATAAACTAGTTGTTTAGAAAAAAAACAATCTTAATCAAAATATGTTGTTTCAGTCTGATGAAATATGTTATAATTTCTTTCAAATCTATTCTAATCTCTCTACTTATGCAATAACAACTATCAGATATGGTTCATACTGATAAAATGTTATTGTATTAAAATGATGTAGTATATCATTTAGAAAGATATATATTTGTTTCTACTTTAGGCACAAGGCCAGCAATTACCCAGTTCATTACTGGTACTTTATTTTATCGACCCCGTAAGGATGAAAGGCAAAGTCAACCTCGGCGGGATTTGAACTCAGATCGTAAAGGGACGTAACTATGCTGGAAAGCATGGCGTCCGACCCTCTACCGATACTGCCAATGAGATAATGTAGACCCAGTATGTGAAAAATGAACAGGTGGAGTAAGAATACATGTAAAATATATTCTTTCAAATACTTGGAAGGCTCACTAGAAGTAGTTGATAGCTTCTGTTACCTAACAGTAGAGATGGTTGTTGTGAAAGTACAGTAGTTAAAGCAAGAATGGGTTGAGAAAGTTCAAGACACTACTACCTCTGCTAGCAAAAAAGGGTTTCTATTTCAGAGTGAAGAACATATTCTATGATTTTTGTGCACAAACTGTGATGTTACATGGTAGTGAAATGTGAGTCTTGAATGGGGCACTGGAAGCAATCACAGCAGAGAAGTATTTTACTGCAAGCATTCCTTTGGTTAGTCTGCGCCTGTCCATACTGTAAAGTGGTCATGTAGGTGTCCTGACAAAAAGCACCTAGTACACACTGTAAATGTGGTTGGCGTTAGGAAGGGCATCCAACCGTAGAAACCAAGCCCAAATCAGTTCCGTGTGAGCAAAACACAGTCCTCCGACCTGGATCTCTCACAACGGGACAACCTGTCTAACCCATGCTAGCGTTGAAAAATGGACGTTAAACAAGGATGATGATGGTAATGAAGCTTCTCTAAATTAGATTCAAAGCAAGCTTGTTTATTGAGATGTAAAGTATATTACTGTCAAATTTTTAAATATATATATTTGCTACTCCTTAAATGTTGAGTTGTTAGACAGTTTAAGTTTACTGTTATTTCTAGTAACAATTTTATACTCGTCACCAAGTCTTTAATGAACAAATTTTTACCTTTGTTTAGTTCCCCGCATGCGTACAGTATTGTGCATTATGTTGGATATTTCTGGATGTTCGTAATGTTCAGCAACAGGTAAATATATCTTTTTTCTTAGAATAGGAAACAGAACCCGCTCCGAAGATCGGCAAGTTCTGGTGGAATGAGCTATCTTAAATAGTTAATTAACTGTGATGGTCAATTTTGTTCTTTTGCTTGTGAAGCTGCAGTAAGGGCAACATTTATTGATCCCTCTAGCTTTAGGTCGTTTAACAAGGAATCTACCCCTAGAGTGCCTGTGAAGTTTCTTATTTTATTTTAAAGTACTTTACTGTGATCTTCCCTTATTTAAGATATTTCTCTCTCTTTCTATGCATGTCTATACATATACGCGTGCGTGCGTGCGTGGTAATATCTGTAGGTGTGAAAAAGGAAAACAGTACCCAGTCGAGAAGAGAGCAGAAATATTATATTATATATTTATGTTCATACACGGAACGAAAGCGCTTCCCAAGGTTTCAAGACCAATACTGACGACACGTCTTGAATACAAGAGGGATCAAAATTGTGACTTATCTTCAGGTGCTTATACGAGTTTTTTTTCGTATAAGCACTTAATCAAAGTATGCGCCTAAACTATCAACACACTTTTGCCATCTTAATGGTAACTTGTTTATGTTGGCAGCAAAGAAGCCTGGGGGGCGAGAGGCAATGAAATCACAAAAGGCTGTTTTTGCAGCTTCTTGAGGAGTGAATGTTTTTCCTAGCAAGACGTGGTTCAGTGCTTGGAAGACATGATAGTCAGTTGGTGCAAGGTCTGATGAAATATAGTGTGTGACAGAGAGTTTCTAAGCCTAGCTCCTGTAGTTTGAGCAGCGTTGTTTGTGCGACATATGGTCTAGCGTTGTCTTGCAAGAGGATTGACCTGTGTCTATTGACCAATCTTGGTTGTTTAATCGCAAGGTCCCTCATCATTCCATCCAATTGGTACATCCGCTGTAATGGATTGGCCAAGTTTACAAAGCTGTAGTAGATGAAGCCAGCGCTGGACTACCCTTTTTTGTGTGTTTGTTTTTTTGCGATTTATTAGCCTTTTGGGGTCACACACGCCCCCGTAGAAAGTGTGCGACCTTTCTGCCAGGGAGCACAGAGAGAGGGGGTGCTCCCTTCTTCTCTTACCTGTACAAGCCGATATAGAGAGATGGCCCACTTACACGGGCCATTATTGCTACTTTCACCCATCTTTCATGGAATTGGCTGGGACTGAGTGCCTTTTTCGGGTGAAAGTAGCAATAATGGCCCGTGTAAGTGGGCCATCTCTCTATATCGGCTTGTACAGGTAAGAGAAGAAGGGAGCACCCCCCTCTCTCTGTACTCCCTGGCAGAAAGGTCGCACACTTTCTACGGGGGGGGGGGGGGTGACCCCAAAAGGCTAATAAATCGCAAAAAAACAAACAAAAAAGGGGCAAATAAAGAAATTTATGCCCCAGTGGCAAATAAATCGGAAAAAAAAAAAAAAAAAAAAAAAATTATTTCTTTTAACGGCTAAAAAAAGGGGGAATGTAAATTTGTTGGAATAGCCTCATACATTGAAGTAAGCAGCAACTGCAGCAAGTAAGCGGCATTTAGACAGCTAAAATTGGATATCGCCGATTTCTTTATTTGCCCCCCCCCCCTTTTTTTTGCGATTTATTAGCCTTTTGGGGTCACACACACCCCCGTAGAAAGTGTGCGTTACTGTGGAGAAGGAATTAGAAACAATTTTATCAAAATTCACTGCTATTCGGGAACATACAAAGCGAACTTTGGGTGACATACCAACTTCTGTTGATAATATAAGGAAAGAAATCAGTGAAGGTATTTATTACATTTTGATTGCATTTTTATTACAACCACTAATACTTACTATTATACCGAGGGGCCCTGCCCGTTCGGGAAAGGCTCTACAGACACGGATTCCGGGACGGAAACCCCTTGGAAAAGAAATGTCCCAGATGCGTTTGCAACGAGGAAACTGTGGGGATATGTCGCCGGCCAACAAATGGTCCTCTTCTTCCGATACCACTTCGAAAGAAGGATCAAGGTGGAGAAAAAGGCACTCAGTCCCAGCCAATTCTATGAAAGATGGGCGAAAGTAGCAATAATTGTTTCTACTTTTGAAAGTAGCAATAATTGTTTCTACTTTAGGCACAAGGCCAGCAATTACCCAGTGCATTACTGGTACTTTATTTTATCGACCCCGTAAGGATGAAAGGCAAAGTCAACCTCGGCAGGATTTGAACTCAGATCGTAAAGGGACGTAACTATGCTGGAAAGCATGGCGTCCGACCCTCTACCGATACTGCCAAAATGGCCCGTGTAAGTGGGCCATCTCTCTATATCGGCTTGTACAGGTAAGAGAAGAAGGGAGCACCCCCCCTCTCTCTGTGCTCCCTGGCAGAAAGCTCGCACACTTTCTACGGGGGTGTGTGTGACCCCAAAAGGCTAATAAATCGCAAAAAAACAAACAAAAAAAAGGGGCAAATAAAGAAATCTATGCCCCATAAATAAATCTATATTTCTTTTAACGGCTAAAAAAAAGGGGAATGTAAATTTGTTGGAATAGCCTCATACATTGAAGTAAGCAAATTGGATATCGCCCACGTGCTATTTATATGTATTGCTTTGAGCGAGTATGCAAGAGCGTGTATGTATATGACGTGTATGCGTGAATGTGTGTGATTATATAAATGCCTATGTATGTGTGTAAATGCCGTGACATATTTGTGTGTGTATGTAAGAATGTATAACAAAATACTGGTGTGTATGAATATAACAAAGATGCTCGGTTGTGTATATAAAGTTTAATTAACAAGTTGAAGTTATGTAGAACAGAATTGTTGACATGTCAATGGGTAGATGAAAGAATGAAGTTATTTGTTACCGTTTTGAAGTTAGCTCGCAAGAGACCATGTTAGGGTTGCCAGTCGAACGCGCCTGGCCGAAGGGCCAGGCAGGTTAGAAGGCCAGGAGCCGAAAGGCAAATGAGAGAGAGAGAGAGATCGCTCTGAGTATCCTTTTTATAGGGTCTCAAGACGGAAGTGACAAAAAGGGAAGTAATTCCAGCTACTTCCTGTCTAGAGAGCGTTAATCTATTGGTGACGTGATCGTCACAACAAGGGAGGCAACTCTTGCTACAAATGTGTGCAGGTATTTGTCGGGTTGAATTTATATCTTGGGGGGACCCAGGCACTTCAGGTCTGGGGGCCCCTCATACACAAAAAACTAGAATACACAGCAACCCCCTCCACCAATTTTACATATCAAAATTAGCTTGGCGCAAGTAATTGAAATTGAAACGTTATACATACAGGTATTAAATAAAACAATTCTAACTATCCTAAAACTAAAAAGCCCAGCTGAGGGCACAAATAAATTGCTACAGCCGTCGCTGGTGGGGACACCCACTGCAGGGAGCCAGGGGAAATTGCGCCCTTTGACCCCCCCCCCCCCCATTACATCCGGCCCTGTGTATGTGAGAACGTTTGAGTGTGCGTAAGCACATGTATGCATGTAGATATGCATGTATATGAAGGTTGGATCAAGCTAAATCAACCACTGTGTGTTATTCCTTTCCATTCTATTATTAATAGAGGCCACAAGTCATTTAATCAAGAGGGCCTCTTTGATTCTCAGGGTGTCTATACTGCATTCAGTAGCCAAGATAGTGGTGGCTATTTCTTTAATCCTTGTTTTTGAATTTGAGGATGTTTGTAAAATGATGAGTAGTTAGTGATGATGTGTTCTTTTATTCTGAGGTGCAGGGGTTGAATAGTGCTGCCAATGTAGAATTGGCTGCACTTGTTACGTTACAGCCTGCACACCACATATGCACGAAGGCAATGATTGATGTTGTGGATAGGGCAATTGCTTAGGGTGCACGTGTTCTCATTGTTGAGGGGCTGTTTTTTTAGATAGACATCTCCACAGGGAAGGGCCTAAGTGGGTTAGTTTGATGTTAAGGCATTATCTCTGGATGGTCTTGCATATGGCATTGGTTGTTTCTTTGCTGAGACGTGGAATCCTGAAGAAGCAATTGTTGTCCTTCTTATGGGTTTGAGGTTCCACAGTGGAGTGCAGAAAGAGGCTGAGTAGCTGTTGGTTTCTAACACCATGCAGAGCTGTCTGATATGGGTGGCTTTACTTGAATCATCGCCGCATTTGTTGCGTATGCGTGCAATTTCACTTTTTATGTACCCTCTGCTGGAGCTTTTGAGGAGGGCAGATTTGTGGTGGATAAAAGGTCCCTGCAAGTCGTTTTGCAGTAGGAATTGGTGTTGATTTTTCCACTTTCAGTGATGTCCTGTCTGCAATCGAACGGCAAGGGATCTGGAGTTGGAGGGATGTTTTACAGTGAACATAATGTTTTCGTCTGCATTGTTGAACGACTCAAATATCCTTTTGGCACTCTTGCAGGAAGATGTGAGGATGAGGATATTATCTACATATCTAGTGAAGAATGTACAGTAAACCTGCCTGGCTTGATACCATGTATAGTCATGATGTCTGTTGGTAGGTGTGGCCAAGGAAACTGAAAATGGCATTGTTGACAACAGTGGATAGGAGCTGGGGGATGTCGGTCAGAGTGAGGCTGAAGCAGTGTAGGTTGGTGGAACATATGCATTCTGTTAGTATGTCTATAGATAGGAGTGCAGGTACCTATATATATATATATATATATATATATATATATATATATATATATATATATATATATATATATATATATATATATATATATATATATATATATATATATATATATAAGGATAATACGTCTAGGCTGAAGGCATACCTGTTGTATTTATGGATGTTGGATTCTAGTTGTTTGAGTTATTGGATGTCTTTTTTCGGGCTTTGATGTGGCCTGGGAATGTTGACAACAGTGGTTTTAAAATCTCGGAGAGAAGAAGCCATGAGAATTTGTATGGAGGTAGTTCTACACTGGAAACAATGGGCTTGATTTTCAGGTCGGTTCCTTATTTGTGGATCTTAATAAGGTGGTAGAAATTAGGTAGTCTGCTGGGTTTTTTTTTTCACAGATGTTGGTCCACATGTTGTTGATCTGGCTCTCAATCAGTGCAAGTGTGATTCCAGTGACTTTAGAGTAGAGACTGTTGTCATTAAGATGCTGATAGACTAAATCATTGAAGGTCTCTCTGGTAATAACGCTGAGCAATTTCCCCTGGTTGGAGGAGAGGTATATGAAGTTCCTTGATCTTAAATCCCTCAGAGTGGTGAGTTGCGATCTGGAGAGGTTGTGAGGTGCATGTGTATGTGTGTGTTTTAGTAGGATATTAGATAAAGCATGTTTGAATCTTGAAAATTTAGTCAAATGTGGTCACAGTTGGTGGGTGGAGGGTAGAGTGGGTTGTTGAGGTGGTAGTTAGGGAATTTAGAATGAGTTGCTGTGGAGGTGGTAGTCTCAGAGGTGTGGATGAAGGTCAGTCACTTGAGTTTGTATGCTGCTCTACAGAAATATAGGCACTCTGAGAATCAAAGAGGCCCTCTTGATTAAATGACATAGGCCCCCTATTAATAATCGAATGGAACGGAACAAGGCACAATAACTAATCTAGTTTGATCCAACCTACATATACATGCATATCTACATACACACACATGCTTACACACACAGGTTCTCACATACACGCATATATTCTTACACACACACACAAAAACATATGTCACTGCATTTACACACATACATACACATATACTCATACACATTTATACATATACATACACACTTACATTCAAGTTCATACACACACACGTGCTTACACACACGAGCTTACACACACACGTGCTTACACACACACATGCTTACATACACACATGCTTACACACATACGTGCTTACACACACACCCACATATACAAACATATATCACTTGCCTTTACACACATACATTTATATACTAATACACATCATCATCATCATCATTTCATTTTACGTCCGATTTTCCCTGCTTGCAAGGGTGGGACGGGAACTGATTCTGGCATGATTTCTACAGCTGGATGCCCTTCCTAACACCAACCTCATTTACAGTGAGTGCTGGGTGCTTTTTTCCGTGGCACCTACACGTTTACACACACACACACACACACATTTACACACACATACACGCGCGCACGCGCGCGCGCGCGCGCACACACACACACACACACACACACACACACACACACACACACACACACACACACACACACACACACACACACACACACACACGTACCAACAATAAAGCAATTCATTGTTGATTATCTTTCCTTAACTGATGAAACCCTCATTTCTTTTATTCAATTAAACCTTCATTAGATAAGAAGCTAATCAGCTGTCAATACTCATAACGTTATCTTTATTAGTGTTAGGTACTGTTACGTGATATACAACATGTTGGTCAAGTTAGTGGCGTAGCATGGGCAAAGCCACAGGGATGGTCACCCCCAGTTCAGACAGGGGTAACCACAGTAAATAAGATACTCAATACATTAGTAGAATGTAAACATTATGTTTAATATATAAATGGTTTCTATATGACTAGAACTGTTTCATTCAAAAGAAATCATCAGGAAAGCCCTGATGAGAGAGAGAGAGAGAGAGGGGGAGATAGAGAGGGTGAGAGAGAGAGACTAAAAGAGAGGAAGAGTTACAGAGGGTGAGAGAGAATGTGTGTGTGACAAGATAGAGAAACACAGAGAGAGAAGTTTGTAGCAGACTAGAAGAAATTGAAAGAGACCGCACACTGTGTGTGTAACTGTGTGTGTGTGTGTATAACTGTGTGAGACAAGACTATGCTATTGTACAGGAAAGGTGGGGACGAAAGTAACTATTAGCAGAGAAAGTGAAAGGAAGACGCTGTATGTTTATTTCTGTTCTGTTCTGTGTGCATGTATGTATGTGTCAGTGAAGATTGTGTGTATGTGTGACCACAAAAGTCTAGAATCACCTTAAACCATAGATCAAAGTATCAGTTGAAGGTTTAACAATATTGTGTTAGCTTTTATAAAGTTGTTTTACACCAGTCTTTGATTTTACAGAACATAGAAAAAATTTATACTATTTGAAATTAATCTACGGTGTATATTAATTGAGGTTTTTGAGGATAGTGTCATATGCCAAAACACCGCTCATCTATCAGAAGATTACAATGTCTGCCAAACGATTGAAATCTTCAAGGGAAAGAGAAACTCACGAACAATATAATAAAAGACTTGGGAATAAAGGGACAAGTCAACATTGGGACATTCAGCAGAATATGAGATGGGAAACAGAATGATTAAGACAACAAGAAAGACGACCGCAACTTTCTGAAAGTGTACAGAACCTGAGACAGGAAACAGAAAGATTAAGGCAAGACGAAAGACTATCGCAACAAACAAAGGTTCAATATGAAAATCACCAAGAGGCAATGAAAGTTGCGATGCAAACTTGACGAGCACAAAGGACTCTTCAAGACAGAATAAACTGGCTAAGAGCTGCGTTTTCATATGATCCATCAAAGAATTATAGAAATGATCCTAAAGTCAGGATAGGTAGCATGGATATTACACTTGGCATGTGTTGTTTTGGAGGAAAGGTCAGACACCACTGATAGAGGATCCTCCAGCTTTTATCCATATACTGCTTACTGACCGTACTGACAAAGCTAAACACTTCAGAAGCAATGTTATGCGGTATATTGCTGTGTTTCAGATGACGTCCTTTGGAGCTGAAAAAGATCATACTGACTATGGTTATTTCACCACATTTAAAATCCAAGGCCAATGCTACCATTTAATCGGCAGTTTATTCCCTCAGCCTAATAAGGAAGTTTTATGATTGTTTTTTTTTTATGTCTCTCTCTCTCTCTCACACACATTACAGTCTCACCTCAAACTGTAAACCAGACAATACATCCAATACACTCATTTTGTCTTTTATCCGTCTTCACTTAACTGTTCTCTTGGGCAAATCCGAGTACCTCAGCTAGTAATATATACTAAGGAAGTGACAATTAAACAGAGACATATTGAGTGTAAGAGAACGCTTCAGTCTGGACAATCATGTGATAACCTCTCTAATGCTAGTCCCACAATAAAATACACCCAGTTCACTCTGTAAGGTGGTTGGTATTAGGAGGGACATCCAGCCATAGAAATTATGCCAAATATAGAACATATGAGCAAGAAGTAGTCTAATCTCAGAACATAACAATCCATCCAACACTTGGCAGCATGGAGAGTGGATGTTAAATTATGATGATGATGATACTGAGTTTGTTATATAATAATAGTTCATGTTTATTGCCAATGAATTGACAGTCATCAGAACATCAGATAGATGCCTTGCAGTATTTATAAGCTCTTTATTTTCTGAGTTCAAATTCCACCAGAGTCAACTTTGCTTTTCATCCTTCCTGGGTCAATAAAATAAAATACCAGTCAAGTAATGGTTCTTTATTTTTTTTAGGAAAATAAAGGAAATCAACTTTCCCCTCTTCCCAAAATTGCTGGCCTTGTGCCTAAATTAGAAACCATTATTATTTAGACTGTTTTCTCAGATAAGGTGTTGAAAATCCTGATATTGTATGATAGTAGACCACAACCAGTGGCTTTAGGCATCACTAAATTTGTCTCCATCAACTGTTCATAACTTTCCAACTAGATTGTACTGTTTCCAAAAGACAAGATTTCTGGAATAAAGCTATAGAGCATTCAATTTCTATTTCCTTTATCCAATGATCAAATTTATGAGTTACTATTTCCAAAGCCACATACCACTCTTGCTATTACATTTTCAATTTCCACAACTGTGCAACCTCATATTTTAATAGATTGTAGTTTCTCTTCTTTTCCTCTTCTTTTTTTCTTTATTTTTGAGTCGAAAGAGCATAAAGGGTTTATTATATATCCCGCTTTCTGTCTTTTGTCCCCTTCCCTTATGTCTGGCTTATTGTGCTCTAATACCTTGTCTGTTTGTATTGCAAAGTCCCCTAATATTTTACAATCTTCCAATTCAATTACTTTCTGTGATTTACAGTTGAACCACTTAACCTCACACTCAAATCACCATTTCTGGCCAAGTTTCCAATATATAACCTAGACTACTTCATCATGTAGAGTGCACTGCGCAGGCTTCCTTGAAAGGACACGTGTCCCAGTCTTCACAGCACAGATTTTCATTCTTACTATGCAACACTTGGCAGCAAACCTATCAAGTGCATTGTCAGATATCATCTTCCAACAAGTTAAGTAGTACCATGTTGTCTGCAAATTCCATAACAGTTCTAGTCCTGTAGAAGCCATCTCTATATTAAACATGGTATATATATATTCACAATTGTATTCTTTCAGTCATTATGTAGATTTTCATTTTTCTTTTATTCAGGAATCATTTGGCAATATGGAATAAGGTTTATATATATATATATTAAAAAGAAAATCTTAATAGAAACTTCAATTATTTATATAACATAATATGAATAAATATATTTGAAATGTAAGCATCCCAATGTAAATGATTAGAATAATAGTTAATCATTATAAGTAATAGTTGAGAGAATTGGGTAAAGTAACACTAGAGATGGAAAAATATTGACAGAGGGGCCTGCAAGGAATCAAATTCTACATCTCTTGGATGTCAGGATTCCACTCTGGCACCTTTGTCTACTTTTTCTGTATCCAGGGGACCTTTACTTGATTTTCTCAACTATTATTTATAGTGATTAATTATTATTCTGCTAATTAGCTTTGAGACACACACATTTCAAATTTCAAATTTTCCCAATGTTTCTTAAGACTGGGGCGAAAACCACACTGTCCATCAGTTAGAATGTCTCAGGAAAAAATTGCTGGACAGACATTGCGGGCAAAACCAACCAGCAGGAGACTTAGGAGTAGACCCCGAGCAAGATGGTTGGATAACATCCATGAGCTTGGCTGGTGTCGCTTGAGGATCCAGATCAGTTGGAGACGGTTACATCTGACAGACCCTGCTGGAAGGAGTGTTTGAGGACTCTGCCCCCACAACCCTATCAGGAATAGGTGGGGAAAGAAGAAGTCATGATTTATTCTTTACTGAACCCATCATCAGAAATTAAACACTTAATTGTTATTATTTTCCTTGTTTCAGTCATTAGACTGTTGTCATGTTGGGGCACCACCTTGAATAAAGTGGGAGAAGAAGAAGAAGAAGAAGAAGAAGTTTCTTAAGTCAAATGCTTTGTTTACATTTCTAGAATAAGTATATATTTATTTGGTTAAAGTAGTTGACTATATTCAAGGACATCTGACCATAGTAACTACAGATTGTGTACAACAGATGTATGCATACACCAGCTATAAGTATTCATACATACAGATAAAGATAAGCCATAGATATATATAGTCAAGTACATATAATGATAAAGTAAATTATAGTGGATGTGGTGGAGGGAGTGAAGGGGGTTAAAGTGTGGAGGAGGATAGTTAGGTTTGCTGTGTGTGTGTGTGTGTGTGAGTGTGAATGAGTGAGTGAGAGTAAGTGAGTTAGTGGAAGAACGAGTGAGAGTAAGAAAGCATAAGGATGGTGAAAGACTGCGATGAAGTGAGTGAGGAACTGAGTGAGATGTGTGAGTGCGGGTATGGAACCATGAGAGATTGTAGTGAAATCTATCCACATATATTGACCCCTAAACAACATGAGTTCACTTTTCTCTTTATCTTGGGTTGGTGCCAGTAGTCTTGAGAAACTGGCCAACTTTGGGTTAAATGAGATAAGATTTTCTTAAAGCCATTCCACTTTCATTTCTCAAAAGAGAAGGGCATCAGTTTTAGTTACTCAAGCAGTAGAGAGATGTAACGCTTAGCAAAAAAAACACTTCAGCCCTCTCAACAGGGTTGGAACTTCGATAAAAGTTGGTTCAATGCATCTTGTTAGACTACTAGTACATTCACACAAACCAACCACACAAATATAACACACAATTCACTTGGTTCTTTGTTGTTTTCCTGTGTTGTCAACAATAGCTTCAACATAAGTTATTTCTCAATAAAATCATTATTGTAGCAATGTTTGTTATTGTTCATAGGTTATTGTAATGTCAGCTTTACTTTCAGCCTTCAACTTTCAACAACTGACTATGGCAATGAGTACAGCCACATATCTTGATTCACTGAGACACACACACTCAATTCATTTACCATAAGTCACAAATTTCTCGCAGCTCTTATATGGGAGAGAGCTATTCATGAAATCACCCATTAAGCCAGCAACATTACTACTACAACATCAGCCAAAGTGAACATAAACCACCAAACAATGGACAAATACCAATTCTCAGCACCAATAACAATAAAAATAAACATCATTACAAGAGAGCCTATGAGGGAGCGTCTATATAGTCCCTTGAATATACTCAATGTAGGACCCAAATCCCCATTCAATAAGCCCTATTATCTTGAAAATGGGGGTTACATGTGTCAATGATGGAATTTCAATGTATTAGATCTCTGTTTGTTCAGATGAAGAAAGTTCCAGTTGTTCAATTAATGGAACAGCATGCTTATGAAATTAACATACAAGTGGCTGAGCATTCTAAAGAAACGTAGTTCTCAGGGAGATTCAGCATGACACAGTGATTAACAAGGCTATCCCTTTGAATTATAGGTCATAAGTTTGATTCCTACACTAGGCAGTGCATTGTGCCCTTGGGCAAGACACTATATTTCACGTTGCTCCAGTGAAAAAAAATTAGTTGTACCTGCAATTCAAAGTGTCAGCCTTCTCACATATTGTGTCATGCTGAATCTTTTTGAGAATTACATTATGCAGGGCCGGATTTAATGGAGAGCAAAGGGGGCAATTGTTCCAGGTCCCCTGCAGTGGGGGGTGGGGTGGGGGTGGAGGGGCACCAGCGATGGACATAGCAATTTATTTGTGCTTTCAGCTGGGCTTTTTAGTTTTAGGATGGTTAGAATTTTTGAATTTAATACCTGTATGTATAACTTTTCAATTCCAATTACTTGTGCCAAGCTAACTTTGATATGTAAAATTGGGGGATTTGTTGTGTATTCTAATTTTTTGTGTATGAGCCCCCCCCCCCCCCCCCCCAACCCTTAAGTGGCCCAGGTCCTCCAAGGTCTAAATCCAACCCTGGGTGTTCATGTACATGTAACTGTGCAATGTTCAACCATTTCCCTGTTCATTTTACAAGCATGCTGTTCAAAGAACTTACACACTGATCATTGCATGGATGGAAGTCCAACAACAACAACAACGACAATAGCAACAGCAGCAACAGAAGCAACAGCTATAACAGCAGCAGCAGCAGCAGCAGCAGCAGCAGCAGCAGCAGCAACATCAGCAGCATATTCATTGTATAGAAATGTTCATGTGAATCATGTATTAAAACTCCTTTCACACACAAACATTGTTTTACTACAAAACAATTGCTAAATATTTCCTTGATTTGTTTTATAAAGAGTTAAATCATATGATATACATCTCATGATATTTAAAGACCAAAATATGCTCACAACATGAATTTTAATATTTATACATATATATATGTAATGTGTGTGTGTATATATATATATATATATATTTATTTAGGTTTGTTGGTTCACCACTGGATAGAACTGGTCATTCCGTATAGTCAACCTTGATGTAATATTAGGGATAGCACTCGATGTAATGCAACTCACCCGTCTTCGTTTGTGTTGGTGGTGGTGCAAGTACGGAGTTAATTATTATAAAATAACAGGAGGCTGGACTAGTGTAATTCCTTAAAAGGTTTATTATACTATGATCATTTCAGTGACCGGGTTCAGTATGAATCCAGTGACATCATCAGGTATTCAAAATTTAACAAAGGAATAGACAAGATCCATGTGGCTGAAAGCAGAGACAGGAGGGCGGCCGAACATTTAGCAGCTTCTAGCCCGGTCAGCCGCCCTCAAGTCCATATTATAATATATATATATTATTATTATTATATATATATATATAGTTAGTTCCACAACAAATTACCAAACCATACTGAAGGATGTGCATTTCACTGTGCGGATTTTCAAGCCATGTATGATAGACATGGAAGTGTATATCAGCTGACTAGATTCTGCGCGAAGGACGGCGATATTTTAGTGGTAAGGGAGATAACTCAAATTAGTCTGATGCGGGGGGGGGGGGATTATTTTCGTTTGAGTTAGTTCATTCCAAGTAAGATTTATGGTTATCCCAGGTCTTTTCAGTTATGTAACAAGTACTTTACAGCATGGGAGCAGTGATAAAAAAAATTGGCTCTCGTGTTAAAGCAAGTACTATTACATAACCTCTGCAAGAAATTTATTTTTTCATCAATACGCAGCTTACAGGATATTTCTCCATTTCTGTATGACCTGGATTTGACCAGAACTTTTAATTGAATGGAGTAATTCACGTCTGCCTCGTTGAGTGACCATATGTGGCTTGATAGCTTCATGGACGATCGCTTATCAAAGTGTCTAAAGGTGGTCTGATGGTTAAGGAAGCATTCTTTAAACTGGTCCTTCGACATGCCTGCATATGTTTTGACGTCCTGTTGATTTGGTTGAGTGGATGTAACTTTAGCCTCATAGACTACTGCAGGTATATTACACTGTTGTTGAAGAGGACATGCTTCTGGCCTTCTGCAAGTGCATCCGGATGAGGAAGAGCTCTTGGAGTTGGTGGTGATGTGGGTTTTCATATTTTTAGCACAGGAATATCTGAGTTTCACCTTAAGTCTGTATTTATATTCTATCGAGAAGTGCCTGTTTAAGAGTGCCAAGAATTTCCTACTTACATTAGTTCTAACACCGAGCGAGAAGTGTGGACAGAACTAAATTATTTTTTTATTTGTATTCTCTTTCTACTGGTAGTGTGATTAGGAGGGGAGTAAGGAATTTTATCAGAGAAGCCGCAGTTATTGTAAGGTGGCACTCTGTCAAAGATGGAATTGTTAGAAGAAAGATTAGAAATCCTACTACTGATGTTTTTAACGTCATCAAACACTTGTGATGGCAGGCACTGGCTTTCGAGGGAAAAATTACCGGTACTGCTGACACCTACAACCTGAAATCGAGAGTCTATCCACCCAAGGTAAATAACTTCGTTTTTTTTCATTACTTTCCACTAACACTCTAGCCCTTTCCAAAACAAACTTAGCAGAGACATTAAAAAATTTAGGTCTTTCACTATCACTTTCGTCCTATCTGATAAAACAAATAACATTTATGAAGTTGACCAAACTACTTACAACCATTTGGCATGAAAGACTATAACATCGAAGTACAAAAAAGCAGACCCCTTAGCTTACATTAACAACTTAGATAAGAAACTACAATACCTAGCTAATTGTGAGGCTTTTAATGGTCACAAGGTCGATTTTGCTACTAACCCTACTTGTAGACTGTTGAACCCAGCACGTACAGAGATGGGGTTAGTCAGCAAATCTATTCTTAAAGGATTAGTTAAGACCATTAGGAAGAAATCCAACCAGTGGGAAAACAATGATTCTGTTGTTAAGTGGTTCATTGTTAACTGCAGTAGTGGACAGCCATAATCTTTTTCTGCTTGTTGAAGCTTTCATAATCAGATGTGTTTAGTGATTATCCTTGCATCACCCCCCCCCCCCCCCACTACCATCATCACCATCATCATTTGTTGTCAAGGAATTTATAAACAATGTCAACAGGTTGAAATGGTTTGACATCTTTTCTTCAGTTCTGCTAATTGTTGATATCAGTCTTTCTTTTCACATTCAAGGCCTCTGCCATTAGACTGAGACCATGCTGGGGCACCACATTCTTTTATTGGCTTCAGTCATTAGACTGTGACCATGCTGGGGCACCACATTCTTTTATTGGCTTCAGTCATTAGACTGACCATGCTGGGGCACCTCCCTGATACGATATAATCAATCATCTGTTTCTACGAGATGTCTCCTTCTGGTTCTAGTTCATACACACACACACGCACACACACCCATACACATATATACATGTACACACATACATACACAGACACATACATGCACACACACATACACACATATGTAGACACACACCACACATATATGCACATGCGTGCATACACATACAAACATACACACTCACATATTCACACCAACACACACACATATATATATATATATACCCACCCCCACACTCACACACACACTTACATATACACGCACACTCACATATACACACACATACTCACATACACACACACACGCACACACACACATATATATATATATATAGAGAGAGAGGTAGAACACTGGAAGGTAATATCCATAGTAGTAGAGCACTCAGTCCAAGGGACGAGTTAGGTAGAAGTAGTAACACAACAGTTAGTTCACTATACCTAGAACAATTGCTTCACCTTATGCGGATCTTCAGCTCGGAGTGGTAATGGTTATGCGGAACAAGAAGGACAACCGTCGCATGCGCAGAAACGGTCACTTCACCCAAGCGATACAAAACCACGGGCGAAAGGTGTAAGGGAGATAACTGCGAATGTCCAGAATAAAATGTTCGAGTTGATTAGAAAATTAGAATGTTGTTGTTATTCAATTCTGAGCTTTGTAGTTATGCAAGAGGTGTTTCCAGGCATGTGGACAACGTGAGAAGATTTCATTTCTTGAATTTAGACAAACGCTATTGCATAATCTCCTTAGAATATTTATCCTTTCTTCAATACACAGTCTACAAGACGGATTGCTTGGACTTGGAAGCGTTCCTGGCGAGCTTAAGATGGCGAGCTCTAGCTTTCGATGGCAAAATTACAGGCACCAGTAACACCTTCGACCTGAGATCGAGAGCCTACCCTCCTAAGGTAACTGAACTCGCTCCTTTCGAAGTGGACCTTTTTGACGTAGTCGCTAACATTTCCTTTCGCAAACACTCTAACACCTTCCAAACTAGAAATTTAGGTCTTCCAATAACACTTTCGTTCTTTCTGACAAAACCAATAATATTTACAAAGTCGACAACACTACTTACAGCCACTTGGCACGTAACGCCATACCTCTAAATATAAGAAGGCTAACCCTATGGCCTACCACAACATCAATACAGAAGCCAAAGACCTTGCTGCCACCCTTAAGGTAGATAAGAAACTACAATGCTTAGTTAAACGTGAGGCGTTTCTCACCCTGAAGGATCACAAGGTAGACTTTGCTTCTAATCCCATGTGTAGACTACTAAACCCGGCACGCACGGAAATGGGACTAGTCACTAAGGCTATACTTAGGAACATAGTTAAGACCATTAGGACCAAGTCCAACCTGTCCCAGTGGGAGAACAGTAACTCCGTCATTAAGTGGTTTAACTCCTTTAAATCCAAAAAAGTGAAGTTCACGCAATTCGACATTGTAGATTTTTACCCGTCGATCTCAGAGACCCTGTTAAACAAAGCGTTGGACTTTGCTACCACTTACACTACCGTCCATGTTTTAGACAGGGAGATCATCGTTCACTGCCGGAAAACCCTCCTCTTCAACAACGGAGTAGCCTGGGCCCAAAAGTCAACCACTTCAGAACTATTCAACGTCTCCATTGGATCGTTCGACAGTGCTGACGTATGCGACTTGGTTGGCTTATTTATTTTAGATATATTACATGTTAGATTCCGGGGACTTCCACGCGGGAATATACCGCGACGATGGTCTGACCTTATCGAGCCATAAAAGTGGTCACGACATCGACCGGTTTAAAAAAAGATTTAACTTGTACTTTTAATGAGTTAGGACTTAGGATAACGGTAGCTACCAACCTCTCTAGTGTAGATTTCTTAGACATTAATTTATACCTTCGCACATACCTTCACACATACTTTCAGACCCTTCCATAAATTAAATGAAAAACTTAATTACATACACACGGACTCATGCCACCCTCCTACTGTTTTTAGAAACTTCGTAAATAATATCAGTACTAGAATCTCTAACTTCTCTAATAAGGCAATTTTTGTCAGAGCGTCCCCTACTATAACACGGCTACTATAACAGCGGCTTCTTGCAACCAATTACTTACTTCCCCACTAACACCAACAGCAATAAGAAAAGAAATCGTAACAATAGACAAACTATCTGGTTCTCTCCTCCCTTCTCACTCAACGTTAAAACTAATGTAGGAATAATTTTTTTAGCCCCCTTAGATAGACACTTTTCCATAAGTCACAAATACTGCTCCATCTTTAACAGACATAGAGTAAAACTAGAGTACTCCTGCACTAAGAATATGAAGGCCTACATCACCAACAGTCCTAAGAGCGGCACCCCACCAGGATGTTCTTGCCGAAAGCCTGAAGCTTGTCCCCTTCAATAGCAATGCAACACACCCACTGTAGTTTATGAAGCTGTGGTCACTTCCAACCGACTAAATCAACCGTAGGAGGTCAAATCCTATGTGGGCATGGCGGAGGGCCGATTTAAGGAATGCATCCTGAACCATCAGTCGACCTTTAGGTACCCAGACAAACGATCATCCACAAAGCTCGCGAGCCACGTATGGTCCCTCAAAGACTCAGGTATAGATTACTCCATTCAATGGAAAGCTATCACTAAGTCCAGGCCATACGCAAGGGGCAATCCGTCTTGTATTGAAGAAAGGATAAATATTCTAAGGAGATTACGCAATAGCGATTGCCTAAATACAAGAAATAAAATCTTCTCCCGTTGTCCACATGCCTGGAAACACCTCTTGCATAACTACAAAGCTCCGGATTGAATAACAACAACACTCTAATTTTCTAATCAACTCAAACATTTTATTCCAGACATTCGCAGTTATCTCCCTTAAACCTTTCGCCCGTGGTTTTGTATTGCTTGGGTGAAGTGACCGTTTTTGCGCATGCGCGTTCATACGGTTGTTCTTCCTGTTCCGTATAACCATTACCAGTCCGAGCTGAAGATCTGCATAAGGTGAAACAATTGTTCTCGGTATGGTGAACTAACTGTTGGGTTACTACTTCTATATATATATATATATATATATATATATATATACACACTCACTCACATATATACACACACACTCACATATACACACACACACTGTCACATACACACACACACACTCACATATACACACACACCCACATACACACACACACTCACGTATACATACACACTGTTACATATACACACTCACATATACACAGACACGCACTTACATATACACATATTTTAAGCATTTTTTTTGTATTTCCTTATTAGTACTCTGGCACTCACTTCAATTATTCAATAATGGTTTCTAAGTTAGGCACAAGCCCAACAATCTTTTAGAAGAGGGAAAAGGCGATTAAATTGACCCCAGTGCATTACTGGTACTTTATTTTATCGACCTCTTAAGGATGAAAGGCAAAGCTAACCACAGTGAGATTTAAAATCAGGGCATAAAGGGCCGTAACTCTATGCTGCAAAGCAATTATTCAATAATAGGAGCTAACAAGGCACCCTGTATGTGGTTGCTAGACATACTAGAAATAGTAGTCAAAACTACTACTACTACTACTACTACTACTACTACTACTACTACTACTACTACTACTACTACTACTACTACTACTACTACCAATCTTACACTTTGGTAGCACACCAAATTACATCTCATGGCACGCCAGTGTAGGTTTAGAGTTAAGTTTGTGGTTAAGAATCATAATCTCTTATGTTTCAATGTAGGAATCCAAAGATCTTTCTCCTCCTCCTTCTTCTTCTCCTTCTTCTTGCCAGGGTTATTGAGACAGAGTCCTCAAGCATGCCTTCCAGCAGGTCCTGTCAGAGCCAAAACATCTCCAATTGATCTGATTGGATCCCTCTCTTCCTAAAACCCCACTTCAAAAAACTGCCCCATAGAGACAAAGAAATAATGGGGATGTTTGTGATGGGATGTTGAAAAATTGAAATTTCAAAAGAAACTTTTTTTTTTTTTGCGGAATTGTAATCTCTGATGTTTCCAATGTAGGAATCTGAAGAAATTTTCTAAAAATCAAACAAAAATATATTCATGGAGCAATGTTTGAATGTTGCCAGAATTAACATTATCTTTCCTTTATCACTCCAAGATCAATAAAATAAGTGCCAGTTGGATATATATGGTCATTGATTCTATTGATTATTCTGGTGTTCTCATTGCCCAAGGAAAAAAAATCATCATCATCATCATCACCACCACCATCACCATCACCACTGCCACAACCACTAAAAGCACCACCAAAACCAACACCATCATCATCACCACCACCACCAAAACCACTACCACCACCACCTCCACCATCACTATTACAACAACCACCACAATCATCATCATCACCACCACCATCACCATCACAACAACCATCACCACCATCATCATCATCATCACCACCACCACTACCACCACCACCACCACCACCACCACCAAAACCATCACTAAAACAACCACCACCACCACCACCACCAGCATCACCATCACTAAAACCATCAGCTATGGTATTAGCAGAAATAATATTCTGCTAAAGCTTTACATAGATAAAAGGTCTGACAACCAAATTTATAGAACATATATTGAGAACATTTGATTAAGTTGTGTTGAAATATGAAGACTTCTTCTATTTTGTATTTATAGATTCTTTCCCATTATTGGGGTGGAATGGCAGTATCGGTAGAGTGTCAGGCAATATGTTTTGTGGCATATAGTTACGGCTCTTTACATCACTCCAGGGTTACCTTTGCCTTTCGTCCTTACAGAGTCAATAAAATAAAGTACCAGTAGTGCACTGGGGTTGATATAATTGACTTTCTCTTCCCCCCAAAATGTTGGTCTTGTGCCTAATTCAGAAACCATTATTTATTTATTTATTTATTCTTTTACTTTTTTTTACCCTTTACTGCTTTCAGTCGCTAGGCTGCAGTCATGCTGGGAGACCACTTTAATTTAGTCAATCATATTAAACCCAGTACTTATTTCTCAACTCTGGTACTAATTTTATCAATTTCCTTTTTGTTAAACTGCTAAGTTACAAGACACAAACATAGACACAGACTAATATAAACTCACACAGGTTCACACATATAAACCATCATCATCATCTTATGTATATTTTTACATGTTTGCAAGAGTTGAATGAGCACTTTCCTGCATAGGCACCTTCCACTGGTAGCGTTCTTTCGTCACCTCCTCTGTGAAGTTCACCTTTGTCCATGTTTTTCTTAGTCGTCTTCTATTGTAGCTTCTTCCACTGGCATCTTCTGGCACTTCTTCACCCAGCAATCATCATCCATATGCATCACATGTCCATACCAGTGCAGACTTGCACACTACATCTGATTTCTCTTCTACCCAGTTTTTCTCTCAGTTCACCCATGTTTTCCAGTGAAATATACTGTATTTGAATTAATTAATTTAGAATTTGGAGAGATTTACTTAAATTTTTTTATTATTTTATTATCACTAGAATTTTTTTTTCCATATGCTGACACATATGTGTATATGTGTGTGTGTGTGTATGTGCATATACATACATTTATATGTATGAGTATATAAATATAAACGCGCAAACATAGACACTCTTAAAAAAATACACACTCACAGACATACATTCACACAAATACACATATACATTCACACATGCATTTACACAAACACACACATACATAGCATTTTCACCATCCCCTTCCTTCCTTTTACACACACATACATCCACACAGGCAGCAGATGTAAAGAGAGGAGTAGTATGAGGTAGTCAAACTACTCCTTTACGTGTTGTGACAGAATCAGAGAAATTTATATATAGAAGATGACATTTGTAACAGAACTTAAGAAAAGATTCATCACCATCATTATCATCACTGTTTAATGTCCATTTTTCCAAGCTGGCATGGGTTAGACAAGTTGTCCTGTTGTGAGCAATGCCAGGTCAGGTGACCATGTCTTGCTCATATATCAAGTTACATTAGAAAATTATAATTAAATAGGAATCCTTAAAAATGGGTGGTTTTGTTTCCTAGAATTAGAAGTAGGTGAGTATCTAACGAGTTAATATAGGGTGAGTGAGAACAATTTGCAGAAACTGATGTAGTTATTAGCAGAAAATTATCAACTACTTTCATCCGACACTTACAACATTACATTGAGTTGAAAAATAAATACATTTATTTTGTTTTTCTCTTTTGGGATATTTCTGATTCCCTAAAGCAAAATAACAAAAAAAAAAAGTTTTCCCTAAAGAGTTTAGCTATTAACAGTTTGACATTTTCATATGCGCATATTTAATTTCTCTTTGAATATAATTCTGGAAAGTGTCCTTGACTGTTTAACAATAAAACCAGTTTAGTAAGTTAAATGAACTAAAATGCCTTAGTTGTCAACATAACATGTCACATGTGTATTTATCTATTTCTGATATTCTCATGTGAATTATTTCTGGCCAAATAGTTAGAGATGTTAGCTGGCTACCAGAGAGATAGCTTGTATTCCATCACTGTCATTGTACATTGAATGTATGTATGTTTGTATGGACACCCAATCGTGCGGTTAAACCACTGGAAGTGAAGGACCCCTAGCCTTTGTAAGGGCATTCTTCTAGGAAAAGGCAACTCAGGAAAAGGATAACTCCGATATAAAACCTGCGGCTCAGTAGTTACCGATGATGTTGATCATTTCTTCTTTTCGGGTTATAGCTACTGTCGCTGAGAGAGTGGGATTGGCTCAGTGCACAGTCTTTCCTCACTTTAAAAAATATCTTCACGCACAGGCATTTCACGATAGAATTAATTAATAATTATTAATAATGGTATATCATGCAATGGCCATACTCGATAACGAGGGGGCAGCCATCATGTATGTATGTATGTATGTATGTTTGGTGCTACTGGTAACATGTATTCCAGTACAACCTGTCCCATGGTCGGGCCGTTGGCGACTAAACTGGCAACCCACTAAGGTTTCTTGGTGAGGAGGGTGACTTTGGACATCCTGCAGGACTAAAAACAAAACCTGTCAAAGGAGCTCTTAAGAGTCAATGGCCATCCAAAATCACCGGGAGAGATGACCCCTTAGCCTTTGTCAAGGCAGAATTCTAGGAGAAGGAAAACTCTGATATAACACCTGCCACTCTGATGGTATCCAATGATGTTGACTTGTTCTTCTTTTTGGTAAATATCATCTTGGTTAAGAGAGTGGGACTGGCTTTGTGCAGTGCCTTTGCTCACTATAAAAGCTTCACGGCACAGGCATTGCTTTATATATGGAGATCTCTCTGCACTTGTCGTCACATGGTACCATGGGCCTAGCACTATGTGTCAATAATTGTCACAAGTGTAGTGTTTGTACCAGAGTTTTCAAGTCGCTGGCTGGACTAAAGTCACATTCGTTCAGTGCATCGGTAGGAGTTCTCCTACATGGATATAAAGTAGTGGCCGTACTCGAAAACGAGTTGGCAGCCACCATATATGTATGTATTTATGTATGTATGTATGTAAAAAAAAATGGAGTGAAATAGGAGGATATTCCAGCACCGACCCTGTTTGCCATATATATCACAGAGAGTGATATGCAGCACATTTTGAATGCATTTTCTGATGCTTGCACTGCCCTAGGATTGACTGTCAGTCTCAAGAAAACCATTGTCATGAACCAACCTGCCCCTGGTAAGCAGTACAGTGAACCAAATATCTATGTGTATGGTAAATGACTTGGAGTGGTTGATCAGTTTGTCTACCTGGGAAGCACTGTCAATCGATACAGCAATCTTGATAATGAAATTCTACTCAGGATTAGGAAAGCAAGTGATGCTTTCGGAAAGCTAGAAAGGCACCTCTGGAGTCGGCGAGACATATGCAAGGAGACAAAGGTAAAGGTATACAAGGCATGTGTGCTCTCTTCTCTTCTTTATGCCTGCGAGATCTGGGTCACATATCGACACCACCTTAAACAATTAGAGCATTTCCATCAGATGTGTCTCAGACGGATCCATGGCATTCACTGGAGGGACCACATCAGTGATGTCGAGATTTTGGAAAGCTCTCTGTGTGACAGTATAGAAGCTCTTGTGCTTAAGCAAAGGCTCCGATAGAGTGGTCACCTTGCCAGGATGAAGGATTCTAGAATACCAAAACAACTCTTTTATGGAGAGTTAGTTAAAGGAAAACGACCTCCACATAAACCAAAAAAGAGGTTTAAGGATTTGTTGAAAGCCTCTTTGAAAGACGCTAACATATCTGCTGATACATGGGAAAACGTAGCTGCTGATTGTAATAAATGGAGAAAGATTGTACATGATGCCTTTGAGCATCTCGAATTGCATATGAGAAAGTAAAAAGGGATGAGAGGAAGGGCATTGCTGTTGCATTTCCAGATAGCGAATGTCCTCCTATGCCGCTGACATGCAGTTTCTGTGCGAGACTCTGCCTCAGCAAAGCTAGACTTGAAAGTCATCTTCACAGTCATAAAGTGAGACCAATGGTTAACTACCAGGCTGCTGTTGGAGATGCTACTCATGATGCCTGCCAAGCTTGTGGAAGAGAGTGTAGATCAGCAGGAGGGCTCAAACGCCATGCAAGACTAGATGAACTCCAACCACAGTCGGCTACTGTCAGTGAATGTTTTGGTTGCCAACTCTGTGCAAGACATTTTAGATCATTGGCTGGGCTAAAAAGCCACATTCAATGGCAGCACCGTTAATTGTTATTGTGTGTGTGTGTATGTGTGTATGTATGTGTATATGTGTGTGCGTATGTGTATGTATGTATGTGTGTATATATATAATTTTTTTAATTATTATTATTGTCGTTATTTTTCTTACTTCTGGGCGGTGGATTGGCAGTATCGGTAGAGGGTCGGATGCCATGCTTTGCAGCAAAGAGTTACGGCCCTTTATGGTCTGAGTTCAAATCCCGCCGAAGTTAACTTTGCCTTTCATCCTTACGGGGTCGATAAAATAAAGTACCAGTAATACACTAGGATAATTGCTGGCTTTGTGCCAACAGTAGAAACAATTATTATTGTCGTTATTATTATTATTATGTTTTTTTGTTTTTTTCGTGCAATGGCCATACTCAATAACGAGGGGGCACCCATCATGTATGTATGTATGTAACTCTTGATAGAGTTGTAGGGGTGCTGTATTGACATTCAGCATTTCTTGGGCATTTTAAGCCTGGTGGAGCTCATCCCTCTCCAGGCCTGAGTACAGCAGATTTCTTCCAGAGAAAGATAGAAAGTGAGAGAGAGGAAATGAGAAAGAGATATAGAGGAAGAATCCACTCCAGTACTAGACTGGTACTTTTTTTGTCGACCTTGAAAGGCTAAAAGGCAATATTGACCTCAGCGGGATTTGAACTCAGAAAGCAGAGAGCCAGAACGAATAACATAAAGCAGTTATTAAAACAGTTTAATAACATAGAACCAAAGAAACTTATCATCATCATCATATTTTACGTCCACTTTTCCCTGCTTGCAAGGGTGGGACGGGAACTGATGCTGGCTTGGTTTCTACAGCTGGATGCCCTTCCTAACACCAACCTCATTTACAGTGAGTGCTGGGTGCTTTTTTGCCGTGGCACCTCCATGACCACTTTGCAGTGGAATAATAGGGACTCCCAGTCCCTATCATCTCATTTCTACAGGTGAGTAAACTGGAGCAATGTGAAATAAAGTGTCTTGCTCAAGGAAACAACACATCACCCGGTCTGAGAATTGAACTCACAACCTTTTGATAGCAAGGCCAATGCTCTAACCACTAAGCCATGTGCCTCCATTATTATATAGACAAATATACAGTTTATAATAACATAGAACCCAAAAAACTTTTATAGACAAATACATAGTTGAATATTTTCATAAAATATCTAGAAAAAAATACAAAGAAGCTGATTAAGAATTTAGGATGTAACCTCTGTAATATTTCACTTCATCAGTAAATCAACATCACTTTTCTATATTTAGGTTATATGTATATAACCTATTGTTTTATGGATAGAATAAGTAATATTTGGTTTCCTCTCCAAACTTTAACCTTTTCATGACTGCATTTCTAATGAAATACACTCTATTTTAATCAATTAATTCTTTAGCATTTACATTATTCTATATTTACTATTGTATTTTCACAGTAAAAGCTTTACCTCACACAGTTATCTCACATAACATCGAATCTATGAGATTTCGATATTATTTATTTTGAGAACAATACCTTAACATCAGTATGTGTGGCCAGTTAAGGCCAGTTTGAACAGAAAGAGCTGAAAGAATTCTGGCTGGATATGGCTGGTTTAAATGCTAAAAGGTTAATGAAGAATTTTGAGGGATTTACTAAAATTATTAATTATTCCATTACTAAGATAGTATCTTAATGTAAGGTTGTTATATAAAATTATGTTGGAAGATTTTAATTTAAATTGGAAACCTTTAAAATGAGTGGTTTTTAATTAAAGGGTTAACAGATGTTGGTAATTAAAGGGTTAACAGAGCTATGTTTGTGGATTATAAAAGTTCAGTGAACTATTACCACTGTTGGCTACAAAGGGTTTGTCCCTCAAAGTAAAAGGAAGATTATATGATGCTTGTGTGAAATGGGCTTTGTGTGTAGCGGAATTATACAGCCCAGAAAGAAATGTAGTGAACAAGCTCGGATGGTTGTGTAATAATAGCATACATGAACAAGGAAGCATAAATGAGCTGAAAGAGAAACTGGCATAAGAGAGAGATCAGATGCAATGTGCAGGAGAGGAGACTATGATAGCATGGACATGTGATGCATATGGAGGATGACAAGTACATAAAGAAATGCAGAGCACTTACAGTCATTGGAATTTATGGAAGGAGAGAACCTAGGAAAACTAGGGTTTCTCAGGGCCGTGTTCATGAATAATGGAAGGCAGAAGGCTGAATTAAATGCAAGAATTGCAGGAGCTGGTGTAATACTTCACCAGCTCCTTTGGTCATCAGAAGAAGGGACGTTGGTGAAATGTACGTCTTTGAGTATGGTTTGCTAATTTGATGTAAACCCCCCCTTCTCTCTTTCTCTCTCTCTATATATATATAAGTAGATAGATAGGTAGGTAGGTAAGTAGGTATGTCTATGTATATATAAAAATGAGAAAACCCATTGCTGTCAAAAACAGCGATTGGCAAAAATGCCTCAGTGGACAGAGACCTGTGGCCAGTGGTCAATAGAGAGACAATCCACAAAGTGGGTGACAGGCAGAGGAAATATAGAAAAGACGAGAGAGAGAGAGAGAGAGAGAGAGAGAGAGAGAGATAGAGAGGGGGAGAGAGAGAGAGGAAGAATCGTTCCAAAATTGAACTGGTACTTCATTTATCGACCTCGAAAAGATGGAATGCAAAGTTTACCTCGGCGGCTTTTGAACTCAATATTGACAGAGGACATTGATTTCTGATATGAATGATAGATTTTATTACATTTATAACTTACATTTGTGTTCTATGAATTTTACTCACAATTTTAGAATGTTTTTGTCACACAAACAAAAAGCCTGTGCAGTTATTTGGCCACAAACCCAGGCACAATTGTCTGTAAAGTGGAGGAGAGGACGATAGTTAGATATCGGGAGTTCATTGATGGCTTCTTTTTCATGCTGGGTACCATTGAGATATTAGGTGTCCTTGGTCACCGAACTGCTATTATCTTCTGCAAATTGGGAGGAGTGCATCCTGCCTGAGGAACGAGCCCTGTGAGGTAGAGCGGCTGATGAAGTGGGTGTCGGCGGCCATTTTTTGTGGCAATGCTTTCACTATTTTGTCTGTGGGTTGCATCATCTGAGACAGACTGCCTAGACTAGGGTGTAGAGTCTGCTTCTAACCCCCCCCCCCCCCCATCTCTTACTATTGGCATTTACATATTTTCTCGTTCCTTTTCGTTTCTTAAATAGTCAGACGTTGATGAATTATAAATTTCATTCTTTTATTTTAAAATAAATCGTTACTACTTCCCGACATAATATAAACTGTTGTTACTAGGTAACTTTTCCTGTAAAAACAGCTTTGTCAAGTATTTAGCAGACGACGAATATGTGTCACGTGGTATTGAAGGAGATTACACGAGAGTGAGAAAACATTAACATTCTCGACTTTTGTCATCGATGTGGCTAGGTAAGTAACCCGCTGCACATGCATATATATATAGTGTGCACCTACTCGTATGCTTTAACTAGCCTGCTCATCTCTCTCTTTCCTAGCAACTTTGAAGTATAGACTACAGTCTGATATAGTTCACCTAATGTGCTTTTGTTTATTTCACTTGTATGACAATCATTTCCCCGTCCAATACTTGTTTTATCTAAGCCCCGCCCCTTCCATTATTTTGTTTGGATCATGCTTAGTTTTATGTTTACACATGTTTTTGTTTCTTGAAAAACATTCTCCCAATATCTTTCAATATTTATGCATTTTCTCCTTAGATATGACCATGATAAGTTGATAAAATAATTCCTTTTTACTTTAGCCTCTTTTCTAAAAAATGAAAATAAAGAAAAATTAAACATGTAAAAAGAATCTCCGCTGGTAGGGTCAATGTACCTCTTACATTCGTCACTAAAACATTAATCCAGTTAAATTTAGTATTTTTTGTTTTACTATAACTACTATTATTAGTTCTGATTTAGGCACAAGGCCAACAACATGACGGGAGGGGAAAGTCGATTGAATTGGTCCCTCAGTGTATTACTGGTGCTTTATTTTATCGACCCCCCCCCCCCCCATCGTAAGGACGAAAGGCAAAGTAATAGTAATAATTATTTCTTTATTATTAGCCACAAGGGCCGAACATAGCGGACAATACTAAGACGGGGACAATGGGGTTTACATAAAATAGTGTACAAAAAATTATCATTTAAAAAAAAATGATAATAATAGGCTGGCATCCGCAGTGTTGAAAAAGATGTTGCACCATCTGTCACTTTTAAAACCTGTGTTTGTTGTGTACCCAGTATACGGAATATCTACACCCGTTAGCGGACATAATTCTTAACTTACAGGATATTTCATGCCATTGAATTCTCCACCGCTATATCCAATTTATATCGTTAGAATATATTCTTGATTAATACTAGTTGATACTACTTTACATATTAAAATAAATGATTGGGGGAAATTCATAATTAATAAGGATATCCGAATCCAGCAATTATGCAGCCATTTTTGCTACTGTACAACACAATAAATAGTTCATCGTAAAGAGAAATTGTCGAAGGGTTAATTCATAATGATTATCATGAGTGGTTATGTATTAAACAATTTCCTGTGTGCCAAGCATCTTTATTATGCCATGTGACTGTTGAAGTAATGAATAAAGCCAATTAATTTTGAAAGAAGTCCAGTCGGGTATGTGCATGATGTGAACATATAGGGAGTACACGGAAATAATTTTCCCGGGATAGGAAGAAAACAACTCTAGAGTATAGAATTTTATTTCATGTTTCTCCTCTCTCTCTAGATTTTAAAAGAAATAGAGGTTCCTCTCTCTTCTCAATATACTCTAACGTGATAACAAGTTGTGGATTTCATTATCATTTCTTTTTATTATCGATATATAAATATCCCCAGTAAGGCTCACTGTGGCGATAATGAATAGCCCTTTTGTTACCGTATTTCTAGAAAACATCACTGCCTATGATTTTCAGATGATTTTGTAATTAATCAAGAAATTGGAAAAAATTAGTACTATAACTAACTTTCTCATTATTAAGCTGGTGTCTGGAATATAACCTATTAAAGGTTCTTACATAAAATTATGATGGAAGGTTTTTTTTTTATATAGATAAATATAAAACACTTTAAAATAGACAGTTTTGTATCCAATGATGCTTAATTCGTTTCCTCACTTGTGCTGCTATCCACTTTTTCCTGTTTGCAGTGTAGGGTACTTTACCTGATTTTTCTCAACTATTATTTAATGATCGATTATTATTATGGTCATTTGCGTTGGGACACACCCGTTTAAAATTTCAAATTATTGAACCGGGAGCAGTTTCAGATGGTTCGGTATCCAAAAACTAAGATTATTCTATAGCCAAATAAAAAGGACTGGGAAATATTCTTTTTTTTACTGTTTTTCTTAGTTTAGAGCCCTCCCCCCCCCCCCCTTTTTTTACAAGGGCTCTTCACATAGTGTGTCTGTATCACAGTGTACTGTGTGTATGTATCAGTGTGTCTGTACTCATATCTATGTGTGTGCACGTGTGAAGTAAACAAATGTAAGAACACCAGAAAGAAACAGCTTAGCAATTTATTTGTGTTTCGATGGAAGTATGCTTTTTTTCTTTTGTTGTTTATTTTGTATTCAGAATTAGATTCTGTTGTTGAATTCACAACCTGTGTACCTCCATTGGGGTGAAGTTGATCAACAAATATTGTCTTAAATTAATTGTCATTTTAACCATCTTGGAAGTAGTAATACCAGCCTGGAAATGTTAAGCAGATGTAAACAAAATTAATCTATAGTCTAACATATATATTTACGAAGCCTGAAATGTGTCGCTCTCGTCGTTGTTGTTTAGCCCCAGGTCTCCTCTGATTGAGCAGATGTTTGATCAAAGATGTCCCAGTCATAACATTCTCATAATTTTCTACATCTAAGATTACATTATTCAACGCGTCTTCCCTTTTTAAGACGTGTGTGATTTGAAGGAACTAGGCTGCTATTTCTAGCAAATAATGTGACTAGGACTACATTTTCTAATGTGTCTTTCAATTTTAAGATGGTAGTGTGTAATTTGAAGGAACTTGGCTGCTATTTCTAGCAAATAATGTAACTAGGACTGCATTTTCTAACGTGTCCTTCTTTTTAAGATGGTAGTGTGTGATTTGAAGGAACTTGGCTGCTATTTCTAGCAAATAATGTAACTAGGACTACATTTTCTAATGTGTCCTTCCGTTTTAAGATGGTAGTGTGTAATTTGAAGGAACTTGGCTGCTATTTCTAGCAGGTAGTGACTAATGATAGATTTTTCAATGTAGTATGTGATTTGAAAGAACCTGACCGGTATTTTTTTTAGCAGGGAGCGTCCCTGGGATAACATTATTCAATGTTTTCCTTTTTGAAGACGGTAGTTCATGATTCTGGTTAGTTTTTCTAACAGGTAGAGCGACTATGTAGAGGCTCTCTTAACTTTTTATCTGCTTCTCTTAGAGCAAGAAAGAGAGCCTGGGAAGTCGTGAAATTAATGGGTTTTTCATAATATTATGAAGTGAAGAAAATGTCACCAGCCGAATGTCAAAACTGCGTTTTAGATTCAGTTTGATGTGAGTTTGTTTCCAGTCGATATTGTCAACTGATTCCTACTTCTTCAGTGAATAAAGGTGACACAATTTAATTAAAATATTTATTAATTTTCTATGTAAGGTCCTGTATATTTTGTAACTTCGTATTCTTTTGATAATATATATATATAATCATACCAATAAACACTATATATATATAAAATAAAAGTGAGAGAAGACACTCATAGTCACACGCCACAAGTGGTGCTGGAGTTTCTCTCTAATGAACTTCGTTAATCATTGAAGAAGAAATTCAGTGTTTTATTAATATATTTCCTACACTTTTCGACATAACTACAGTTTATTGCCACCCCTTCCTAATTTGTTTTATAAATTTCTTAATAATGTGTATTTATTTTCAAATTTCGCAGATATGTATTCGAAAGTGGAGATTACAATGATGTTGATAAAATTATTTATAATACTAGTAATTAATAATAATAATAGTAATAGTAATTAAAAAAATAACAAAAACTTTAATTTTCATACTTCCGTTTGTTAATTTACTGAATACCTTCGATCTGTACTTGCTTTTTAATGTCATGTTGATAATGTATAATGTCAATCAGGATAATGTCGTAGGTAATGTCACCCTTACAACAATAAATTGCGGTAAAAAAAATAAAAAAAAGAATGAAGAATTCCAACATAATCGTATTCTACACCTTTGAAAATGTACCTGTAAAATTTCACTAAAAATATATATGCATTATTAAGGAAGATGGGAGGATATTAAGTTGTAGTTATGCTAAGAATAGATGAAGTTATATTGACTGTTTTATGAGGTAGACATATTATTGTCACTTATGTCTTTTGTGTGAATTGATTTCTACGTGTGGTCAGTTGAGGCGGATGATTTCATAACTTACATGTTTAAATTTGTACATTAAAAAAGCCATACACACATGAAAACATTAAAAAAATCAGTTTATTTTACCAGGTTGAAAAATAAGTTATAGACAGTATGTTGTCAAATCTATAATGAAAGGGGTCCAGCTTTGACCATCCCTTTGTTTTTAATGGTGTTTTAGGATGGAATATGGCTATTATTTCCAACAGATTGAGCAATCACATAAACACAGGGGCCCATCTTCCTGCCCCCAAAATTTTTACGATGAATTTTTCAAATGTAAGGGTCCTTATAACTTAAGGGCCTCAATTGTCATAAATCTAGCACATAGACACCTTCATTTAGTCGTTTACAATATTGCCAGAAATGTGGTATGTGAGGTGGGTGGGTGATATGAAGTCTTAAATTTTGATAATATGCAATCCCTTGCAAAGCTGGTAATTGGCCCAGGTCAGATGTAGGTCCCATTTGAAACTGGTCATTAAGTATTTTAGTAATCAATGTTAAATGCATATGATTTATGTATGGGTTATGTACATGTAATGTACATGATATCTTTACTAATAGGAAAAGTAAGGAAAGAACCTTTAACTTTTGTTAAAGTTGCTGGGGTGTCGTCCTGATACATAAGAATAAGAAAACTAAAACTTAAAGGGAGTAAGAAGACCTTAAAATTGTAGATCTATTGACAACTGATTTACCTGGCTCTTATCTAGTATGGTTTGGTGATATGATAGTGATAATAAATAAAAAAAAAGTTACAATAATACCCATTTTCAGTTATGTTATTTATCTAGCTAGACTAATATATATAACTTATATTAGGAAGGCTATTTGGCAAAGGTGGATTAAGCTTACATGGGATTCTTGGCTGAAAATTTCATCAGAACCCTTGCATGTTATTTATCATAGCCAAAAAATTATTTTAGGTGCCTTAACCCTTTAATATTTCAACCGGCCGTATTTGGCCAGAATTCTCTCACCTCTTTCTGTTCAAACCGGGTGTAACTGGCCATTCATACAGACATTAAGGTATTGTTCTCAAAATAAATAACATCAAAATCTCATAGATTTGAAATTATTTGAAATAATTTTGTAAAATAAAACCTTTGCCACAAAAATACATATAAAGTAATGTAAATGTTAAAGGGTTAAAATATCATATGGCCCTTGACTTGGACTCTTCCTTGAGGCAAACAGAAATGGGGCAGTTCAAATATCACCTGGCAGCAAACATTTCAAGATAATCTGAAGTCTGTCAACATTACCTGAAATGGTTGTGAAAGAGCAGCAATGGATTGTGTGCATTGCAGCATGTTTGTTGCCCAGTGTGCTACCCAGCATATGAGGACCTAAGATTTGGCTATAGCTCAGTCCCCTTCTCTCTCCCAAATTTCCCACTAGCATCCGGCCATTGAAGAGACCTGCTAGAAAAAGGATCTCTCTGCACCGATGCAAACATAGAAAAACAGACGTAAAACTGATGATGATAACATTTATTATAAAAATATTTTCTACCAGATCAGAGTATCTCTACTTCCTACTCTAAAAATAATATTAAAATAATATTAATGTTATTTACAACATTTTGATACAATACTTACACAGGACATGATGCTACTCATTATACTTTTATGTTTTTTTTGTCAATGTTAATCTTTATTAATCTTTAATACTAAACTGCTTTTGTCAAAAAAAGAAAAAAAAAAAGAAGTTTAAATGAACTTTTGCTGAGGTGTTTGAGACTAAATTGATGTTATTGTGGACACCTCTCCCTATTTATAATGTCATTAATGTACAGGCTGACACTTGCTTTCTTTTTATGTAGGTTAATACTTTTCACAAATCACAAAAGCTTTCTAAGATCAGTGTTTATAGCCTTTTTCTCTTGTGTTATGCAAATGAGAGATACATTTCTGCTTGGATAGGATGTTATCTTTATAAGTTTCTTCTGTGAAGTCAGATCCCTATTCTTTAACTTAGGTGAGCTAAGACATGTGGCTAAGTGGTTAAATTCATCATCATAATCATTGTTTTTACATCCGTTTTTCCATGCTTGCTTGGGTTGGATGGTTCCTCAGCAGAACATCTCTCCACTTGCCGCTTTTCTTTGTCATTTTCTCTGTGAGTTTCAGCGATTTAAGGTATTTCTTGGTCTACCTCTACTGAGGCTTCCTTCCACTGGCATTTCATGGCACTTCTTCACCCATCGATCATCATCCATGCACAACACATATCTGTATCAATGCAATCTTGGGTTGGATGGGTCCTCAGCAGAGCATCTCTCCACTTGCTGCTTTTCTTTGTCATTTCCACTGTGAGTTTCAGCGATTTAAGGTCAGCTCTCACCGCCTCTGCTCAGGTCTTTCTTGGCCTACCTCTACTGAGGCTTCCTTCCACTGGCATTTCATGGCACTTCTTCACCCATCAATCATCATCCATGCACAACACATCTGTATCAATGCAATCTTCACTCCTGTACACCACCTCGGATTCTTCTTAAACTCAACTTCTCCCTCAGTTTATCCAAGCTCAGCCTTTCTCTCCCATTTACATTGCACATCCAATGAAGCCTGGCTGCTTCATTTCTCTCCAGTCTATGCATGTCTTCTGCAGTCGCTGCCCATATTTCACTACCATGTAATTAGAGTGTTGGACTTAATATTGTAATGCCATGGGTTTAATTCTTGGACCACTCAGCTGAAAATGAGTACCAGCTGGGGGGTTAACCTTGCTATGAACTGTTGTCCTTTTCAAGGTGCAGTCTTGTACTTTCAGGTCAATGAAATCGAGATAAGCTCTGGCTTGATGAGCTTTTGGGATTGGGATAGAGTTTAACTTCTTTTAAAGCAAGTAAAATTTAGAGACATGATGGATCTTCTGTTGGTTTTGATGATTATCTTTTAGTTTAATTGAACATCCAATGTGTGAATTAAAGTGTAAGTGGTGCCATGATAAAATGCTTCCAGTACATGATGTAAAGTGGTTAGCAGTAGGAAGGGCATCCAGCCATAGAAACCATACTAAAAACAATATATTAGGAAGGTGCAGTCATCTGACCTGTCTAGTCTCAGAACATGACAATCCATCTAATCCATGCAAGCATAGAAAATAGATGTAAAATGATGATGATGATGATGCATACTCTTAATGTAATTTCATAAGATGCAGCTAAAAGGGAGGGCACCAGGATGGGTATCCAGTTATAAAGCATTGCTTTAAAAAAGACACCATGATAAGCCTTTCATGAGGCCTGTAAGCCTTAACACATGCTTTAGTAGGGAAAAATGGCCCTAAAATGCTAGCTGCTGAAATGAAAGAGTAATGAATGGGTTAAAGGGTATATGGGACTACATTGTCTTCTGTGTCATTTCTTTATTTAAGATGTTTGTGTGAGATTTTATAGATATTTGACTACTATTTCTAACTGATCAGGAGAGTGTGCATTGCGGCTCCCTTATTGGTTATCTTAAGAGGAAACAATCAATTATGCCTCTACCACTCTCTTTCCTCTGTATCACTGTAGGTATTTAACAACCAAATATTAAACCTTATTAATTAACTTGGATCACTTTAATTACTCCATTTGCATTACTGTGATTACTCTGTGAAAGTAGCACAAAGCTTGTGATACAATTATTGATTTTTAACATCCATCTTTCTATTTGATTAGATGAATTATTAATGCAGTTTCTTTTCTCAACTCAGATTCTCTCACTAAATATTCCATTTAAGGATTAATACTTTTATCAAAAATTCAAACCTCTCATGTTTCTGTTTCTGTAGTCTTCCTCTATACTAATCAATAGTTGTAGTATTTACTTAGCTTACTAGTTTTTCTCTTTATATAGAGTGGGGTGACAAGACAGCTCATTCTACTCTAGCTTACTGTTGCTTGGGAGAGAGAATGGAGGAGGCACAAGAAAGGAAGCACTAGGTGTATGCTAGTGGAGGTTGACAGTAGAGGGTTTGTAATGACCATGGAATCATGGGCATTAATGGAGCAAGCAGAAGAGCCATAAAAAACAATATGGAAGCATCAAAGAGAGCATCTAGATGACTATGGTTGAAGAGAGTGATCAATAGGAGTCAGTCGTATGTATATCACTTGAACACAGGCTGAGAGTTCATCAACCTTGCTTAGGTCATCTGGATGAGGGTGTATATTATAAGACCCAAAACACCCAGTGACTCCAGGATATAACATTAATTTAGATACAGATTTTAAGCTATAGATTTTAAGAACCTTTAAGTTATAGTCAACATGCCAGCTTGATAATGAGAAAGTTAAATTCAATAATCAAGTTCCTACAACTGGTTTTGCCAATCGTTGGGGTGTTCCTCTAGATTTTCACTATGTCCATCATAGCATTTCTGTGGGCCTTAGAAGTGTTTGGTGGTGCTTGTCTCCTCTTCAAGTTAATTAAAAAAACCTCCAAATTTTTTATTATGTTCCAAATTGTTTGAATTACAAACAGTGTCTTTCATTAGAAATATGATAATGAAATGGTTGGATTACTGTATTTAGTTTTAAATATTGATTTTATCTTTATTTTTACATTTTCTTTTGTACTTTTGTGAAAAACATTTCTAAATTTTAATTATTTTACAGACTATTTTCTTTGTATTTTTTTCTATGAATTATTGGCTAAAGGACATTGAACAGCTTTAGACTTAGCTAAATACATTGAACAGATTTAGACTTAGCTAAAGACACGGAACAGATTTAGACTTAGCTAAAGACACTGAACAGATTTAGACTTAGCTAAAGACACTGAACAGATTTAGACTTAACTAAAAACATTGAACAGATTTAGATATACTAAAGTAACAAGCAGGAAATAAATTCCATTTTCCTCTTGAAGAGTATTCAATTGTAATTAATTTAACACTTTGTGCAAGAAACCAAATTTAATATAGAAAATCAATTGTAAAATGTTCAAATGAAAAAAGAAAAAAAAATCACATCATTTTACATCTGTTCTTCCTGCTAGCAAGTGTTGGATGGGTTGTTGCTACTGACCTCACAGATTAGCTAAGGATGGGGCGGGGGGCATCTTGCTGTAGGTTTTCTTTTCTTCATTATATTCATGAATTATAGTTTTTCAAAAAACACATTCAAATTTTCTATTCAATGAGAGTCATTGGTAGAATTATTAGGGTGTTGGATAGAATGCTTTACAGCATTTATTTTGGTTCTCTGTTCTCTGAGTTCAAATCCTTCTATGGTCAACATAACATTTCCTCCTTTCGGGATCCATAAATAAAATACTAGTCAAGTAATGGGGTTGGTATTTCTTCTATTGGCTGATTTTACTCATTATAATTATGGATTATAAATTAAAAGTTTCATTGTACCATCATCACCACCACCACCACCATCATCATCATCATTATCACCATTACCATCACGATCACCATCACCATCACCATCATCACGTTGCAGTTCAATATAAACATTTAGTTGCATATATCATACTTAGAATGAAGTATGGGCATAGAAAATCCTGCATTGAACTAAAATCACTTGATAGATGAGTAAAATTTTACTTCTCTAAATCTTTATTTGTTAACTCAAACAACAGTAGAATCACCTGACCTTCATTCAGGAATCTCATATTGCTACTGTTACAACAGTATTAATCCCATTCATTTTCCCTGCTAAAGTAAGGGTTTGCCTTGTGGACCCCATGGCAAACATCTCCATTTTGCCCTTTCGTCTACATCTCCCTGCACCAACCCTTTGGCTTTCATTTCTTTCATCTGTAGCCATGTCTTTCCTGGTCTTCCCCTTCTTTCACTTCCTTCCACATCCATTTTGATTGCTACATTAAATATAAAATGTAATTTAAATGAGTTACAGATTAACTAAAGATTGAAATATAAAGTTATATACTTTTGTTTAGATATTAAGAAGAGGCACAAATTCTTCAAATTGATATGTTAGATACTTAACATGGTCAAATAATTATGAAGTATGCTTCACAATCATAAGATCTCGGATTTGAGCCAATTTTTATTTGGAGTTGCTGCCTCTTTGGCGGGGTTGGGGGGACCATATCTTGCTCATATGACAAGTCTTCTAAAGATGGCAATTTACGTAGTGTACTAGGTGTATTTTATCATACATAGCAAAACAGTCCTTTTCACTCTGCCAGATGTTCTTTCTGGATATAAGTGCCTGGTTGGGAGAGGGTGTAATTTAAAAGGGGTGGGGGGTGAAGAGCAAGAGATTAAATAAGGAGAGAGCATGATTAAAAGTGTGAAGGGGTTGAAAACGTAATAGGATGGTAGATGAGGGATAGAAACATTGGTAGTTGCATGCTGGTCGTTGTAACAAAACTGACAGCTGGCTTATTTTCCTTTAATTTGTATTTGTATGGTGAGTGACATGCAAACAAAGTCTAGGAAGACAATTTAAAGAAAATGTTCAAAAACTTGTTCGTAATTTTCAAAATACCAGCAAGAGAAAATACAGTAATATATATATATATATATTAATATACTAGCAGTGTAGCTTGTTGTCAGGCAATTTTCACCATAGAATGTCTTTCTGTAATTTCTTTTATACTGTCTCTTTCCATGCCTCATCTCCCATTACCTATTGGGAGGTACATTTCACCATAACTGACTTTTTTTTATTTATCTGATGGGTTGAGTAAGAAAACATGGAAATATAAAGCTATTTAAGAAAAGCAACAAATAGTAAGGTAATTGATTTATTAGCAGTGCATTTATACAGATTTATACATGAAAGGAATTCTTTTCTTCTTTCTTCAGTAAGGATTTCTTCGATGGATAGGCCTCATGATTAGGATGGATTTCTGCATTATTTGGGGCAATTTATCTTTTCTTGATAAATAATGTTTTTAGTTTTCCATTTGGTGCATAGATGTAACAATTTTTCTTACTTCCTAAAGCTGACCAAGGGTGAAGCAGGACTAGTCAAGCTGTAAACGAACAACCAAAAATATTTGCCCCTGTGATTTGTTGATGGTCATGACAAATCTAAGACTCACTGGAAATGGAAGTTGTTTGAATTCAAATGGGACATCAGTGGGGATCAGAGGAATTCTTGGGATAAACACATCCTCTCTACCATATCCCGTTGAAATGGTGGCTTGATTCACGTGTGGATACATTTTTTCACAACCAGTCAAGGGTCGATGCATAGCCTTAATGGGTCCAAATTCCTTAATAACATGATGGGTGCACCTAGGGATTTAAATCACTGATGTTCAGTGCTAATCACCCAATCATGAGACTAAAACTGATTATGGTAGTTGCAATGTGTGGAGGAAGATTGAGGCCACATGCTACGAAAGCAGTTGAATGATGATGAAGCACCAATGTGACTTCGAAGAAATATTGTCTGGGGAGTATATCAATATGTGAATTACAGGTACAGTCTGATGGGTTTCTAAATAGTTTCCATCTACTCACAAGGCTTGAGATGACAAAAAACTATGATACTTGTCTAAGATCACACATAGTGGGATTGAATGCAGGACCTAATGGTTGTGAAATAAACTTCATAACTATTCATCTATATTGCATCCACTGAATTTTTAAATATTTTGTGACTGTTTAGCCTACTTTCAGGAAATAATCAACTGCATAATCTACAGATTCTAATGATTTCTCTTTATTGATTTAGTTACTTGTATCATTTCCTGAAAAAAATATTTTTCTAGCTGTGTGATTCTTGTAAATAATATGTAGTTTGTTTTTAGATTCTAATTTTTTTTTATTATGAGAAAAATAATTCCTACACATTAACATAATGGTTAGTGAACAGCCTGAGAGAATATATCCTTGTTGCAGATTTGACAACCTCTCTAGTGTTAGTTCCATGATAAAATACACCCATTACACTTTGTAAAGTGGTTGACGATTGAACAGAGACACTTTAATGTAGAGAGAAATCTTCAGTTTTGATGAGTTCATGACAACCTTTCTAGTGATGGTCACATGATAAATGTACTCAGTACATTCTGTAAAGCGGTTGGTGTTAGGAAGGGCATCCAGCTGTAGAAACCATGCCAAAATATGAAAAATATAAACAATGCCTGGCTATTTGACCCATTTTGTCTTGGATTGTGCTGACTCATCCAACCCAAGCCAGCATAGAAAAATGGATGTAAAATAGCGATGTGGATGATGTCTTCAGCTTTGTGTCAATTTTCCTTGCACATCATCACCATCATCATTTTTATGTTCATTTTTCCAAGCTGGCATAGATTTGGCAGGTTTATTTCAACTTAGCATCTTTCCTAGTTGCTGTCCTTTAACATCATCTTTAAGAAGCCAAGTATATTGAGACCAGTCCCCACTAATTCCACCCTTACGTCCAGGCTTCCTCTTCTGCTTGTATTGTTTAACATTAGAACAATCACCACCACTTCTGCCCTCATCTTTCATCTCTCTCTTCTGGTTATATTGTTCTCTATCTCCTTCATCTCATCAAAGGCAATATGAAGTACTTTTCAGAATTTATGTACAATAGAAGTATCTTTTAGCCTCTATACCTACCTTTTCCAGTGTCTTCTGTGTCTGGCATTATCTAGCACTTACCCTGTGTGTCACTGATAACTAGTTCATATTAAATGGTAAATTCATCACAGGAGAACAAATTAGCATTAATTATCAACTCTCTATCTTGTTTTCTGATGAGAATGAAATCTATCAGGCTAGCATGTTTACCTGAGTGATAGGTGTAGAGGTGGTGAGTTGGCTTTCTGAAATTTGATCTACTAATTATCAGTCCTTTAAATCACAAAACTCAAAGAGCCTTGATCCCTCAACATTTCTTGTAGGCATGAGACCAATTTATGTAGGCGAGGGGTTTAATGGAAGGAATTATATATATATAATATCATCATCATTATATATCTGTTTTCCCTGCTGACATATATGAGATGATTTGGGTTGAGGGATGGTCTTCTGAGTTATATGGCTCTACAAAGAAGAAAGCAATGAATAATACTAACAGCTTCAAATTTCATGTATATTTTCTCCTTTGTTTAATTCATTAGATCTTTATATTTAAGTTGTATTTTAAGCATTGGCCTAATTCTGTTATAATATTTGTTGTACTTGTTCACATCTCTCTCTTATTTCTTTATCTCATACAACCTGACTTATTTTCAAGTATGAACTCACATGATAAAACACACATATATTAAATACAAAAACAAAGGAAGGTTAACTTAAAAACAAAAGCCAAATAAAAAAAGGTTTCTATAGAAAGAGTTTATTTGTTGTTTTTGAATTGATTTAGAAAATCTGAAATATATTTTTTAGTCTATGGCATTGAAAACGTTTGGTGGGTGGGGTACAGCAAGGTTTTTGAACTCTGTTCCAGCACCAACCTCAGGATTCAACACCAACATTGGATGAGTTGTGTAACATAGTGCTTTTCCTACTATTACATGATGGTTAACTAAACGGAATTACCAGTTCTATCCAATGGTGAACCACTAAACATAAATGTTTAGTGGTTCACCATTGGCTATTCCAGTGTTTTAGTGTCACTTTCATCCATGGAAATACTGTTGCTTGCCTCAGAATTATTTCGAGGTAAACACCAATAATTCCTTGTTGTAGCATGTAAATGAATGTGCACTTCTTATCTCTTTTTTTTGTTTGATAAATTTTTTTTAAATTTTTTTTATTTTGTAAATCATATTTATTATATAAATGGTATTTTAGTAGTTTTTAAGACTATCCACCTGTTTGTAGGACTAGTCAATTATATACAGTATGGCTTATTCTGACAGTCTACTGATTCTATTTCCAGATAAGCCACTCTCCAAGTACATCAGCAGTTTTAAATCATTCTGTTTAGAAGCTCAACAGACTGCTGACCAGTTAACAGAGATTCTGTGGAATGGGCCTACTGCTTGTTACAAGCAAATATCAGAAGCAAAGTGTTTCCCAGATTCTCCTATTTCTAAGTGAGCATCATTATATTTTATGTTTAACCTATGTACTCCTGACATAAAGTATTAACTTTAATTTAGAGATGAGTAATGTAGAACTATCAAAGAAAGAGGTTTGATTCAACATTGTTTTTGTTCATTACCTCATTCAAGGTACACCATGGACAATGGAGTGTGTTTCACAGAATTTATGAAATTGTAAGGTTCACTGATGCAGCAGCGTAGTAAGTAAGGCAATCAAAGATATGAAGATGGGGAAGGCAACCGGTCCATCGGGTATAGCTGCCGAGATGCTGAAGGGATCTGGGTCTGTAGGTCACACTATAACCACACGTATCGTTAACCAGGTAATACTAGAAGGTGCCATACCAAAAGATTGGTGCAGTAGCATCATTGTCAACTGCTACAAAGGTAAAGGCGATGCACTAGATAGAGGAAACTATAGAGGTATAAAGTTGATGGACCAGGTCATGAAAGTAACAGAAAGAGTTATAGCACAGCTGATTAGGGACCGGGTGAAAATAGACGAGATGCAATTTGGGTTTGTACCAGGAAGAGGCACCACTGATGCCCTCTTCCTTGTGAGGCAATTACAGGAAAAGTACCTAGCTAAAAGTAAGACACTCTACTTGGCATTTGTCGACCTTGAGAAAGCCTTTGACAGAGTACCACGTGCTGTAATCTGGTGGGCTCTTAGAAAACTAGGAGTAGATGAATGGCTTGTGAAAGCAGTACAAGCCATGTATAGGGGAGCAGTCAGCAAAGTTAGGATTAGCAATGAGTATAGCGAGGAATTTAGCGTACAGGTTGGGGTCTACCAGGGCTCTGTTCTTAGCCCTCTCCTGTTCATCATAGTCCTGCAGGCAATAACGGAGGAGTTTAAGACCGGATGCCCATGGGAACTCCTGTATGCTGATGACCTCGCACTCATAGCTGAATCTATGGTAGAACTAGAGAATAAATTCCAAACTTGGAAGCAGGGACTAGAAAGAAAGGGTCTCAAAGTCAACATGACAAAGACTAAGGTCCTTGTAAGTAGACGAGAAAACAGAACCCAGATCCCCTCAGGGAAATGGCCTTGCTCAGTATGTAGGAAAGGTGTAGGTAGGAACTCCATTCTCTGCCCCAAATGCAAACAATGGGTACACAAGAGATGTAGCGGGATCTCAGGAAGCTTAATTAAGAATGTAGGATTCACATGCAGCAGCTGTGCTGAGACAGCAAGCAGCAAACAGCCACAGGAAACAAGTACCACCAATCTCTGGGAGGGCCCTGTAGAAACAGTAGACAGCTTCTGCTACCTAGGTGACCGAATAAGCAGCGGAGGTGGGTGTTCAGAAAGTACAATAACTAGGGTAAGAACGGGATGGAAGAAGTTTAGGGAACTACTACCACTGCTAGCTGCAAAAGGCTTCTCCCTCAGAATGAAAGGCAGACTGTATGATGCGTGTATCCGAACAGCGATGTTGCATGGTAGTGAGACCTGGGCGCTGAAGGTGGAAGACTTACATAGATTAGAGAGAAACGAAGCCTGCATGCTCCGATGGATGTGTAACAGTAATATACGTGAACGACAAAGCATAAATGAATTGAGAGAGAGACTGAGCATAAGAGGAATCAAATGCTGTGTGCAGGAGAGGCGGTTGCGCTGGTATGGACATGTGATGCGTATGAAGGATGACAGCTGCATAAAAAGGTGCAGAGCACTAGAAGTTGATGGAAACCGCGGAGTGGGGAGACCCAAGATGACCTGAGATGAGGTGATAAAAGCCGACCTTACCCAATTGCACCTCTCAAAGACAATGACACATGACCGTGAATTCTGGCGTCACGCAGTAATACAGATTACCCGACCTCCCATGGGTACAAGCTGAAGCATATAGACAATATGCCTCCACACCCTCCACCGCAAGGTGGTCGTGGAGGTGCCACGGCAAAAAAGCCCCCAGCCCACACTGTAAAGTGGACGTGTAGGCGCCACGAAAAAGCACCCAGCACTCACTGTAAATGAGGTTGGTGTTAGGAAGGGCATCCAGCTGTAGAAATCAAGCCAAATCAGTTCCTGTATGAGCAAGGCATGGTCAGCCGACCAGACACTGCCCACAACAGGACAACCCGTCTAACCCATGCTAGCGTGGAAGAACGGACGTAAAACGGTGATGATGATGATGATGATGATCACAGAAAAGAATTAGTGTTGCAACGAGTGGAATTTATTGGACATATTACAATCGTTTCTCTGTCGACCAGCTCGAGGCACAATCGATGTGATGATCGAACCTGACTCTGAAAATCGCAAGGTCCTCAGATACGTCATGATTCTACGAAGCAGATTTTCCTAATATATATATATATGAAGGCACATGGCTTCATGGTTAGAGCATCAGGCTTACAATTGTGAGGTTTTCTCGTTCGAGTTGACTCAGCTGTAGAAATGAGAGGCTGGTATGCATGAGTGACTGCTGGTTTTCCACAGACAACCTTGCTTGGACTTGTACCTCAGAAGAGAACTTTCTAGGTGCAAATTCCATGGTCATCCATGACTGAAGGGGGTCTTTACCCTTTATATATAATGTGATTCACTGAATTACTAGTGGTGGTACCAATATGACCATTTGGTCACAGGCTGACTGTATGTAATAAGGAAAAAAGTTTTGTTTACATGTATTTATGTCTTTATTGTGAATCGACCTGTTAAACACATTTCACAGATGATTGGCTCAAAGTCATGAGCAGATTGATGCTGTAGTTGGGTCCATAACTTCCATGGGTAACCTTGAATCAATCATCTCTGAAATGCATGTAACAGGTTGATACACAATAACAATACAAATACATGTAAGTTACAAACACCAGCTTAACAACAAGAAAGTTATATTACTAGATCATTCTAAATACTAGATCATTTAAAAAATACTTGAAAATAATAGAAAGTGCCTTTCATTAGAAATAGGGTAACAAAAAGGCTAACCCTTTTGATACCAACCCATCCAAAACTGGCTCTGTTTCTATGAAACAACAACACATTTTAAAGTGTTCCTTCATAAAACCTTCCAACATAATTCTATAAAGAACATTTTGGTATGTTACAAATATCATCTTAATGAAATTATAAGTTTAGTAAATCCTTTCCAAATTTTTAATTATATCAATAATTGTTTCTGCTTTTGGCACAAGGTCAGCAATTTGAAGGGCAAGGTAAAGATGATTAAATTGACTCCAATATGTTACTAGGACTTTATTTTATTTGCCTCATATGGATGAAATGTAAAGCTAACCTCAGTGAAATTTGAACTCATTAATTAAATAATACAAAGTATTTCATTAGAAATACAGTAACAAAAGGGTTAATATAACTTGAACTAATCCACATCTGTTCACATGAACTTATGTACCACCTTTCCATGTGACCTTAAGCTTCTCACTATTTCTCTAAATAATTACACATAAATACAGACCTCATTTGATCCAAGCTGACTTCAACTGCTTGTGCCTGTTGTTGTTGTTGGACCCCTGTTAGCTCTGACGACAAGTGTTCCAGTTGTCAGGACAACAAAACAGCCTGCTTAATATGCAAGTGGCTGAACATTCCACAGATGTGTACTCTTAACATAATTCCATAATTTTCAGGGAGATTGAGTGACAAGACTTGCTCTTTGAATTACAGGTACAACACATTTTTGTCAGCTGAGTGGATTGGAGCAACATGAAATAAAGTGTCTTGCTCAAGGACACAACATACTGCTGGAAGTTGAATCCATGAACACACTAACCATTAAGCCACATATCTTCACTTGCTTGTGCTTACTCTACAGCTGTATATGTATATTAGCACATTCTATTATTCCAGTATATCTTGTCTGTAACTGGGAATTACAAATACAATACAATTAATTATGAATACAATGCATACATTAACAATTCTAATTAAAACGGGTAGGTATAATTTGCCTTACTTGTTTTGTCAATCCAAACTATATGAGAAAAGATAGGATCAAAAGGAAGTGATATCAAATTTATCATAATTACTGATATTTTAGATTGACTTCCTTTGTATCTATGTCACGAGATGTTTGATTTCATAATTAAAACTGATTATAAAGTGTAAAAGTATGTCAAAAGGTTTTATATTAATTAATATTTAGTGAGCTGGTCCCAGGGTTACTTACTCCAGTAAGTACCACCAGATCCCAACTACTAAATTTAATAGAAATATGAGATAGGAAAATTTCCATACAATATCATGCCGTGTGAGAATTATCTCTCACTACAAGAAGTAATGACTGAAAGTGTAACGAATTTCTCAAAACGAGTATCAAAAATAACTTGCATTTATTGTAGTCCATGTTACAAACGTGGTAAACAAATATCCTCGTGGCATAACGAGGTATAATCCTGAACCTTGAGATGTGGTTGGAGAAAGGTTAGCATGCTTGCACTCGATGTGGTCAGTTTGAGAAAAGCCGCCAAAAAGAGGAAGATGGATTTCAGTTTCCTCTTTTATAATCCCTTGAACGGAAGTTAAAAGGAAGGTTCTAGAATTTCAACGGGAAGTAACTCCCCTCTCAGACGAGAAGTTGAATAATCAAACGAAGGTCATTGTAGCGAGAACCCGTAAGAAATGAGGAGCAAAACAAAAGGTACAAGAAAATGAATGAATAAAACAAAACATGAGCAAGAAAATAGCAAAGGAGCACAAAACAAGTAAATGCATTTTACAAAGAAAAATGTGAATGTAACAAACTGATAATTCAAAGTTAATATAAGGGAGCAGAGAAAATTAATGCTCTATGGTAAGTTCAAAGTTTTTTAAAGTTTTTCAAAGTCAAATAGTTCATGCATCACCAGTGTACAGGCTTTCTGACACTAGTTCTATCTGAAAACTGAAAAAGAAGTTTGTTAATGCCACTAGGGGTTAGATGTATATTGTTTTTGAAAGTTTTCATGGCCATTTTACCGTTTGCCACCTCGTGTGACATAAGGTTGTGTGGTATGTGGTGTTTGAGGTGAAGGTGTTGGTGTGGGAGTGTATGTAAGAAGTATGTCAGGCAGTGTAATGAGACTTTCAGAGAAAGCCTTCTTTGCACTGTTAATGGATATTTTCTCTTTTCGACCATTGACAGCCACTGTGAAATGTTTGGGTGTGTGCGAAAGCACACGAAAAGGTCCATTGTAGGGTGACGTAAGAGGTCCCTTGACCGAATCATTCCGTATGAAAATGTGTGTCCACGTAGAGATGTCCGATGGGACAGCAGAAGAAATAGATTGGTCACGAGGGTTCATCGGTGGAAGATCCGAGAAATACGAACGAATCCTGGTGACATACGATGCTGGGTCAAGATGTGATGAATCCACTGGTGCTAACATTTGTCCAGGAAGAGACAATGTGGTACCATAAAGAAGTTCAGCAGAAGAAAAACCTAAATCTGTCTTAATGGCAGAACGACAACCAAGAAGCACGATTGGCAAAAATTTGGTCCAACGTTGCGGATCAGGAGTAACACAAATCGCTTCTACCTTAGATGGCAAAGGTTGAATGCCTTCTGAATTTATAAGATGTCCAAGGAATTCCAGTGAATCTGTACCAAACACACATTTAGCTGGGTTGATTCTGACTTGGTACGGTCGGAGACGTTGAAATAACTGGGATAGATGTTGATGGTGCTCAGCTGAATCACTGGCTATCAGGAGATCATCTACGTAAGCAAACACGAAATCCAATCCACGCGTGACTTCATTGATAAAACGTTGGAATGTACTAGAGGCATTCCGCAAACCAAAAGGCATGGACAAAAATTCAAACGAACCAAAAGGGTATGTCTTCTGGATGCATGGGTATTTGATGGTAAGCGCGTACCAGATCTATTTTAGAAAATATCTTGCATCCATGCAGAACGGATGAAAAATCCTCTAAATTTTGGTAAAGGATAACGATCAGGTGTAGTGATAGCATTAAGTCATCTATTATCTCCCACAGGTCTAAAATCCGCCTCACCCTTACAAGCCAAATGAAGCAGAGATGCTCATGGGCTGGTTCACGGTCGTATAAGATCAAGCTGAAGCATGTGTTCGAACTCATCCCTGGCTTTCTTTAGCCTGTCCGGAGCCAACCTATGTGGACGAGAGAAAACAGGCGGAGCAGTTGTTGTAACAAAATGTCGAGTCGAGTGGACTACTTGATTCGGTTTAAATGAAATGTCAGTTTACTCGGGAAACGAGGCAAGAAGTGAATGAAACTGGTTTCCAGAGGCAGCTATGAAACACGTGGGACTTATGACAGTAGTGGTAGAACCATGAGCAGGCGTAGATAAGGATGTGGTACCATCCACAAGTTTCTGTCTCCTGACATCTACCAATAGTGAATAGTGGTGTAAAAAATCAGCACCGAGAATAGGATGAGGTAGGTCCACAACGATGAAAATCCATTTGAAATCTCGATGCAAAGCTTGGTTTACTGCATACAAGGAAATGCCGGAAAAATTTGGCTTGGTAGAGCTGAACCGAAGAGGCCAAATACTGCAACTATGCCAAATACTGTGTCGACCATAAATGATTTGTTTGAAACTCGGACTCTGATAAAGAAAGCACGATAAGGAGAATTAATGAGGGAGAGGTCTGTTGTGCCCAGACTCCAATTTTAGTTTTCCGAGGTCTTGAATGAGCAGGGCTGAATACAATGTTTCGCCTTTTCACGAAAACGCACGTGATACCAACACAAAGATGAGTTGTTGGTGGGGAGGTTGGAGCGACGATAAAGAGAAGGAGACCGATTCCGTGAATGCCACCTGGATGGCGCTCGCTCCCGACACAGTTTAGCCACTTGACGAGTTAACGCGTCAATGGCCCTCAGCATAGAGTCCTCACGAGGTGAAGCAGGCTGTGTTTTAAAAGTAGAAGAAGCGATGAGTGAATCTGCCGAAGTAGGCGCACGAGAAAATTCCATTATGCGATCTGCCGAGGCTGCAATTTGGTCCAGAGAACTGGTGTCGACCATATTTGCCAATATGGTCTGCACATTTTTGGCAAACGGGAGAAGAAGAATTGTTTCACGAAAGAGTTGTCCTCTGCTGTTGAGTCGCTCAGTTCCCGGATGTGCCATAAAAACTGAGACGGGGTTCTATCTCCCAGGTTTTCCTCCTCCAACAAGGAACGAAATTTGCTCTCAGACGAACGGCTGTTCTGTCTGAGCACTTCTGCCTTTAGGGTTTCGTAAGATGTGCCTTGTGGGGGATCTGTGATTATGTCTTTAACTGAGGTTGCGAGCGATGCAGGAATTCCACTTATGTGCACGTGTAGTCTTTGTTGTGCCGCTTGAACACCGTGGGCAGCAAAATACAACTTTGCATCACCAGAATATGTCGGTAACGAAGAATTGCTCATGATGAACACTAGCTGCTGAGCGAAAATTTTTTCCAACTGCCGCACACGTGGTTTAACTTTCATGAACCAGCCAACGACAACACATTTGAAAGGAAAAAAAATTAGCTGTATTTTCAAAATTATATGCACACGTGGTGGTACCATGAATAGCTGAAGTAAGATGTAACACCAAGCAAGTAAGATGGTGACTTCAAAACGAGAGCTTGGTTGAATCGACGACACGAGGGACAAAAATTTTGTTTTCTATTCTTTGTTCGCCCCACACAAACTGACTGAAATAAAACGAATTTCCTGGAGTCGTGAATATTTTTTTTTTTTTCTGTGTAGTTGTTGGGTTTACCATTTTAGCGGAGTTGTTTAGCAATATTTGTGTAGCAATAAGTTGTGATAGTGTATGAAAATATTTGTCACTACTTTTATACGCTGTTGAATGAATGTATTTGTTTTGCTGCGTATTCGGAGGTCACCATTTTTAGTGAGCTGGTCCCAGGGTTACTTACTCCAGTAAGTACCACTGGATCCCAACTACTAAATTTAATAGAAATATGAGATAGGAGAATTTTCATACAATATCATGACGTGTGAGAATTATCTCTCACTACAAGAAGTAATGACTGAAAGTGTAACGAATTTCTCAAAACGAGTATCAAAAATAACTTGCATTTATTGTAGTCCATGTTACAAACGTGGTAAACAAATATCCTCGTGGCATAACGAGGTATAATCCTGAACCTTGAGATGTGGTTGGAGAAAGGTTAGCATGCTTGCACTCGATGTGGTCAGTTTGAGAAAAGCCGCCAAAAAGAGGAAGATGGATTTCAGTTTCCTCTTTTATAATCCCTTGAACGGAAGTTAAAAGGAAGGTTCTAGAATTTCAACAGGAAGTAACTCTAGCTACTTCCCTTGTCTAGAGAGCGCTACAAACATATGGACTTGATATTAAAAAATATATCAGTGAAGAGAGATGGAATGAGATGGCTAGGTCATTTTATTGAGGAAGGATGGAAGTGATTAGGTGAGAGGAGTGATGGATGTGGAGGGAAAGGAAGACCAAGCAAGACATGATGGAGGAGGAAGAATTTAAAATTAAGGTGTTTGTAAAGTGAGGGCTGAGTTGCAGAGGGTAGAGCAAAATGGAGAAGTTTGACATGGGGTCTGCAAGACCAATCCCTGCTTTTGTAGGGAAAATGGTCTTGAATGTTGTGATTTTGGCCCATCACCAAGAGTGGGCACTGGATAGCACTGTCCCCTACGTTTCAATAATGGCCCCTAAGATTTAGAAAATAGAGTTAATAAAAAAAATGTCCTGAAATAAGTTCTTTGAAGTTTTTACTAACTTTTCTTCTCAAAACCAGAACAAAGAACAAAAATAGATTTAAAAACAAAGTTAACCAAAGAAGTTGGTCCAAAAATTTCTAGGGAATTAGGGTGCCTACCTGGAAAATCCCGAAGTTAACCAAAGTATCTAAGCCTGACAATGGGCCTATTGCGATTAAGGCAAATTGAAATGAAACAACTACTAACATTTTTTTCAAGTGGTAATAAATACTTCTCGTATTTTATGCTTAAATTTGCTCATTAAATATGTATAGTTTAGTATATATTTCTCATTTGTTTTATAATTTCAGACATAATATGGCTTCTCCACCACGTTTTGCATATCTTGATTTGGAAAATAGCCAAAACCAAAACAATAGCAAGACTACTACTAAATCATCCAACAATGAAATACCAGCTGGCACCAGCAGCTTTATGGAGGTGCTTACCCCTACTACATTTTCCTTAGCTCTTGAAAGCAATGCTGGTATTGACTGTTTTGGGAATGAACGCCATGCTTTGGCCAACCAGGCCAAATTCTTTAATAACCAGCTTTTAAGTGATATCACATTGGTTGTCGTGAAGAAAAAGTACTTTTGCCATAAATTGATTCTTGTAAAATCAAGCGATGTATTTGAACGCATGTTTAGTTCTGACTGGGATAAATCCCAACGGAAGGTAAGTCATTTTTATTTATTTATCTTTCAGGATCTTTACTAATTTCAGTCATACTGCAGCCATGCTGGAGCACTGCCTTCAATGGGTCCAGTTGATCATATTGACTCCAGTACTTATTTTATTCAAGTTTCATACTTATATTACCCATCTCACTTTTTGTTTAACTGCTAAGATGTGGGACATACTAAATGTAAACATAGATATTAGCACCCTCCACACACATTCATATATATATAAATCATCATCACCATTTAACATCTATTTTTCCATGCTTGTATGGGTTAGAGGGGTTTCTCCTGTGGTCAGCTGGCTGTGCCGTTCTTTGCTCAAACGAGACTGTATTTTGGCTGGGATTTTTACAGCTGGATGTCCTTCTTAACACCAACCATGTTTACTGTGGGGAACTGGGTGGCCCTGTTATGAGACAAGTCTTGCCCGATGGCTGCACCGTACGTATATATATATATAGGGCTTCTACACAGTTTCTGTCTACCAAATTTCACTCAATGTATTGGTCAACCCGAGGCTATAACAAAAGACATTTGCCCAAAGTGCTATGTGGTGGAATTGACCCGAAAACCACATTGTTGTGAAGCAAACTCTTTAGCTACTCAGCCATGTCTGGGGAATTGATAGAGTTGGTAGAACATAGGACAAGATGTCTTGCAGTATTTGTCCTGGTCTTCTGCACTGTGAATTTAAATCCCACTGACTTCAATTTTGCCATTGATCTTTTCAGAGTCAATAAAGTATCAGTCCAAGGTGATGGATAGGCAGAATTGTTAGAATGTTGGACAAAATGTTTTGCAGTATTTGTTCTGGCTCTTTGTATTCTGAGCTCAGATCTTGCTGTGGCCTACTTAGGTGGTAGACTTAACCTGTTGCCTAGTTTAGCACTACCACCTGGGACCTTGGGCACTTTTAATGGAAGTCACTCTGTTCCAAACATTCAGGCCAGGTATTTGGTTTGAGGATATCTTCCTTCCTTCCACCAGTCTTGGAGGCCTTGCAAAGAGGTTATGACACTGCTCTTCTTTCTCTGGCTAAACAGCAAAACGAAAAATTAATGTGAAATATAGTGTATGATGAGAAAATTATCATTGCAGTTCTCATCCTACTCTAAAGTTTTGGCTGTAGCACCAACCAGGAATTGAACCTGGTTTACAGATTCAGCTCTCTGTTAGCTTACAACAGCTCTGAACTAAGTGCACATGATCTTTTATGTATTTAGACATGTTGATTAAGGAAGATATGGGCAGATGTGGTGAGAGCAGATCTCAAAAGACTGAACCTCACAGAGATTTCTAAGGACTACAACAAATGGAGGGTAGCTGTGCTGGAAAAGACACACTCAAACCATGCAAGCATGATAAGGGTAATGATGATGATAACACAGCTTTAGACCATTTGGTTACCCTTTTGATACCAAACTGCCCTGATGTTTTAAATATAAAAGTGTTTGTGTTTATCATCATATGTCCATTTTCCCTATTAGAAAGGGTTGGATGGGTGCATTTTATTGTGGTATCAGCACCAGGGAAGTTGTCATGTTCTTTATACAACAGAAGAGTCTTTTCATTAGTGTTTATATTTATATAAAACCTTCCATCATAATTTTATGTAAGAACCTTTGTTATGTTACAAACACCAGCTTAATAATGAGAAAGTTGGTTATATAACAATCATTAGGGATTTGTCTATTGTTATGACACAAGTATTTTACTAGTATTTGTTGTCACTTTTAGAGAGATGAAGTAGACACATCATCAGCATCGTTAAACATCCATTTTTCATGCTAGCATGGATAGGACACAGTATGACTGAAGGCTTTACATTAAGATCTCAGGTTTAGTTCCACTGTATGGGATCTTTGGTGAGTGTCATTTACCATGAACTTGGACTGACCCAAGCCTTCTTGTACATGTAATTCACTGCCAGAGGGAATCTCCCTGGGATTTATATTAAGGGTATATGTGTCTGTGGAATGCTCAGCCACTTACATATTAATTTCACAAGCAGACTGTTCCGTTAATAAATCAATTAGAACACTATCATAGAAACTGATAGATGTGTATTCCATTCCAGACGGATGAAAGGTAAAATTTATCCTTGTGGAATTTAAAATTATAATTTAGTGAAGTGATAAGATGAAAGGCATTCAGTCTAGCATTTCACCATTTCTGTTAACTCATGGCCATTCTTTGAAAATAATGGTAAACCCTTGAAATCATGTGTAAGTCTTAAGACTGGTTAATTGTTTTGTATATTGGCTAAAATCAGTTCTGTATGAACAAGACATGGTCACCTGACTTAGCATTACCCACAACAGGACAACTCGTTTAACCCTATTTGATTTACCTAAGCCCTCATTGATAGTTTTTATAAGTTGTATCTCAGTAGACAGCTAAAGAGAGTATTCAATCACTGATGAAACTCCAACAGGATTGAAACCAGTCTGGCTGATCCCTTTTTCCTGTCCATGTAGATATTGTATATATAGACTTTTATATTTGTCTATTACACACAGTATTGGCTAAAATCTATAAATATACTCTCTAGTACAGTACACTATTAGTTTATTAATCCCATGAGAAATCTATCTTATATATATATATTGTTTTTTTAATTTTTTACAGGAGATTGAGCTACAAGAGGACAGTATGTGCGCCACTGTATTTCCACGCTTTCTTAAATTTCTTTACAGCTGTCATGTGCGTCTGAACATTGGCAATACACTTTCCATGCTAATCCTTTCTGATAAATATAATGTAGAAGACCTTCGTACTGTTTGCATAAACTTTGCCTGCACCTGTATTATTCCGCGACTACAATTGAAAGATGTTTTCCACATATGGTTCCAATATGGAACAAAGTGTTACCACAAAAAGTTGGTAGAAGCTTGTGTACAAGCACTGTCTGAAAAAATGGATGACATTATGATGTCAGTTGAATGGGAACAAGAATGGCTGACTATTGAGAGAGATCAGCTTATTGAATTCTTGAAGAGTTCTGAGCTGACCATTAAAGATGAACATGAATTGTGGGAAGCTGTACTAAAATGGCTGCTTTCTTCTGAGCATCCTGCAAGAGCTGAAAGTCTCCGAAGTAATGTGAAAACAGTAATTGATCACATTAGGTTCCCTATGATGACTCCTGATCAATTATGTCAGGTAGAGAACAGTAAGGTTGCTCAGGAACTTCCTGATGTGTTCCAAACCTACTTGATGCAAGCCTACAAATATCATGCCCTCCCTTTAACCAGTAGAGCCATGATAAAAGAATTCACCTCTGCTAGCTTTTTGCTACGTAACTACACTGATCTTCGTTGGGACAAGCGCGTTATTATTCAACGCTACACAGAATGTCAGAAATGTGCTGAAGTCAGTTTCCGCTTCGCTACACGTGCTTCCACATTTCCTGCTCAAACATGGGAGTGGGAACTGAAGATTCATCCGAAAGGTTTTTCTTCAACTTGTGATGACTTTAGGGCTGTTTTGTACTCCAATCTCATTCTTGATCAACCAAGACCAGTGGAATATTTGCTGTCATTAGTTGATCGAGAAAAGATTCTGCACTCTGTAAGTGGTAAGAAAAATTTCTCAAAAACTAGGTATACCACTGACACAGAAATGGACAAAAAGATCTCCCTCAGTGACCTATCCCAGCCTAACTGCCCCCTCTTGATTGATGATAATCTTGTTCTACAGATTGTTCTTAGGCCAGTTGGATAAATGTTTGTCTCTTGTTGTTTTGTAAATATCTACCCTTGTCCAAAGCTACTCACTTGCTTCTCATCAGCTTTAAAATACTGATACCTACATATAAACATATACATACACATATATAATGATTGAAATAAGTCTGACAAACCCTTCTTCATTTAAAATCTTATTTTTATTGTTTCTGTTAAAGAAAAGAAAAGATAGAGACTAATGTTGTTTTTTGTTCCCCTGGTTAGACTTAGAATCAGGCTTAAAATCTTCTAAAAAGGCAGAATTAGTGGCCTATGGCCCTAGTGTAGTAGTTAACATATTCATTTGGTATCCAAGAGATGTGGGCTGGATTTATCTCAGGAGTCTCTGTCCATTTATCTCATCTCCAGGAGTATTTTACCTGATTTTCTCAACAATTATTATAGTCCTTTCTGCATTTGGGCGTTCACATTTCTAATTTCATGTATATTTTCCTTAATTGTTTAATGCATTGTACATTCCAATTATACTAAGACCTTGTTGAAGCCAGTAGCAGTTGAGTCAGTATTGAGGTTTTGCTATGTTAATCAAAGAGATATATTTTTGGATTATGGATACTTTTAAACATATTTCACATTTGAAGTTTTTAGGACTTTTTCTAGTAACAAGTTTAGTAATTATAAAATTTGTTATTAAAAGTGACGCATTCTTCTGAAAATTTGCTGAAGTAAACAGTCACTATTAATAACAAATATTATATTGACTCTGTAAACAGTATATGAGTCCTTCATTTAGTGCATTTATTACACAAACCCATAAAATAAGCATTTATAGATATGTTGATTATTAATTTCACATTGTTATGCTCAAAGGTTATTACTGATTTTGTAGTTTCTATACTATTACTGTGGTATTCCAAAACAAAAAGAATATCTCAACTGTTGAATTTATAAACCAGGAAAAATTTGCAATAATTTAACCCTTTTGACACCAACCCAACCAAAACTGGCTTTGGTTGTACGAAACATGAAAGGGTTAAAAACATTTGATTTAATTCATTGTTTATATCTGACTTCATGTATATTTATACACTTGCTTTACATTTAAAATTTCTAGTTATAAATATTAAATAATTATTTATAGAAATTAAATTTCTATAGTTGTATTAAAAATTAAATAATTATTAACAGAAATAAAATTTCTGTAATTGCATTAGAAATTAAATAATAATTAACAGAAATTAAATTTGATATGTGTAAAAGTATATTTAAATATTTTGATTTGAAGCCACCAGAAATTGTCCTTGGTTCTATGGTGCAAAAATGTTTTAAGGTAAGCCTTCTATTACAATTTTATGTAAGAAACTTAGTTATCTTTTCTAAACACCAACTTAATAATAATAAAGTTAGTCATATTATTATACCCCTCCAATTCTTGATCATTTTCAAAATTATTTGAAGATCATAGACTAATGGATTTCCTTAGAAATATGGTAAGAAAGAGTTAAACTAATGCCATTCTTATGGTTAAAAATGTATTCACTAAAGTTCAAGGCAAGTATCAATTTCAAATTTTGTTGAGTTGGGGATTAGCTAAATCTTGTCTCCTTTCACATGCTATAAGTATGAGTTGTCTATTAAGGACATATTTGTACAAAGTAACAAATGTTCTAGAAGGTATCACAGAACCTTTTTAGACAACCTAATACAATATATGTCAACATATTTAAATATTTAAAACAGAAAGACAACAACAAGACCAATCAATCTCTTTCTATCATGGAATTCTATGTAATATTTGTATCTACATAATAGAAATGTTAACAGATACTGAAATTATGATAGAAAGTTTGTTATTACTGTTACATTCCCATTTAAATATATACTAAGACTATTGTGAAGGGGTTTTGCTTCATGATTGTAAGGTCATTAGATTGATTCTGGCTGTGTGTTGTTCTTAAGATAATCGCTTTATTTCACTTTGCTGGCTAAAATATGTGGACCAACTTTGTCACACTCTGAGTCCATGTGTCTGTAGAATGCTCAGCCACTTGTAATTTAATTTCACAATCCAGCTATTCAGTTCACATAATTAAAACATTTGTCATCAGGATTGAGGGAGGTTTAACACATTAAAGCCAATGAAATAAATACAACATTCATCTTCATCACCATCACCATCATTGTTTAACATCTATTTTCCCAGCTAGCAAGGGTTTGATAAGCTGTCATAGTACTTAATTGAGGTTACTAACCTCTCAGATGAGCCAGGGGTCCACATCTCACCTACATACATTCCTGCACTCTACTGAGTGCACTAGGTTCATTTTATCATGGCACCAGCACAAGAGAGGTTGTTATGTTTATGACACAGCTGAAGAGTCCTCCTAACCCTTTGTTTGGTAGGTTTTCTATGACTTAAAATTATTTCATTTTATCTAATTGAGACATTTACATTCCATTCAATTTTGATTTCTATTTTATTAATAAGGTGATGGCAAAAACAGTAGAACGGCTTCTTAAATGTTTTACCTGTTTACTAGCTTTGTACTGTATTGTTTCAAAAGCAGCCAAGTTTTACTTTACCTTTTCCAGTGTTTATAAAATAGGTACCATAGTAACATAGAAGAATTGATGCAAAAGAAATCAATATTTTCACAGTGATCAAAGCTAAGATTTAGTGAAATCAATGTTTCCATATTTATGACTTCTATTTTGCTCAGATTTAAGCAAGTAACATTTCTTTTCCTTTGAACCTTCTTAAATGCTATTAATACTTCAGTGATTTTCCTCGTCATGGAATCTGTGATAATATATTTAAGAAACATTTTACATTTTTTCTTAAGGGAGAAGAAATGTTAAAAGTAGAAACTGTTCTACAAAATAAATATTGAAGTTTAATTTACTTAATATGTTGTTTTGGTATTGTCTAATACTATCTGTTTAGAACTTCTCTGTTATAAAACCGTTTGTTTTAAGAGTAGCTCTGTCTTAAGAATATTTCTGTGTTTAGAACTCCTGTTTTAAAACCACCTCTGTATTTAGAAGTCATGTTTTAAGAATCTCTCTGTGTTTAAAACTCGTTTTAAAATCACCTCTGTATTTAAAAGTCATGTTTTAAGAATCTCTGTGTTTAAAATCTGTTTTAAGAATCTTTTTGTGCTTGTTTGTGATGATACTATTTAGCAGCTGTAATAGAGCAGATATATAATTAAAGTCATTCCAGCCATGACCACTCCTTTGTTTTAAGGTCTCTAACACTACATTATCCAGTGTGTCCTTCCTTTTTTAAGACAGAACAGTGTGATTTGGGGAGATTTGGTTGCTATTTTTAGTAGTAAACTTGACCACAGTCTCTCTCCTTGATTTGTCTCTGTAAGTATGTCTGTGTATGTGGAAAAATACACAACTTATTTTCCAAGTTCCTATTTTTTTCCTATTTTCTAGCAATTTGTGTGAGTAGTGGGGAGAAAACTAATCACAACTTGACCAAAACCACCTTTAATTTTATGAAAACCCCCACCCATTTTAAATGGTTTCCTATTTAAAATAACCCCCCCATCATAATTTTGTATCAAAACCTTTTAAGTTATATTACAAATACCATAGCAATTCAACTACTTACTAAAACATTCCATTAACTGATCATTTCTATATATTTATTCTAATATAACTTTTAACATTCTGTACCACATGAAACCACATTAGCAAGACGTTATTGAAAAATACATATGATGCAGAACTATGATTTACATCACATTAAAAATTAAAGCCTTTACTCAAATACTGCAAAATTTAACAATGATCTGTCCACCAGTAAAGATACTACAAACATTTGAATCAACATGTTTTTTTTTTAATATTCTATGCTAAATCATAATAGCACATTGAATTAAATACAATGGAATGACAGGGTCCCAAACAATGTATACACACTTCATCATTCTAATAAATATTGCCTGTACAGGTAATCAAAGTGTGTATACATTTTTGGGGGAGGACATATATAAAAAAGGAAATAAAAGAAATAAAGTAGTTTGTTCATTTTCCCTTTTGGTGCCAAATCATCTGTGGTTCTTACAATAACTGTTTGTTTTAAAGCATTTATAAAAGCCTATCATAATTCTGAAATACCAGGAATTATTGGCAAACTATTTTTTCCAACCTGTGGTGATTGTGATGTTTGAGGTAGCTGGGCTACCGACAATGAAGTTCTTGTCAATGTTGGTGCCTCACCTTACCAACATATCAATTGATACTTGCAAGAGTGCTTGGCTATTCCATTACCTTAACCTTGCTATCACCTGAGGCTAACTTAAAGAATTATTACAAGGAAACTCCAGCACCCTGTTATGTATGCCTGTCTTCTCTTTGCCATTATTTTTCTGATTTTTGTTTTCTTTCTTTTTCTCTGATTACTTCTCTTTGAATCTTTTGTAAATCATATTTATTTTTTCAAATCATAATTTCATGTAAGAACCTTTATTAAGTTATGTTCCAAACTCTAGATAAATTATGTAAAAGTTAGTTAAATGACTAAATTCCTCCAAATTCTTGATTAATTTCAAAATCAAAATCACTTTAAAATCATTATTATTTCATAAAACAGTGTTTTCCATTAGAAATATGGTAACAAAGGGTTTAACACTTTCAATATATTCCTAATGAAAGACACTGCCAATTGGTTGTAATAAATTTTGGAAGAATTTAAAGATATAACTAATTTTCATAATATTAAACTGATGTTTGGAACTTAACTGATAAAGATTTCTTACATAAAATCATGATGGAAGCTTTTAATATAAATATGAATACTTTAAACCAGACAGTTTTGTATCATAGAATCAGTAGCAGTCTCAGATGGTTTAGTAACGAAAGGTTTAAATACAATGAAATAATTAAAAAAGAGGAAATAAAACATTTTTTCATGTTATGTTATGTTTTATGGACAATTTTTTGGAAACTTGCCAGTATTTTGTTTTCATTTTTTATTTGCATGATTCTTTTGAAAAAAAAGTAAGTAAAATGTGAAACTATATTTTGATTATATTTTGTTATTCCATATAAAAAAAAAAAGTTCCCATTTCTGCTGTTTTTAATCCTGGGACTTTTTTTTTCAGCCTCTCGCTGTGTATACCTGTCATTTAGCTTCTTAACTACCTGGTACTGGTCTGTGCTACCTCCATTTTTCCAGTCTTTCAATGCTTGTCTCTTGGCTTTAGTGGATCCATCTACTGTGCTGTTCCACCACCAGGTTACTCTCTTTCTGGCAGGCACTTTACTCCAGCCACAAGTCTTGTCAGTAGTTTCAAAAAGTTGTCACGTAGGAATTTCCAATTGTCCTCTATTATAGTACCTAGCTTGTCACCCTGCTCATCTATTGCATCCTGTAGAGCCTTTCTAAACCTATATTTAACTGAGAGGGCTCCATATTTTCCTGCATATCTTGTTCTGTCTTTTGTTTATTTTGATGTCATTAATAACTAACTTGTGCTGGGCAGTGCATTCTTCATCAGGGAAGGCATTGGTATTACAGTCCATTTGTCTTGTTTAACAATTTGGGTTGTGTATTCATCTGATTGATATGAAATCAGGTGGCTGGCTGGTTTCCTGAAATTTGTGTTGCAAATGTTTAGTTCATTCATGTCACAGAATTCCAGGAGTCTCAGTCCCTTTTCATTCCTTGAGCTCCACAGAATCCGTCCTGGTATTGCTCCACATGTCCATTGAAGTCACCTGCCAGAATAATGAGGTCACCTTTATCAGTACCTGAAGTTGTCTGTAAAAGTTCCTCATAGACCCTGTCTTTTTGTTCTTTACCCAGTGCTGCTTGGGGAGCATAGGTAGATGTAATTGTCACCAGTCTATTTCCTACAGTTAATCTAAGCTTGATAATTTTGTCACTTACTCTGACTACTTCTGTCACCTTATATATCCATTTTTCAGCTAGTAAGATGTCTACACCTCCTATTCCATTGGCATTTCCTACCCAGTAGAGTCTATATCGCTGTTGTTTGCCCGTGATTAGTCTTCCTGAGGCACCCCTCCATCTACTTCTCTTCTAGCAATTCCACAATTTCACCTGATTTACCTTTTAGGTGCCAACATTGAGGGTGGAAGTTCTGAGATTTGTATCTTGATAGTTGCTGTTATTTCATTAAGTAGAGGTTGTATGTACCTGAAAGGGAAATATAGATATCTTGTTGATATTAAACCAAATGTGAAGATGTATGGCCTAATGGTTAGGGTGTTCAATAGTAAGGCTGTATGTTTGATTCTCATATTGGGCAGCATATGTCGTTGAGCCAGACACTTCATTTCACATTGTTCCAGTTCACCCAGCTGGAAGAAATGAGTACCAGCCATAGCTGGGGGTTACCCTGCAATACATTGTTATCCAATCCAGGAAGAAGTAATGTATTTAATGCCAAGTAAGTTATTTAATGCCAATGAAACAAAGGTACGATTTAGCATGATGAGCCTATAGGCTTGAAACAGAATTTAGTTGTTTCATGACTGTATTTCTAAAGAAATACACTCTATTTCAATTAATGAAGAAATTTGAGGGATTTACTAAAATTTATATTTCATAACTGAGATATTAACTTATGGTTCCTATATAAACTTATGTTGGAAGCTGTTTGAATAAGAACCCTTTAAAATGTTTGGTTTGGTTTCATATTACCAGAGTTGGTTTTGGCTAGGTTGGTATCAAAGGGTTAACTAAATTAATGATAGTTAAAAAATAATTTTTAATTTAGTAAAATATTTGTGTCCTTAATCATGGTCAAGCTGTATAAAAAATACATTTTTGTTGGTGGATTTGTTGTAAAGAATTTCTGTGTCCAACACTGTATACTAGTAGTTTTTAAACCGGTTGCTATTACCTTCAAGCATTGGAATTACTTAACCCTTTTGACATCAACTTACCTGAAACTACTTATGGTTTTGTAATAAGAAACCTAATTTTAAAATGTTTATATTCAAATTCAAACCTTCCATTATAATTTTATGTCAGACACATCAAATTAATAATGAAGAATCCACTCATTTTACTAAACCAATCTTTTAATTTATTATTTTCAAAATTAATTAAAACACATAGGTAGTATATTTTATTAGAAATGTGGCGACAAAAGAGTTAATGATTTGTATTACGTTTATAGTGTTTCCAAATTCCTTGTCATTGAGTGCCAGAAGTAGTAAAAGTAAACTCTTGTATTCTAAGTTCAAATCCTCCCACAAGTTAAATTTTTTATTACTTAATCCAATCAAATAAATTATTACCCCCTTACCTTCCTATCCAAATATGTGGTTTTATTTCAGTGTGAGAGATTATTAAATTTATACAATGTTCTGTGTCTTTTTCATCTGGAGAGCTAACTACAATTTATTATAATTGTAATCTACACCTTTAAAAAATGTATCTGAAAAATGACTAAAAAGTTGTGAGGAAACCAAGTTGGTGGGGCACTAACTTGTTAAGTGGGCACTTCTGGGTAAGGCTTGTAGGGGAAGCAAAGTATGAGTCCTTAAACTAAGAGAACAATGGGTCAAAATAATTGGGAACACTGGTGTAGATCATTTTGATCAAAAGTGTGAAAAATACTAAAAATCCATTTAATATCGCAATTAACTCTTAACATCCTGTACTGCATGAAACCACAGCAAGAACAAAACAAAACAATGACAGCATTACATTAAAAATTGAAGTCTTTAGTTTACTGTAAATGTTCACAATGATATGTCCACCAATAAAGATACTATAAACATTTGAATGAACAAACCCATTTTTAGATATTTTCTACCAAATCATTATAGGATGTTAGGAGTTAATATTTATACCGTATAGATTTCTGCTATACAGTTTCTTTTCTCCATTATATTAAAACAAAATGTTTTATAAAAAAAATAAAGAAAACAAAGTTATATATTTTATAACTCTATTCAGGGAGAGTCATAGGTGATGAATTGGTAGGTTTGTCAGGGTGCTCGATAGAATGCTTTACGTAGCATTCATTTCGGTCCTTTGTGATCAGTGTTCAAATCCTGCTGGATTCAACTTTGCCTTTCATATTTTCAGGGTTGATAAAGTACCAGTCAAATACTGGGTTCTTCATCATCATCATTATCATCATCATCTAAATTGGCTGTGGTGAAACCTGGAGACAGATGGACGCCATTAGGTTTAAAATGGCTGCCACACGATATGACATCATCCTTACGACTGCATTAGGAGTTACAGGGGGTCAATAACCAAATGGGAAGATCATAAATATGTGTTATTGTGAATATATCTATATGGTATCAGTTTATTAACCTGTATTATTTCCTTTATGTTTACATCAGAAGTTCTGTCCAATACATTCCCATAGAAAGGAAAAAAAAAAATTTTTTGTGTATTTTAATCTTGTTATATAAAACTGTTTTCATGGCATCAGTCTTTAATATTCATTTCATTTTATTTATTGTCATACTAGAGTCGATAAAATCACCTGTCCTTTCTGTTTGAATTTCTGGCCTTGTACCTAAACTCAATCCACTATTGTCTCTGAGTTCAAATCCCGCCGAGGTTAACTTTGTCTTTCATCCTTATGGGGTCGATAAAATAAAGTACCAGTAATACACTGGGATAATTGCTGGCCTTGTGCCAAAAGTAGAAACAATTATTGTCTATACATAAATGAAAAGTAACAGCTGCTCTCTGTAAGCATGTAGTGAGTGTGTGATATAAGCCAGATAAAGCATAAGTTTATGGCAGTCCACCTCTATCAGGGGTTATATGCATCTCTAGATGAAGACATAGAATCAAAAAGAGAGAAAATATTAAGTCAACACTGTGTCAATTGGTCACATATCACAAAAGAAGCTAGAGCCTCCTCCTAATACTTTTCGAGGCATGCCAATACAGTCAGCATTACTACAGGTGATAGCAAGGCTAAGGCACTGATCCTAGGGACGAGAGACAGGAAATTTGTATTAGTTGAAGGCTTTGCTGATATCAAATGCAGGAGTTGGTGGTGGTAGTGATAGTGTTTAAAAGTGGCTCTGTTTGTAGAAGTGGGTGATTTTTCTCCAAGTTTGTAGGCCAACATGAAATGCCAAAGGGCCTGGGAGGTAGGTGTTCTAATGTAGATGTGTGCTTAATTGTTGTGATAATGCAGTAGTTAGACAACCTAATAGGTGTAGGTATAAATGGGGAGGGTGTTTAGAATGTCCATGTGTTGTTAAGATATGTGTGTATAGGATGAATCTAATTGATGTACATGGTTATCGAATATTTGGTTTGATTTCATTTTAATCAATCATTTTTATTCTACATGTCATTTACTACTACTACTACCAATAATAATTGTTTCTACTATAGGCACAAGGCCAGCAATTTGGGGGGAAGGAAAAGTCGATTAAATTGACCCCAGTGCATTACTGGTGCTTTATTTTATCAACTCTATCAGGATGAAAGGCAAAGCTACCCTCAGTGGGATTTGAACTCAGAACGTGAAAGGCCTTTCAGAGAAGATAACAAAACACTTTATCCTTTGTAACTTGTGCATTAATATCATGATCAAACAACTGAAACACTCATTGTTGAAACTGATGGAGGTTCTCTCTATTCTAATGCAGAAATTTCAATATAAAATTAAAAAAATAAAGTGTACATAGCTCGGAGATCAAGGAATTGCTCCAGGTAGAGCTGCTATTTCTTTGAATTGAGAGATCATAACTTCGATACTATGGATATGGGGTTAAAAAGTCTAGGGAAAGAATTCCTGGACAGATTTTATGGGCAAAGCCAGCCAGCAGAAGAGCCAGAGGTTGACCACAAGTAAGATGATTGAATAAAATCCTTGAGCTTAGTTGATTCTACTTGGGGATCCCATCAGATCAGTTGGAGAGGGTTGCTTCTGATAGGACCCTCTCGATGGTGAGTCTGAGGATTCTGACTTCACAACCCTCTCACGAATAAGTGGGTGAAGAAGAAGAATAAATAAAGTAAAATGTTATCAAATCAACTTCCTTGCATTAGAAAAACGGAGAAGATTTATTAATGAATTGGATCATTATGTGTTTATTATTTAGATGGTAAGGCCAATTGATTGGCTGTATTGATCAGACAACATGCTTTGCTACATATGGTTACGTCCCTTTACATTTTGAGTTCAAATTCTGCTAAGGTCAACTTTGTCTTTCATCATTTCTATAAAATAAAGAACCAGTCAAGTACTGGAATCAATTTACCCCCCCCCCCCCCCTCCAACTTATGATTTTGCCTAAATTAGAAATCATTTCCAATGGTAGCAACCTTTGAACAGTAGCATCATACATGTATGTATATATGTATCCATGTATATATGTATGTGACTCATTTGGAAGGCTCAGCGACCATCTGTGGTGCAGGCGAGGATTCACAATGAAGACCAAGGTGAGAGTGTATGCTGCATGTGTACTGTCAGCATTGCTGTATGCGTGAGACATGGGTTGCCTACAAACGGTCAAGAGACTGGAACGATTTCACCAGCAGTGTCTCAGAAAGATGTTAGGTATCAAGTGGCAGATGCATGTCAATGATGTTGAGGTCCTTGAGAGAAGCCAATGTCGGAGCGTTGAAAGTATCATCCGCCAACAACGTTTGCAATGGACTGGACACCTCTGCAGGATGGAGGACGATCGAATCTCGAAACAACTTTTGTTTGGTGAGCTTTCTAAAAGTAAGAGACCACCTCACAAACCAAAGCTCCGATTCAAAGATTGTGTAAAGGACTCCTTGTAAAAAAATTGGTTTAATGGTGGTTGACAGGGAGATAGAAGCTCTTGAAAGAGAAACTTGCGTGGAATGGTGAATGATGGGGTTCATAATTTTGAGGACTGACACATAGAGCACGAGAAGATCAAATGGGATGTGCGTAAGCAATGTCCTGGTGTATCTCACGAAACAATTGGTGTCTCCTGAATATGGAAAGATGTGCTTGAGAAAATCTGGTCTCAGGAGTCACAGTCACAGCCATGTCAGAGAGAACCAGTGAACTATGTTCTCCACAGTATTGTGAAGGTTCACAGGCAACCTGATGTAAGACTGAGGCCAGGGAGATCCATAGTTGTTGTTAATGTGCAAAAGAGTGCAAGTTACTCGATAGAGTGTGTAGCCCGAAGATCAGAGAGTCGGTCCAGGTAGAGCTGCTACTTCTCCGCATTGAGAGATCATAGCTCTTGTATTATGGACATGTAGTTAGAATGTCTCAGGAAAGAATCGCTCGACAGATTTTATGGGCAAAACTAGCCAGCAGGAGACCCAGGAGTAGACCCCGAGCAAGATGGTTGGATAACATCCATGAGCTCGGCTGGTATCGCTTGGGGATTCAGCTGGATTAACTGGAGACGGTGGCTTCTGACAGGTCCCACTGGAAGGCGTGTTTGAGGACTTCCCCCAGGAATGAATGGACGAAGATGTGTACAACTTACCGCTGTTTCAGCTCTGCTGTTGATGAGCTCGTGGGGTGCAGTTATGATGTGGTAGAGCTCCATGAGGCAAAGATCGCATTTCCTCTTGAAGTTGTACGGTGCAGCCCTGCCGACAATATCCCAGTGCGTGGAGAAGCTGATGTTTAAGTCCTTTAGTGATGTGATGTAGTCTGCAAGCGAAGTGGAGTGTCTTAATTTTTTTATTTGTGAAAGAGTGGAAATGTGTTCGAAACCTAATTTTGAACGGGCCGGAGGTAGCCCCTATATAATGTTTAACGCTATTGTGGCTAGTTACAGTGCATCTATATATAACCCTATCAGTCAAGCAGTATCCTCTAAGGGGGCAGCGTCCTCTGTCGCGGCAGTTGCAATTTCTGTCGCGGTTCCATCTATTTCCCACGGTAAGGCTATCATTGTTGCTTCCCTACGTTGTTATCCACGCTACCGCAGCTATCGTTAGCACCATTACAGCCCACAGCACGCAGGGTGGTGCGATTGTTATTCCGCACGTCATGTCCTGCATGTTCCCCAGTCATTTCGCGGTTATGCTGGTTGCGTTTGCGGATGCCGTTGCCAACACTATTGGATGCTGCCAGGGAGTTGTTAAGGCCGATATAGTTATTGTCAGGTGTAGGTGCGTCTGAGTCGAGGTGCTGTGTCTTGGTGATCTTACTGTGGTTCGTTGTTCCTATGATGTCAGCGAGGTTAGGAGTAGTAGAGAAGGATATTTTTATATTGTTTCTATTAAGAATTTTTCTATACCTATGGTTGGGTGGGAAGTTCTTCTCTAAGGCTTCGAAGAACATCCGAGGTATGTTGGAGGCCACACTCCGAGAGTAGGGTGTGTATGTGTGTGTGTGTGTGCGTGTGTGTGTGGAACCATAGGATGTTACGGTGGCGATTACGTGTCCTTGTACGTTTGCTACGGGTGGTTCCATCTAGGTGACCGCTCTTATGTGTGTTAGTGCGCAGTCGCCCGTTCGGTGCCCCTTTCACTTTATGCTCGGGTGCACTCTTCCTACCTCTTTCATGTTTATGTACAGGAAGATGTTGGTAATAGGCCGTCGCCTTTGTTGGTTTTGTAATAGGGGAATAGTTCGAGTAATCTGCAGTGGTCACCGTCGCCGGGGTCGTGATCTTTAGTGCGGTTATCTATTCTATTATATCCAACTTCAACGAAGTCGCCGCGTGATCGGTTATAGGTATGGCTTACTATAACGTTCGTTTTATGAGGGGGGTGGTTTCTAGAGCTAGCGTTAGGGATGTAGGAAATTCCTCGGTTATAGCCGGCGCTTATCAAGGCCCTATTGTAGTAATCTGCCGCTTGGTTGAAGATATCCTCATTGGCGGATAGTCTCGAGATTCTATGTGAGATACTATAGACTATGGAGTTGAGAGTCTGCTTAGGGTGGTTGGAGGCATAATTAATATAAGAGAGGCACTCTCCAGGCTTATGGTATGGCTTGTATAAGCCCGTACTCAACTCCAGGGTCACGTCCAGGAAGTTGACAACCTTGTGGTTGAGGTCCATAGTTACGGATAGAACCTGTGTATATATTTGTTAAGGTTCTCTATCCTACGGGGGCTATGGTTCCTAACGGTAAACAGGGCGTCGTCCCTATATACACCTCCTTGTAGGGCCGGTATCTCTTCCCTAAACTTATGTAGGAGGTATGTCCCGACCAGGTCAGTTGCTTGTGCTGAGTCACTGGACCCCATCGTGACATCGAAGTTATCAGGACGGTTGGTTCTGGTCCAGTGGGAGCCTTCGAACTGGATAATGGTTCTACGCGCCGCTAGAACTATGTCTATTTCTTTTTTAGTGAGGCTAGTGTTAGATTTAGCTAAGATAAGTGCCTTATTTAAGAGTATGGGGGAGATAGAGGCGTAGTAACTATCTATGTCAAACTGGATGAACTTCAGGGTGGCTTTATCCGGCAACTCGGTGAACCAATTTATGACCTGGTCGGTGTTGCCCCAGAGGCAGACCTTAGCCTTTCTGTCGAGGATCACTTTACTAATCTTACCTATATCTGATGTAGAGGGGCAAATTAGTCTAATAGAGGGGCTTTCATTAAAGTCATATTTGTGATCCTTAAGAGAGAATTTAGGCATCAGAGGGACGTATGGGTTAGTGTACTTTTCTATTTCTAAGCTGGTGACTATATCCTTCCCTATTCTATTTATGTCATTTAGGGTACTAGAGGGTGTCTTTTTGTAGTCTTTGTGTAGTTCCTTATAGATGAATTTTTTATACTTACTCGCGTCCATCTTGTACAGCTTTTGGGTTGTCGGAGGTGACGAAGAGGTGCAGGTCATTCTTGATCTTAGTTATTAGTGTATCAATGGCAAATAAGGTGAGATGCTCTACAAAAGGAGCACGGTAATACAGTATTTACGTATCGAGAGAGAGAAAAGAAAGGGGAGGATAGGTGATACATATAGTTATTTGCCAAGTAGCGTATGCCAAAGGTGCTCGATACTAGTGCCGGCAGTATTAAATATTCGAAGTGTTAATATTTAGTGGGCTAGAGAGTTAGCTGAGCGTAAGCACGTGGGAAAGTAAGAAATCGGAGAATAGACTGTTAAAACATGTTTATTTAAAACAGCACCTACGTACGTTTCGCCCAGTTGGGCTTCTCAAGGGCATATATAATCAAAAGTGTTCCTTACATTGCTCGGAGAGAGTTTTGGGGGTTAAATCCACGTCAAGGTTCATTGCTCGCAAAAATAGCTTGTTTTGATTTTGCAGCAGGTCAAGGGAGGTAATTCGGCCGGTGTTAGGGCAGTCTTTCCCGGACAAATTATTTATCCGCTACGAGATGAGTTACAACCTTACCATTGTCGATACGCATGTAATCAACGCTTATTTTGAGAGTTTTTTGCTGCATCTGTTTGACTGAGTCGTTTGAGGCTGGGTCTGGTATGCAAGGATAGTTTCCTGGGTGTTATTTTGCGGCGCTTGCTGCAAAATCAAAACAAGCTATTTTTGCGAGCAATGAACCTTGACGTGGATTTAACCCCCAAAACTCTCTCCGAGCAATGTAAGGAACACTTTTGATTATATATGCCCTTGAGAAGCCCAACTGGGCGAAACGTACGTAGGTGCTATTTTAAATAAACATGTTTTAACGGTCTATTCTTCGATTTCTTACTTTCCCACGTGCTTACGCTCTGCTAACTCTCTAGCCCACTAAATATTAACACTTCGAATATTTAATACTGCCGGCACTAGTATCGAGCACCTTTGGCATACGCTACTTGGCAAATAACTATATGTATCACCTATCCTCCCCTTTCTTTTCTCTCTCTCGATACGTAAATACTGTATATATATATATATATATATAATATAAGATCAAAAGATGGTTATCTGCATTGCTTTATTGTACTACAATAAAACTCACCTCCTACATATATATATATATATATATATATATATATATATATATATATAGTGGTGAAACATGAACTCATAATCCTTTATTTACTGCTTTATTTGTATGAAATTGTAAATAAGAGAAAAGTATTAGAACAGGGGGAAATAACTCGCCGAACGCGATAGGTTTGGGGCCCCAGGGACCACATTTTTCAAGTTAGAGATTTGAAACCTCGTCTATTTACTTTCTTGGCACTTTTTACATAGGTGTGTAAATTTTCATGTCAGTCCGACCACGTCTACTACCATTTAACCGTGCACATCTGAATTTCAACCACCATCCATTTCACAAATATATATTAGATATGTCAATCAATTTCTAGTTGATATAAAATGCTCGGATCTATTCAGTGGAATCTTTGAGCTTATTCTACAGTGAGTATGGCGCATGTCTCGGACATGACTCCTTTAATTTAATTTAACTAAATTTATTTCGGATATATAAACGGCTCCTTATCTGTAGAGCTAAATCGGTTGAAAATTACACTTACACATACATAAACACTGAAAACAAAACACTAATGGAGACCATCACGAACAACCCTTCGGTGAAAACCGAAGGGAAAACTTTCGCTCACTCTAATAAAATTAACAAAAAACTGAACCTAAAACTGATTAGGGTCCCTATACAAACTTATAGGTCCATAAAAGAAACATTTCAAAAGGATGTGGGGAATTCCTGCGTGAAACCACTTAACCGCGTCCTTCTCAAATGTTTCCCCACTCCAGACACCCCCATCCCACCAGACACCCCCTCCCCATCAAACATCTCTGTCCCCAGCCCGCCGGAAACCACCACCCACCCAGATAACCCCTCCAACACCCCCATGGAAATCGTGCAGCCTGGTCCCCAGGAGACGAAGAGGTAAGTGATTTCTTTTCCTCTTCTTTTAACTTTTCAGCACCAACATGGCCAATATAAGAGTTGCATGTGTGAATGTACGCGGCCTGGGGATGCCCTGGAAACAGGGCAAACTCTTAAACGACCTCAGGTAGCATAGTATGGATGTAGTAGCCATTTGCGACAGCTAGCCCCCATCTTCGACGACTTTGAGATCTACGCATCTCTCTGTCAGCCGGGAGGTGGGGGCGGGGTTGCCATTTTGCTGCGGAAACACCCGGACCTCGTAACACAGGCGGTACATCTGGACCCGGAGGGTCGACTGGTGGTCCTAGACGTTGACGGTAGTGAAGGTGGAGCCTTCAGGCTGGTGGCCGCATATGCCCCACCCGGGACACGGCGACCAGACTTCTTCAAACGTCTAGAGACTTTTTGGGAACGTCCCGCTCCTTGCTTTTAGTGGGGGACTGGAATGGAATCCTAGATGCACGTTGGGAATATGTGGGAGCATGTCCCGATAAAGGGGGGTGTAACAGCCTCAAACAGTTAATTGGCCGATTTGACCTGGCCAATAGATATCGACTAGATTTTCCGACTGTGCCACTGTGGACGTGAACTAATCTTAGCGGAACATCTAGATCGTACCTAGATAGGGTTCTAGTTAGAAATAAAGATAGGGACATGTTAAGCTGTCCACAAATGTTCATGGTTGCCTATTCAGATCACAAACTAGTGACCTGCATGGTAAACCTTGATAGAACACATAGACAAGGACCCGGCTACTGGAAGCTAAACTTGTCATTACCGACATGCAAAGCCTATAGTAGACGGATTAGCACTTTAGTTAAACAGCACTTGACAGGGGCCATTGTCAACAACAGATGGTGGTACTCTCTCAAGAGGGCAGTTAGATTAGACTCGTTAGTTTTTAGTAAATAATTAGCGTTAAATAGAAATAGGACCGAGAAGGAACTGATAGATAAAGTAGAAGAGGCAATTATAAGTGGCAACGTAGCCAGCGTGCTAGCAACGAGAACGGCCTTGGACCAGTTCTTCGACGCAAAGCACGAGGGCTGCGTTGTCAGAAGTAAAATACGTGCTCTGGGTAACGAGAGAGCCAAAGCTGTTAGCTGGGCCCGGATGACGGAGGCAAAAAGTGGCAACAAGTCCACGATTCGGTCTTTGAAGGACCAAAACGGACGCGTGATGCGTGAACCGAAGCAGATGTGCGCGGCCTTTCAGCGGCACTTTGCTCAGCTGTTCGGACAGGGCGGCGCGCCGGGAGGGGGTATGGATTTCGGTCTATATCTCGACGGCCTACCGTGACTCTCGGACAGCGAGGCGAAGTTCTGCGAAAAGCCGATTTCAGCCGCTGAGGTAGGGGACGCGCTGAGCCAATGCGGAAAACGCAAATCTCCAGGTATCGACAGTCTACCCTACGAATTTTACGTAGCATTGCCGGACTTGTTCTCCGGTCTTCTGGAACCGGTCTACTGCAACTGGCAGCAGAACGGGAGAATTCCCAGTTCTGTGACTAGGGGCGTAGTCACGCTAGTCAGGAAGGACGAGAATAAGGGGGATGACATAGGCAACTTCCGGCCCATAACTCTGCTAAACATATAGTTACAGATTTTGGCCAAGGTGTTGGCAAAGAGGCTGGCGCTTGTCGTCGAAATCCTGGTGGGAGAAGCGCAGACATGCGCAATTGCGACCAGGTTCATACACGACAACCTCCACCTCATGCGATACATCATAGAGAGGGTAGGGTGTAAACCCGGCTTCGGTGGGGCCCTGATCAATTTGGATCAGTCTAAGGCTTTCGATAGGGTTGACCATCGTTACCTGGATGCGGTGCTTGAGGCGGCAGGCTTTGGACCCGTGTTCAGGGGCTGGATTGCTGCAATGCACAACAGCAACATCTGCTCAAGGGTCAAGTTGGACGGCTACCTCTCAGGGCCGTTCCATATCACGCGATCCATTCGACAGAGATGCCCTCTCTCCTCCCTTCTGTACGTACTGACTCTCGAGCCACTACTGCGGAAGTTGGAACTACTGCAGGGCATCCCCCTGGAACTGGGACTGCGGAAAACGGCGTCGGCATACGCCGACGACGTGACAGTAATGGTGTCGAGCACCTCGCAAATTGAGGAAGTTGGCACCTTACTGAAGGAATGCGAAAGGTTCACAGGAGCGAAGCTGAACCGGGACAAGTCCATCGGTTTGCAACTCGGATCGTGGAGGGGCAAACCGATGCATTCCGATGGTGTCGTCGGACGCTGGACAGAAGGACCGGTAAAGCTGCTCGGGGTCTGGTTTGGTCCGGACCTCCAGGTGGAGAAGAACTGGAACGAGGTAACGGCCAAGGTGTTTGCACTCACCCAGAAGTGGGCTGAGTGCAAACTATCCTTGAAAGGTCGAGCGGAGGTGGCAAACACTTTTATAGCGTCCGTCATCTACTACTGCTTGACCGTCGTGCCTTGTCCAGCCAAAACGCTCACCAAAATGGAGCGCGCGCTCTTCCAATTCCTTTGGAAGAAGCGGGCTCCTTTGGTGAGAAGATCCATCTGCTGCCAACACCCTTCCAACGGAGGGCTGGGGTTGCCGTGGCTGACGATGCGCAAACACGTGTTCAGGCCGCGGCATCTCTACGTATTCCTCACCGGACAACCGGTGTGGGCCACATTCGTGAGGCGAGCCTTCCCACAACTCGTCTCGCTGACCGAGCTGTAGTCCTGGGTCAAGCAAAGACCGAGGAAAATAGGCGACTGGCACATCGAATGTGCTCAGGCGCTCCCAGCCCTCTGGCAGGCGGACTCGGCGATCAGTGGAGACTCCACTTCGTAATTCTATAGAGGGTTGATTCGCAGCAAGTGCAACGACGCGCTCGGAGAAGCTCTAGGCGTAGAGGAAGACGAACTGGCCAGTCTGTTCGGCAGGACCTTCCGCCCGGGACTGATGGACAACTTCCAAAAGTCCCTGGCCTGGCAGTGCTACCGAGGAGCTCTACCAGTTCGAGACAAGCTCTATAGACATGGGCGCCCGGGCAGGGACCCTTTGAAAAAGATCTGTCCGAGATGCATGCAAGACGAAGAAACCGTCGCGCACGCATTCATACACTGCCCGGACGTTACTGACCTGTGGGGCTATGTAGAACGACTATTGTCTCAGGTGGGACCAATCCGGTTGACCACCGAGTCCATTGTCATGATCAAACCGCCACTCTCCTTCAAAAACGAAGGAGAGGCGGTTTTCCTTTGTGTGATAGCTATGGCGAAAGAGGTTGTATGGTGGACAAGGTTAAAAGGGCTGAGGTCAGATACCTTTCTCTCCGGCCAACAACTGATTCTTTTTTTTCAAATACCACTTTGGAAGAAGAATCAGGATGGAGAGAGAGGTGCTGTACCCCAGCAAGTTTTATGAAAGGTGGGTGAAAGTGGCGAGAATGGACCGAGTGAATGGGCCTTCTCTCTATATCAGCCTGTAGGTTGAGGAAAAAGAGGAAGAGAGGAAGGGTACAAACCCTTCGTACTCCTGGAGATGAGGGTTCCACATTTTTTCGGGGGTATGTCTTACCCATCTGAAATGTCTCCCCCTATTGGAGAAAATCGATTAACTTTTAAATTGCATTTGTTATAATATTTTACACGTTTTTATTGTATGTAAACTACCCCCTTTGTATTTGTCCCTTTCTTTTGTGCCCCTGTGGCTAATAAAGAAACATATCTATCTCTCTCTCTATATATATATATATATAAACTTAAGAAAATTAACTAGGAGAGGATAAGACAACGAACGAAAACAAGGCAAAATGAAAAACAAATTTTTTAAGGGGAAACCTTAAAAAAAAGAAGATACAAACGAAGACAGAACTCCAATGTTATCGGCCTGTAGCAAGAGTTGCCTCCCTTATCACCAGTAGCGCTCTCTAGACAGGAAGTAGCTGGAGTTACTTCCCGTTGAGGTGGCAGAGCCTTCTTTGTCACTTCCATCCAGGGACCCCTATAAAGGAGAGAGCTGAAAGCTGTCTCCCTCTCTTTTAACCTGCCTGGCCCTTCGGCCAGGCGCGTTCACCGAGGCTATACTCTCTGGCAACCTTAACATGGTAATGTAAAGACCACTTGGTCTCTTGCGAGATGACTTCAAAACGGTAATACAACTAACTTTAATTCATTCTTTCATCTCTCTTGGCATGTCAACTATTCTGCTCTACATAGCTCAACCTTGTTAAATAAACATTGTACATACAACTGAGTGTCTTGTGTTCATACAACCCAGTGTCCTGTTATAATTGGTGATCCCAAGAAAAAAATAATAGGATCTGGTGTTGTGTGAATATGAAAAAAGAAAATTAATTAGCAGTATTTAAAAAAGAAAAAATTCCACTAACAACATTCCACATGGATTTTTTTCTACAACGAAAAATAGAAGTAATCTTTTCCTCAGCAGCAAACAAACAAGAACAAATTTCGCTTTTCACCTCACGTGTTTACATCGTTTAAATGTCGCTACTTTTTCATCACTTTCAAAAAAAAAAAAAATTGAACTCTCGCCATATACAAAGCCTTTCCTTCTTTTTCATCATATCACGTTCACAAACAAATTTTTTAAAATGGCTACCAACGATCTGTTGCACTATCATTTTCGCGCCAGAGAAATATTTTTTATTCAACTTGACTTTAACCTTGTTTCGGCACGTGTGGAAGCACACATCTCGACTCACTGAGATAACACACGCCATAGATAATGTTTCTTGCCAAGGATTCTCCAGCCTTAAGCTATATTCTCCTATTTGCCGGTTTAAAAATTTACCACGTAAATTTGCCGTTGAAAACTGCGCATTTATTCAGAATGCTTATTTCTTTGGTCGCTGGCCTCTTGACCCTTCCAGGTCAACGTGTTCTCAACATCGACCATCAACTTTGGCTGTTATTTCTAGCACTTTGCGCAACTCATTTTTTCTGGGAAACTTTTTACTGTGAACGGAAACATCGAATAAGCTCACTCCGAGAGACAACAACAACTCATTTTTTCTGGGAAACTTTTTACTGTGAAAGGAAACAACATCGAATAGGCTCACTCCGCGAGACAACAACAACACAGCTTCATCTTTGCTTTATCAATAACCCAAACCAGCAGAACAAAACACAGAGAATTTATTTTTGCAGCACTCTTCCTGTGAGAAAATCCCACCAGCCTTCGGAGGTTGGGAATTTCACGTTGTACCACAGTCCAGAAACCACCTGCATACATTCTCTGGAACACACTTTCTTTCCTGCTGTCATGTGATTGCACACCTGTGAACTGTATTTTGAACATTTGAACCTTTTTTTTAATAACTATGTTCGAGCACGTTTCTTTGCTCCTTTGACCTCCTCTTTTAGTTTGATTACATTGTATCTTTGAGTGATGGATAGATAGATGTCCAGTCGTTCTCTGGCCAAGAGCGGTTGGCTACCTTGATATCTATCATTGATTTTTGCATGCTTATATTTTGCTGTTTTCCTTTTATTGCAAACACTATTTTTTTGTAATTCTCATGCCTGGACTTTGGTGTTACATGCTCGCCATCTTACTCCATACATGGTTCATTAGATTTTTGTTTTAAAAATCTGGCGGGAGATAATGTAGCAAGAGTTGCCTCCCTTATCACCAGTAGCGCTCTCTAGACAGGAAGTAGCTAGAGTTACTTCCCATTGAGGTGGCAGAGCCTTCTTTGTCACTTCCGTCCAGGGACCCCTATAAAGGAGAGAGCTGAAAGCTGTCTCCCTCTCTTTTAACCTGCCTGGCCCTTCGGCCAGGCGCGTTCGCCGAGGCTATACTCTCTGGCAACCTGAACATGGTAATGTAAAGACCACTTGGTCTCTTGCGAGATGACTTCAAAACGGTAATACAACTAACTTTAATTCATTCTTTCATCTCTCTTGGCATGTCAACTATTCTGCTCTACATAGCTCAACCTTGTTAAATAAACATTGTACATACAACCCAGTGTCCTGTTATAGGCCATTGAGATGGACTTTGGGAGTTTCGACCCTTACTAACGGTACTGCTGATCCAGCTGGGATCACAGCGTCTAACACAAGCCAAACGCTGTCCGGTGAGGTAATAGATGAGAGACAAAACATTAATGTACAGCAATTAAGCTAAAACAAGTAAATATGGGTGGAAAAAAACTCCCATTTAAAATTGTTAATAACTTTATTAATTATTGGCTGATTTTCATATAACGTTTTACTTTGAACAGTGTAATGGTACAGTACAGTGTTAACATTCTATATAGGCACCAACGTTGTTCACCAGTGTTTGTAATCGTCTGGGTATATCCTCAATTGCGTGGTCGTGGTGGTCAGTGTGTGTGTGTAGTTAAGGTGTGTTAGTGTATCCATGTGAAGGTGTATGTGAGTGGGTGAGCTAGTGGAATGTTTCTGTGTTGTTGGAGGTGGTGCATGCGCAGATACACAAGCACGCGTGCACCCCCCCCATATATACATTCATACACACATACATACATATATATATATAATAATAATAATAATAATAATGAAATTATTGTGTACAGGGCTTAGGTGCACTACAACTCATCAAAGGTGCATGTATAGTACATAGAATAATGTTCAAATGTCAGGAAAATGAATAGTGTATGAGTCATGAAATACATGTGTGCGTATGTATGGAGGGGGGGACATCAGGTGCAGTGTTGGCTAATCTCAGGAAGCATGGAGGTTATATATAGACGCTGGTGTGTGTGGTGGGGTGAGTTAGTGTAAGTTGGTGTATGCTACAATAGGTGTAAAAGGTGCGAGTACTAAGGTCGTATATATATTTAAAGAAAGGAGCCTATGGTCAGATCAGAACAAGGAAACAATGTTTCCATTACTGATACTATCACAACTTAGCAATTGGAGTACATGATTAAGGAAAGGTATAACTGCTTTTTAAAGTCAATCGATTTCATGTTCTTTTATAGATCTAATTTAGTTGTTTTAACAGTAACATTTGCCACTTAACTGATGCTCATCCTATATTTAAAATAACTTGATCTTAACGCGTTTTTAGTGCCTTTTAACAAAATATTGGAGCTTTTGACTCAAATTTAACGCTCTTGCCATTGAAAAAAACCAGCAACTCTTTTAAAGGGTTATTTCACTTACATTAAACGTATTGGGTTGACTCAAAACATTCCTTTGACCCTTGTGATGTGCGGCTGATTGTTGCACTTTGTGGGGAATTGTCACTGCCTCCATCTCTCACTATTATATGCAAATCGGAGTCCGGGCGTTAGCCGCCCCGCGGCTCGACAGTCAGAATAGAGAAGGCGTTTCCCCAGAGGATGGTGAGACGAGCTGGAAGTGCCATTCCAGTTCTCAGGTAGCCAATTCTGCAGACCTGCCACCCTCTAAAAACCCAAATGGGGAATACCATGAGAAAAAATGCCCCCAAAACAGGGAGAAATGGGGAGATTTTACATAATAAAAGCTATACTCATTTTCACAAGAGAAGACATCTCTCACCCACCCGAAAGTGGGAAGGAGATCTCGTCGGACAGGGAGAGTTGACAGGTCTGACTCTGTGTGGTGAGTAGGGAGGTGGTCCTAGGGTCAAGGTCGTTTTCGCTTCCCCCTTTTCTTTCTTTTTCTTGCTCTGGTCGTATATTTTGGGTGTGTTGTTTATGTGAGGTCCCTAGCAATAGTTAATTGTATTTGTTTTGTGTTTATCAACAACATATTGTAATGTTATTCTGAAAGAATTGTGAGCAATTTTTAATGTTAGTTATATATATATTTATATTTACTAAAATAGTTATACACAACACATTAAACTTTGATTACTGTGTGTATATTATGACTCATACACTGTTCATTTTCCTGACATTTGTACATTATTCTATGTACTAATGGATTATGTACTATGTACTAGTGGATTGGCAGTATCGGTAGAGGGTCGGACGCCATGCTTTCCAGCATAGTTACGTCTCTTTACGATCTGAGTTCAAATCCTGCCGAGGTTGACTTTGCCTTTCATCCTTACGGGGGTCGATAAAATAAAGTACCAGTAATGCACTGGGTAATTGCTGGCCTTGTGCCTAAAGTAGAAACAATTATTCTATGTACTATACATGCACCTTTGATGAGTTGTAGTGCACCTGAGCACTGTACACAATAATTCTCATTATTTTTTTTATTATTACCGTAGAAAAGATAAAACAACCAAAAATCATATGAACATAAACATTGTTTTAATTATAGAATCAGTTTTTTTTGTACATCTATGTATGAGAAAAATATTCAAAGAATTATTCAGTGAATGTTTGCCAACTTTTGACTCACTCAGCTGTATCAAAACAACTTTTAGACAACAACTAAATACAATGATCAGGTGATATATTTTTATTTTTAGTTTTGTTTTTAGTTTTATCTACTCCGGTTATATTTGAAGCTGATACATCAAATGGACATAAAATCCCTCTGTAACCCTTTTGATACCAAACCATTTGAAACTGCCCATTGTTTTATGATTCAATTTTTTTTCTCCATTTTATGTTTAATATCTATTTAAAACTCTTGCATCATAATTTTATGTAAGAACCTTTCTTAAGTTATGTTTCAAACACCAGATTAATAATGAGAAAGTTAGTAATATTACTAACCTCTTCCCTTGCAAATTCTCAATGACTTTTGAAAATTATCCGAAAATCATAGGCAGTGTGTTTCATTAGGAATATGGTAATGAAAGGGCTGATATAATAATTGCTTTATCTGCTTCATTTATTTTGTTACAGTTACTTTACTCTGTAATTTGACAACATTCTTGACAAAATATATGTTCCCCAACCTGATTTTGATAAACGTGTTTGCTATTTCAGATGATTATCAATGAAAGTCTATTTCTTACAAACGTATGTTGGGGTACTCTACTCCATGTATATATTTATGAAAACAACTGCACCAGCACATATAAATATATTTAAGTGTAGATACACTTAACATGTTTTATATGTATGTATTTTAAGTGACATGAGTTTTGAATGACAATTTGTTTTGCCATCATCTTGAAGCTGCCAAAAGTCACAATTTGAAAATTAGATGATTTACAAGAAGAATGGTGGTGATAGGGCTAACATTTTATTGAAAACAAATTTTTATAATTTTTTTTCTGATAATACTAGTCAAACACCAACATTTCTTTTGCCTTTCCAGAAAGTGATTAGTTTACATTTAACAACCATTTTTTTTTTTTTTTTACTTAATTTCTATATCACTCGTTCAGAAGTGAAATGGTAAAAATGTATTTAAAACATACTTTAAATGTTGCATTTGATATTTTTGGAATCAAATTTCACCAAAAATATTTTGATTTGTTCATTCTCTTCCTCCATCTTTTCTTTTTTATTGGGGGTGGGATGGGGTGAGGAAATAGTTGTTAATGAATATGGTAGTATGAAACATCACATTTGTTTTGTTTTGTCTTTTAAACTCTCCCCTGCCCCTAATAAAGCATGAATCTATGAGATTTGCTGTTGGTTAGTCTGACCCTTCCTCATCTGTGTCTGAGCTTCGACCACCTCTCTGTGCTTTCTTCTTTCTGATCTCTTCCAAAGTAGCTTCCACTGTGTCTTCATAATGAGAAGCCAGTAATGACAATACGTCCTTGTGGGTGCAGTAATAGAGGAAGAACATGAAGAAATTCTGAAATAGAAAATGAAAAAAAGAACATTCCATTATTTGTAGACGTTTATCAAGTATGAGAGAGATTTTTGCAGAGGAGAGAATTATTATTCCATCATCTTCATTTTCCATACTAGCATGGGTTAGATGGGCTTTTGCAGTCTATGACTATATGGATCGGAGAACTATATTTTGCTTATTCATTCCATTTTAGCCATGGTTTCTATGACTGGGTGCTTTTCCTAACACTAACCACTATACAGAGTGTACTGGGTGCATTTTATCATGAAACTAGTATCATTACTTTACAGAGTATAATGAGTGCATTTTATCTTGGGGCACCCAACATTATCCCTTTACAGAGTGTACTAGGTGCATTTTAACATAATGCCAGCATTACCACTTTAATTGTGTCTTACATTATTTTTGGCAAGCTTTCTTCTGTCTGGATACTCATCCTATCACCGACCCCTTTACAGTGAGAACTGGGTACATTTAACTGTGCCACCCACACTAGAGAGGTTGTTTAATAGGATTTAGAGGTCCTCTGTACACTGTATCAGTTTTTATTCAGAATGACTGCTCTCGTAGATGGGTTGCTTTCGTTATGACTGTGCAGTCTCATTTTATTCAGAGTGATTGCTTTCCTAGATGAGCTACCTTTCTTTGAAGCTTACGAAGTCCATGCCTGGCCCATACATTTTTATCTCTTTGGAGTTACTGCTCTCCTAGACAGGTTGCCTTTCCTGTGACCTCATCTACCCACAAGATATCTGCGAATACATGCAGACATGCTAACAAAATCAGAAAACAGTACAGTTCCCATTCGTAAACATTTTTTCATGCTCAGAGTTGCTAAAGCATGGAGCAAGCTACCTGCATCCTTCAAAACTTCCATGCTTTTTGAAATTTGCCAACACTACACCTGATATTCCTCCTCCACACACACACACACATGTGTGTGTGTGTCTGTATGTATATCATGATTCATACACTGTTCACTTTCCCGACATCTGTACATTGTTTCATGTACTATACATGTACCTTTGATGAGTTGTAGTGCACTTGAGCACTACACAATAATTTTCATTATTATTATTATTATACAAATTATAGCAAGTTAATACATTAATTATACAAATTATAGTCTATTAATAGATTAATTATACAAAGGTGAGCTTTAACTTTCATCCTTATGGGGTCGATAAAATAAAGTACCAGTAATGTATTGGGGTCGATTTAATCAACTTTCCCTTTCCCCCCAAAAGTGTTCGCCTTGTGCCTAAATCAGAAAGATTGGTGGATTGGCAGTATCAGTAGAGGGTCAGACGTCATGCTTTCCAGCATAGTTACGTCCCTTTACGATCCGAGTTCAAATCCCGCCGAGGTTGACTTTGCCTTTCATCCTTATGGGGTCGATAAAATAAAGTACCAGTAATGCACTGGGAAATTGCTGGCCTTGTGCCTAAAGTAGAAACAATTATTATTGAATTGGCAGTATTGGTAGAGGGTCGGACGTCATGCTTTGACGCATAGAGTAGAAACAATTATTATCATTATCATCCTCGTCGATTTAATGTCAGCTTTCCATGCTGGCAAGTTCTAATCTTGGTGAGGTTAGCTTTGCCCTTCATCCTTACGGGGTCGATAAAATAAAGTATCACTGGATTTAACCGACTTTGATAATGAAAATAATAATAGTAGTAAAGAATCAGAAAAATATAGATGTCACTTAGTTGAGTTAAACATTGCCATCAGTGAAGTAAAATTATAATTACCGTATATGCTGGCGTACAAGTCGACATTTTGGGCCTAAAAATATCTCTCCAAACCACGGGTCGACTTGTCCGCCGAATATATAATGTGAACCTTTGCGACTGAGGGGCAAACAGTGAAACTGCCTGCCTAACACTTGTTGTACACCACTTATCATAACTCTAGCAGCCCACCACAATTATTTCCTACTGAATCTCATATTTGTTATGTCTATTTAACGTAGAGATTATAATAATTGTTTCTACTTTTTGGCACAAGGCCAGCAATAACCCAGTGCATTACTGGTACTTTATTTTATCGACCCCGTAAGGATGAAAGGCAAAGTTAACCTCGGCAGGATTTAAACTCAGAATGGCAAGGGCCATAACTCTATGCATCAAAGCATATTGTCCGCCCCTCTACCGATACTGCCAATCCACTGCCGTAGAGATTATAATAATATCAATGACTTGGGTAGGGTAGGCTTCCATAGGTTCGTTAAGGTTAGGTAAGGCTGGTTTACTCGGTGAATTAGAACTCACTTGAGACTGGAGTGTTTTAGAAGTGTCTTAGCCTTTAGCGCGCCACTAAACTTTTTGAATTATTTCCCCTGCAATTGCCTTATTTTTGAGGGGTCGTCTTATCCAGCGAATATAGGCCTAAACCTGAATTACACCTCAGAATTTTAGGGGTTGACCTATGCCCCAGATCGACTTGCACACCGGCATATATGGTAGTTCAATAAATAGGCACCATTGTAGCATATCACATGGTAGATGGAAAATGTGTGTTTGTGTATATCATGACTCATACACTGTTCACTTTCCTGACTTTTGTACATTATTCTATGTACTATACATGCACCTTTGATGAATTGTAGTGCACCTGAGCATATTTTCATTATTATTATTATAATTGTTTCTATTTTTGGCACAAGGCCAGCAATTATCCCAGTGTATTACTGGTACTTTATTTTATCGACCTCTTAAGGATGAAAGGTAAAGTCAACCTCGGCGGGATTTGAACTCAGACCATAAAGGGCCGTAACTCTTTGCTGCAAAGCATGGTGTCAGACCCTCTACCGATACTGCCAATCCACTGCCCTTTTATTATTATTATTATTATTATTATTATTATAATGGCGGTGGATTGGCAGTATCAGTAGAGGGTCGGACGCCATGCTTTGCAGCACAGAGTTACGGCCCTTTACGGTCTGAGTTCAAATCCCGCTGAGGTTAACTTTGCCTTTCAACCTTATGGGGTTGATACAATAAAGTACCAGTAATACACTGGGATAATTGCTGGCCTTGTGTCAAAAGTAGAAACAATTATTATTAGTATCATAATTATATCAGTGTGACAGTGTTTTGAATTACTGGTACAATCAGTCAGACAAGCTTCCAAACTGTTTCACTCTAAGTTATATAATGTAAAATAAATAAGGACAATTATTGTATACAGTGCTCAGGTGCACTGTACGTAATAATTTTCATTGTTTTTGTTTATTATGACAGCAAAACAAATGAAATATTCAATCAAATTAATGATAGACAAAGTTGGTAAGCATTGGTAAGCAAAGTTGAAAGCAAAACAATGGACTGTTAAGCAAAAGCAGAAAAGAATTTAGGTATGTTTTTAACAGGATTTTCCATGTTTGTAAATATGGTAAAGTATTAAATAATTTATAAGATACTGACCTGTGGTCCTGCGGTTAAGATGAACAGCCAACCAAAAGGAAGTGTACCATAGCCAGTGAGAGGAATCAAACCAAACAACCAACCGGTTCCAAACAGATGAATTTCACCAATGAATGTGACAACAATATTCCTGTAAAGAGTCATGAGAGAAACTAATGTAGGTACACTTGGGTAGAGTTAACCTGTGGTAGATTGGTGGTGCGGTGGGGTGAGGTGGAGGGAAGGATGAGTGGGTTGTAGCCAGTGGCCTCATACTGGAGATACACTTGGGTAGAGTTCACCTGTGGTAGATTGGTGGTGGGGTGAGTTGTAGCCAGGGTCTCCATATTGAAGATACATTTAGTGTTAACCCGTGGTAGATTGGTAGTGGGGTGGGGAAGGATGTGTAGGTTGTGACCAGGGGCCTCACAATGTAGGTACACTTAGCTAGTATTAACCAGCGGTATATTGGGGTAAGGGGTAGTGTGAGGATGACTGAGCTGTAGTCAAGGGCCCCACAATATTTAAAGGACCCCCAAATCAATGTATTTGCTGTCATAAAAAATATGCAAGGGCCCAGATGAAAATTTCAGCCAGGGGCCCATACAAACTTAATCCATTCCTGGTGCTATCCCTTTTGATATTAAACCATTCAAGACAGCCCCAGGTTCTAAGATATAAAACCTCTCATTCTAAGATGTCTATATTTAAATTAAAACCTTCCATTATAATTTTAAGTAAGAACTTTTTGTTGTTCCAAATACCAACTTAATAATAAAAAAGTTAATTTATGTTACTCCCAAATCTTGATTATTTTCAAAGTTTATTTTATTAGAAATATGGTTAGTAATGGGTTAAATAAGATTATAAGATACATAACATGTTTTCTTAAAACACTTTCTAAGGTTTCCAAATAATTTTGAAACTAAGCAAGAATTTGGGGTGATACATACATTCATACATACAATTTCATATATTTTGATTTATGAATGTATGTATAGTATATTTGATAATATACTGTATGTTTAATTAAAAACATTTTGAAGAGTATTCACTATGAATTTTTAAAGTAGTGACTATGTCACTTATTCTCAGCAAAAACAAAAGGCAGTAATCGACAGTCCTGTTTCTCACTTGTTAGCAGTTATCAAGACTACTCACTCCTTCGCTTCTGCCGAGAACTACAGAAGATGGATTCTTATGGAATAAACAGAGCGGTTGCCGGTCCAGCAAAAATTAGGTATTAGTATTGGTGCTCTGAAATAACGATGTATATATGAATGTATATATAGTATATTTGATTTATATTTATTTGTCAGTAAAGCTATCTATGTTAACCTTTTAAACACCAAACCACATAAAACTATCTCATTAAATTGTTCAAATTTCAATTCAAATCATGAACTGAAAATAATTATTATATGACAGATAATATTAGATTTCAGTAGTTGAATATTAATCTTTTATTATTAATTCTTAACATTCTGTAATGATTTCACAAAAATATCTAAAAACAGGTTTGTTAATTCAAATGTTTATAGTATCTTTACTAGTGGACAGATCATAGTGAAAATTTGCAATAAACTAAAGTAATGACTAATTATGAATATGATATCATCATAGCGATGTTTTCTACTTGCTAGGAGAATTTTGCTAATGTGGTTTCTTGTGGTACAGGACATTAGGAGTGAAATTAAAAGGTGAGGGTGGTGAGTTGGTAGAATCATTAGAATGTCTGTGAAACTGCTTTGTAGCATTTAGTTATGAATTTTTAGGTTCTAAGTTCAAATCCTGCTGAGGTCAACTTTGCCTTCCATCCTTCCGAGCTCAATAAATTCAAGTACCAGTCAAGTACTAGGGTTGATATAATCAACTTTCTTCTTCCATCAAATTGCTGTGCCTAAATGGGAAATCCTTAAATTAAAAGGTAATTATTTCATTAAACCTCTTCTAATTTGTTTTATTGGTTTCAGTCATTAAACTGCAGCGATGCTGGTGTCTTGTCAATAAACTGCAGCGATGCTGGTGTCTTGTCAATAAACTACAGCGATACTGGTGTCTTGCTCTAGTCAATCATCTTGATCTCAGTACTACTTATTTTTTCATATCTGGTACTTAATTCATTGATCTTTTTTGTCAAACTGCTAAAATATGGAGGCCAACTTCATAGGAAGACCTTTTCCATGCCTGCTATCAGGAATGTACCTAGGGTTTTCCTCTCTTCAGGGAGGTGCATTCTCATGAGGTGGAAAGAATACTTTGCTGATCTCCTAAACCTGGTCACAACAGCATTTTCTGATGTACATGAGATGCATCAAGGAGCGATGACTAACTCTCAGAGACTGAGGTCACCAGAGCAATTAAAGAGCTCAAATGTGGCAAAGGCCTCTGGGGAGAATGAAATCCAACCCAAGATGTTAAAAACCTTAAATATAAAAAGTGTTTTCTGGCTGACTCATGTGTGCCAGATGACCTGGTACCAAAGCAATGGCAATCAGGAGTGATAATCACAATTTTCAAAAAGGGAGACAAGTGGGATTGCTCTAAGGTATATGACTGCCTTCCACAGGACTTATTGTGGAATATTCTGTGGGAGTATGAGATTAATGGACATCTTTTTGTTACCTTGAAGTCCCTATATGAATGCCCTAGTATTTGTGTTCAGATAAATGGTGCTAAGTCAAAACCATTCAATGTGGGTTCTGAACTCTCCCAAGGATGCGTACAATCATCTCTCTTGTTCATAATCTTCATGAACAGGATTGACATGCACAGCCAGGTTGGAAGTGGTATCAAGACCGGTGTGTATAGAATCAGCTGGCTTGAATTTGCAGATGAATATGGTACTGCTTAGCTTGTAGGAAAGGGATCTCCAGCATATACTGGACAGGTTTGCTGCTGAATACTGCACAGCAAGAATGGAAATTAGTGCTGCGAAGACTGAGACAATCATCCTCTCAATGAAGCCTGTGCAGTTCACTCTACATATGAATGGAGTTCCATGTGTAATGGAAGGTAGGAGGCTGAATTAAATGTAAGAATTGCAGGAGTTGGTGTAGTAATGTGCCAGCTTCAGCATTTGGTCTTCAGAAAAAGAGAGGCACTATTTTCAATTCAGTATTTGTGCCAACCCTTACTTATGGTGATGAATCTTGGGTAATGACCAAATGAATACGATTGCAAATATGAGTAGTTGAAATGGAGTTCCTCTAAAGGGTCTTTTGAGTAATGTTACTTGATAGGGTGTGTAGCCCAGAGAGTCTCTCCAGGTAGAGCTGCTACTTCTCTGAATTGAGCAATCACAGATCTGACACTATGGACATGAATAATCAGAATGTCCAAGGAAGTAATCACTGGACAAATTTTACAGGCCAAGCCAACAGGCAAGAGATACAGAGGTTGACCCTGAGCCAGAAGGTTGGATAATATCCATGAACTCGATTAGATTCACTTGGGGATCTAGCCAGATCAATTGGAGATGGTTGCTTCCGATAGAACCTGCTGGAAGGCATCTGAAGACTCTGTCCCCATGACCCTCTCAGGAATAAGTGGGCAAAGAGAAGATGTATGGTAAAGAAACATAAAAAAAAAACCCATAGTGGATGATGATTCATCTGAAAATGTTGGGGCTGGAGAGAAAGTTTCACTATTAAAACCTCTACATACTTTTCTTTTCCCTTTTATTTAATGATGACTTACGTTAGTTTATGTTTCATGGATCTTCTTTCTTCTTTCTCACAATCTTTCTTCCATCGGTTCCACAGAGATAGTACGAAAACCAAATGATTAAACTAAAGTGAAAGAAAAATATGAAAGAATCGTAAGAGAATTTCTTATTTTAATTTTCAATGTTAGATCAATTATAGGAATTAAAAAAATTAACTCTTTTGATATCAAAACACTCAAAGCTATTCCTGGCTCTATAAAGAAATTTATTTGTTTTCAAGTGTTAATGTTTAAATTAAAACCTTCCAATATATTTTTTTGTTAGAATCTTTACTGACGTTTGGCCCTGAAGGAAAGGAACCAATCAGATTGGACCAAGGAAATTATTGGTCTTTTCATTGCTAATACTTATCTGCTCGTCATAAATTTTAGAAGAAGGAACCAGATTTGAATGCAGAATGTATAGAACTGGATCAGATACTGCAAAGCATCCCACCTGACTTTAACAATTCCACAAACCCACTGTACATGAACTTGTACTTTATTTTTCCTAAGTTTTTTATTATTTTCAATATTAACTGAAAATCAGAGAAAGGCACTCTTCTTAGTGCTTGGGCCACAATAAAATGCACCCAGTACATCCAGTAAGGTGGTTGGTGATAGTAAGGGTATCCAGCTGTAGAAACCATGCCAAAAGAAGGATCAAGAGGACTCTTCAGTTGTATCAAGAGCACAACACCCTCTCTAGTGTTGATTATCTACACTATAAATGCATCCAATTCACCCTTTAAAGTCATTAGTGATAGGAAGGGCATCCAGCCCTATAAAACCTACCTATCAAACAAAAGGTTGAGGGGACTCTTCATGTGTCAAAGACATGACAACCTTCCTAGCATTGGTGTCCACTTAGTAGAGTGTGGAAATGTATGTAAGTGAAGTGCAGGCCCACAGACTATGTGAGAGGTCACCACAGTTGTATGTGAGATGTGGACCCCAGGCCCATCTGAGAGGTTGCCACAGTTGTGTATGAGATGTGGACTCCTGGCCCAACTGTGTGGTTAGTAGCTCTGATTAAGTACTGACTTGGTCCATGATGACCTGTCCAGCTTTTGCTAGCAGGGAAAACAGATATTAAATGATGATGAGTGTACAGGTAAGTGGATTTGCTGAATTTTATATCATTACAGCAGTTGTTTTTACTTCAGGATGTTTCTACAGCTAAATATTGAAGCATGAATTAGGAGGAAAATAATGTAGTATAGTTAATAAAAATCATTGTGAGATATGTAATAAATAACTGATAAGTTTCAGTAAGCCAGTACAATGTGGTAGAAATATATAAAGAGCAAAGGATGAAAAATAAAACAAGATAGAAGAACAGTGATTGTTCGTTTTTTTTTTTTTTTGAAAAGAGGGTAATAGCTCTGAAATATCGTTGAAATATTCTGGTTAAAACAGTGATAAATTATGACATACATGTGTACAACAATCAAAACAACTTTTTCTAGTTTGTCAACTACCTCATTCTCTGATGGTCACCATCATGTTGGACCAAGGAAGTAATGTTTCCATTAGTCTTTCCAGTGCTGATAATGTATGTCAGCAGAAGAAACATGAAATAAAGTATTTTGTTCAAGAATACAATGCCTCACTTGGTCCAGGAAACAAACCCATGACCTTATGAGCATGAGTCTAACACTTTAACTTATAGGTCACATGCCTTCACCTCTGATGGTGAGAACATATTAAAATAAAACCAGAAGAATGTCCTACTAATTGTTAGTGATTTCATCACCTGTTTGATGTGAGTGATGTCCACATAACAAAATGACACAACAACAGATAAATACCAATTTTTCTACTTACACAAAGAATACAATAGACAGGTCCCATGAAGATCCATTGTGTCCAGTCTGTGAGCCAGCATCTGTAATAAAACCAACCAGTTAAATAAAATACAAGACAATAAAGACACTTAACCCTTTAGTATTTAAACCGGCTGTATCCAGCCATAACTCTTTTGCTTATTGATACAGTAGTTTAAATTGTAGTGTGGTGACCCCATAATTTTAACAGAAAAAGCCCCCAAAATTTGATTTTTATATATATTTTAAATTTCATAATTTCAATATCAATTCTAATTTTGATTTTGAAGATATTTTTACAATTCTTTTTTTAAAAATTAATCAAATATCTCGCTGTTATTGTTTAAAGAAACAGTGTGAATGACTGAGTCAAAGAGTTATTTGGTAAAGGCAATGAGATTTAATCTCCTTTATAACAGTTGGGTTCCCTAATTGTAAAACAGTACCATTGCTAAGCTGGAGTGTATTACCACAGGAAAGCTCAATTGTGTATAATCTTCTTCTTCTGTACCTCTCACTCCTCCTCACCTCCTTCCTCCTATGCACCCAGTATCCCCTGTAAGATGGTTGGTGACAGGAAGAGTATCTAGCTATAGAAACCATGCCAAATATGGAAAGTATGAACAAGATGTAGTCACCTGATCAGTCTAGCTTCAGAACGTGATGACATCCTGTTCAACCCAAGCTATAAAAATGATGATGATGATGGTGGTGGTGGTGGTGGTGGTGGTGATGATGATGATTACAAACAGATTTAAACTATGAATTCTGAGATATAGTTAGAAAGTATTTACTTACATTTTTCCATTGATGAGATTATCAGGGTAATATATGACAATTGGTATAATACCAGCCCATGGTATACCATAACCCACTATCATGTACATAATACGCCGAAAATGTTTACTTCCATGGATTCCTATCGTACACTGGACAAACATGACCAAAGAAAAGAAGACTTTAAACATACATAGTTAAATATTTTAAAACATTTTCAAACAGAAATACACACATATATTGAATTAGAATTATTTAGGGCAAATGTTAGCAATGGAGACTTCTGCTATCCTTGGCCCTAGAAATACCTCCCTGCTCACCACCATTGGCACGGAGTTGGCTACCCACAGGTGTGAGCCTCGCGAGCTAGAATGACTCTTCCAATGTGTCTCCCTCATCATCCTCCAGGGAAAAAAACCTTCTCTATTCTGTCCATTGGGGCCACGGGGTGGTCAGCGCATGGGTTCCCATTTGCATATAATAGTGAGAGATGGGGAGAACGAGAGATACAGAGGCAGTGAATGAAAGAGAGAGAACATCAACACACACACACGCTCTTGATAAGTCAAAGAAAGTTGTGAAGAGTGAAAATTCTATTGGTCAATCAACTTTCTTGTAGTAATAACAATAATAAAAATAATCACTAAATGTAGAACTGTAAATTCAAGTTTTTTTACACATCTACAGATACAAAACTTTGGAGACCTCCAAACTAGTAAATCCATCCCTTGTGGATGCATTATTCACTAAGCATTTATTCCCTCCTGTGTGTCTATATGGATCACTTTGTGAAGCTCCAATTTAAATGTTTTCATTTCATAAGACATTAATATTGGCAAATACAGTTACTTTCAATTTCTGAACTTTTATCAGCATTTTCTGAGTGGAAGAGTAATTTTTGGTCTTTTGAAAACATGAAAACTGTTGAATTTATTTAGAATAGATTTCCTGTTTGCCTCACTGTTTGCAACCTGGTTACAAACACAGTTCCACTGCAGTTCCCGGGTTACAAACAGTGTGACGAAAATCTTGACAGCAAGAAATAAATGATAAATATAGAGAGAATTTAGTAGCTTTCATATATTTTTGAATGACTAAAATGATTCTTCCATGATGTAATTGCTTTAGTTTGAACGCATGGTCTCAGATCAAGACACTTGTCAAACAACAATAACTCCAAAATTCATCAAAATATAAAATATAAGTTACTCACATCTGCTAACTTCCAACAGGCATAAAGAAACATCCAACTAAATGAAGACGTATACAGGAACACTATCGCCACCGTTGCAGCTATACAGAAGGACTGTAATGAGAATTAAGAATAAAATAAAACAAAAAACAAACAAAAAACAAAAGACAAAACACAACAAAAAACAAAACACAAAACACAAAACAAAAAGAATAGAATAAAACAAAATAAAATAAAAATAATAATATCAACATAATTCCAGGTGTTATCAGAGCTTTGGACTGAATACCACTAAAACTGAGAAACAAATAGACCTTGAATCACATTGGTGTCAGGTAGTGTACATATACAATGTATTGTCTGTCTAAGGTCCTTGTGGAGTCTTGACAAGTAATAAAAGATCCATATATTATCATATGTACTGTGCAGACCCTCAATAATAATATTTTTTTGTAAGGTATCTCTAGCAATCAGTTGCTAGGTGAAGTGTTAATTGGCCTTATTGGTTGCTAGGTGAAGTGTTAATTGGCCTCATCAGTTGCTAGGTGAAGTGTTAATTGGCCTCACCAGTTGCTAAGTGAAATGTTAATTGGCCTCACCAGTTGCTAAGTGAAATGTTAATTGGCCTCATTGGTTGCTAGGTGAAGTGTTAATTGGCCTCACCAGTTGCTAGGTGAAGTGTTAATTGGCCACATCAGTTGCTAGGTGAAGTGTTAATTGGCCTCATCAGTTGTTAGGTGAAGTGTTAATTGGCCTCACCAGTTGCTAAGTGAAATGTTAATTGGCCTCATTGGTTGCTAGGTGAAGTGTTAATTGGCCTCATCAGTTGCTAGGTGAAGTGTTAATTGGCCTCATCAGTTGCTAGGTGAAGTGTTAATTGGCCTCATCAGTTGCTAGGTGAAGTGTTAATTGGCCTCACCAGTTGCTAGGTGAAGTGTTAATTGGCCTCATTGGTTGCTAGGTGAAGTGTTAATTGGCCTCAGAACCCTGATCTGAGAGACTCAGTATATTGTGCAGGATTCTGGCAGTGTTAGTGATGGTAGAAATTTGGGCACTGCCTATGAAGTCAGGGATCCCAAGTCTTTTGATGAAAGACATAAGTCATTTAGGGACCATATCATTACATCTGATGAAGGTATTTCGATATGATCAGTACTGGTACTTTATTTTATCAACTCAAGGATTAAAGGCAAAGCTAACCTCAACATGGTTTGAACTCAGAATGTAAAAGGCCGTAACTCTATACTGCAAAGCATGTTGTCCGACTCTCTACCGATACTGCCAACTGCCAATCGACCACCGTAGTTATATAGTTATAGTTTTATATATATATATAAAGCAGGGAAAAGCGGACGTAAAATGATGATGATGATGATGATGATGATGATGATATATATATATATATATATATATATATATATATATATATATATATATATATATATATATATATAAGATTCTACAGGACTAGAACTGTTTCATTCTTTAGAAATCATCAGGAATCTAAAGAATGAAACAGTTCTAGTCCTGTAGAATCTCATCTATATTAAAACTTTTATACTCTGCAATGTATTGAGTACCTTACTTACTGTGGTTACCTCCGATTCAACCCGGAATAACGTATATATATATATATATATATATATATATATAGGCCTTGCAATCGAAAGGTTGTCAGTTCAATTCTCAGACTGGGTGATGTGTTGTTTCCTTGAGCAAGACACTTTATTTCACATTGCTCCAGTTTACTCAGCTGTAGAAATGAGATGATAGGGACTGGGGTCTTTATCATTCCACTGCAAAGTGGTCGTGGAGGTGCCATGGCAAAAAAGCACCCAGCACTCACTGTAAATGAGGTTGGTGTTAGGAAGGGCATCCAGCTGTAGAAATCAAGCCAGCACCAGTTCCCGTCCCACCCTTGCAAGCAGGGAAAAAGCGGACGTAAAATGAAATGAATGAAAAAATGAAATGAATAATTGTTTCTACTTTTGGCACAAGGCCAGCAATTATCCCAGTGTATTACTGGTACTTTATTTTATCGACCCTGTAATGATCAAAGGCAAAGTTAACCTCAACGAGATTTGAACTCAGACCATAAAGGGCCGTAACTCTTTGCTGCAAAGCATGGCGCCCGACCCTCTACCGATACTGCCAATCCACTGCCCTCTATTTATATATAATAAGATTGAAACACATCCATTGCTTCCACTGAGCTGTCTTATAGACAAGTTCCTCTTCCCCTGCATTGAATTCTTTTTAATTCAGGTTTTTTAAAAAGATGTATTTTATAAATAGAAGGAATGGATCTCGACAATAGGTGTTCCAGTGTCCTTTGGTCAATGGAACTGCCTGCCCATTAAATCAATATATGAATAGCTGAGAAATCACCCAAAACGTATGCTCTTAACATAATTCTCAGGGAGATTCAGCTGATTCTACTTAAGAATTATATTAAGGGTACGTATGTCTGTGGAATACTCAACAACATGGCAGCTCATCAGTGAAACAGAGGACCCATTATTATGGTTACAGTAACAACAATAACTACAACAACAACCATCACAATGATGATATGATGGTGGGATGGGTGTTTTAATGCACCTTTATTAATGGAATGAACCTCCAGTTTCAATGATGAGTATATCAGTTGTTTAATCAAAACAACAGTCTGTTCATGAAATTAACATGTAAGTGGCTGAGCATTCTATACATATGTACACTCTTAATGTTATTCTCAGGTAAATTCACCATGACATAGTGTGTGACAAGGTTCACCCTCTGTATTACAGGTACAGTCTATCTGACGGGCTTCCACACAGTTTCTGTTTACCCAGCTTCACTCATACGGCTTAGGTAAATAACATTTGTCCAAGATGTCATACAGTGGGATTGAACTTAATGATAACAAAATGAACTTCTTAACCATTTCCATACACACACATGCACACAGATACACATACACACACACACACACACACACACACACACATATAGACACACTAAAACACAGAAACTGCAGACAGACAGATACACACACACATGCATGCACACACATGCACACATATGTCCCCCCCCCCCCCCCCACATGCATACATAGAGACATCATACTGAAACACAGAAACTGCAGACAGACAGACAGACACACACACACACACACACACACACACACACAAATACATATTTGTATCTGTGTGTATGCATGTGACCGTACGTAAATTGATTTTGATGAACATAAGACCTTGAAAAATAAAAAAAAATAATCCGATTTAATCGAATTATGAATAAATAAGCTTTTTGTAAAGAGCTATCGAAAATGTCCGCTAAAAGTGTGAGAATCCTATCTCTGTCGTACTGTAGATAGACGTAGCGAGATCGGAGTGAAGACTGAAAAGCCAGGCGGGTCATTTGCAGTTATGTAAAAATAGATTTCAGATTTCTTTTTAATCGATTATCCGCCCTCTAGTATTTCGGGTGTTGGTAGTATCAATGTGTATTAATACAGTAAGAGTTGAGTCTAAGAGGATTAAATGTATAATTCCTACTAGAACTGTTAGCCAGTATTTAGCTTCATTTTTGTTTAATATATTTTTTAAAATTTAAAATAACTATTGATTATTGTATCTTATATAGTTACAAGGTTTTATAATTATAAGAAAGATGAAAAAGAATTGAGAGTGCGATGTTCAAACCTTAGTTTTAAAAATGAAAACAATGTCTAATTAGTAACAGTAAATACTATCATCATAATCATCATTTTTATGTTCGCTTTCCACACTGGCATGGGTTGGACAGTTTATGTTCTGAGGTCAGGTGATCACATCTAACTCATATGTTCCATAATTGGCATGGTTTTATGGCTACATGCCTTTCCTAACACTGACCACTTTACAAGGTGTACTGGTTGCACTTTTCCTTGGCACCAGCACTACCTCTTTACAGAGTTGAATTGATTGGCTATGTTTTATTATGGTACCAGCACTACTACTTTACAGGGTAGTGTGGGTGTATTTTATCATGGCACCAGCACTATCACTTTACAGAGTAGACTGGGTGTATTTTATCATGGCACCAGCACTACCGCTTTACAGAGTAGACTGAGTGTATTTTATCATGGCACCAGCACTATCACTTTACAAAGTAGACTTGGTGTATTTTATCATGGCACCAGCACTACCGCTTTACAGAGTAGACTGGGTGTATTTTATCATGGCACCAGCACTACCGCTTTACAAAGTAGACTGGGTGTATTTTATCATGGCACCAGCACTACCACTTTACAAAGTAGACTGGGTGCATTTTATCATGGCGCCAGCACTACCACTTTACAAAGTAGACTGGGTGTATTTTATCATGGCGCCAGCAGTATAGAGGTTGTCACATAATCTTTCAGACTGAAGAATCCTTTCAGACGCTGTATTGTCTCTGTTCAATCACCAAGAACTGTAGTTTCTGGTCTTTTACCACATTACTGTGTTTAAGTACACCTCAGCACAATGGTAAATATGGAACTGATTGTAGTGATTCCATACATTTCCTGTAAAGAGAATATAGCAACAACTCTCCAAGAATCTCTCATGGAGAACACAAATTCTCAACATATCTAGGACTGCTTTTTTTCCGGGCCTTGAAAATATTTCAGCCCAAATAACTAATGACCTTTTATGGGTGAGATTTACAACAAAATACAGCTTCCACAGCTGGGGTAGCACTCATGTTTCTTACACTGGCATCCTAGATCTCATCAAGAAAAAAAGTCTCATGGCTAATCAGTTTAACTCTTTAGCATTTAAACTGGCCATATCTGGCCAGAATTCTCTTCCCTCTTTCTGTTCAAACCAGCCATAACCAGCTGCTTGTACTTACGTTAAGGTATTGTTTTCAAAATATATAATATCAAAACCTCGTAGATTCAATATTATGTAAGATAATTATAAGATAAAGTATTTATCCTGAAAATGAAATAGTAAATATAGAATAATGTAAATGGTAAAGGGTTAAAGACACTTTCTGATACTTTCCAGCTACTTGCTTTACTGACATGTCTATTCCTGCTTTTTCTACCATTGCAACATTTTATGTTCTTCAGAGCTTTCTGAACTTATGCCACCTCTACTCAAGCACTCCTGACTCAGTCGTCTCTCACCACCCATGTTATGTCTAATCTCCCCATCAAGAAGGAACCATCATGAAGGACCCCCCCCCCCCCATTATATTGCTCTTGAATGTGTCTAAACCCATGTCCCCATGGAGAAAGCAATGGAACATCTCCCATTTATATTGCTCATGAATCACACACTATATAATGTATGTATCCCATTGCTCCAGTCAAGTTCTGGGACTAACAACCTCTACCATGACAGTTCTGTGTTGCCTTAATTGACTGAATACAAATCTTACCTTGTCTGGATATGTATTTTCCAGCCCCATCAACCCGGCTTGCGCCGTTGTCACTATCGTTGCTAAATTACCAGCAATGAAAAAATTGTCAGAACCAAGCCTGGAAAATAAAATAAAATAAAATAAAACATTGTTATTTTAAACATTTTTTTTTTTTTTACATATTTTAAACTTTTAGGGATAGTATTTCTAATGAAATACACTCTATTTCAATTAATTAATGAAAAATTTTGAGGGATTTACTAACATTATTATTTCATAACTAAGATAGTAACTTAAAATATGGTTTTTATATAAAATGATGTAAGAAGATTTTAATTTAAATAGGAAATATTGATAATGGGTGGTTTTGTTTCAGAGAACCAGAGCCAGTTTTGGGCAGGTTGGTATCAAATGAGTTGAACATGCTAGGTATTTTTCTCAGTGATTTAAGGTAATGAGCATTGGCACTTTATTCAGAAAAATTGAGAGTTAAGTGGATGAGAGATAAACATCATCTAGGATAAGGTACTAGTTTGTTAAAAGTATCTTCCCCTTCAAAAGATTTCAGTCAAGCACTATAATTTAAAGAAACAATCATCAGATATACAAAATTTCCACTGGATGTAGGTGTTTAATTCCTACTATTTCTACTGCTGCAGTCATTTCAGCCCTGAACAATATATTTCATGCTGAACACTTATTTCACATGCCGTAGTTCAACACAATAAATATCACATTATATTTTGATATTTCCTGAGACAAGGGTGCTGGATTGGCAGAATCATTAATGTTGAATAAAATGTTTTGCAGTATTTAATTACCACCTTTTATGTTCTGAGTTTAAATCTCTTTGAGGTCAATTTTGTCTTTCATCCTTCTGGGGTTGATAAAATAAAGTACCAGTTAAATACTAGGGTTGATTTAATTAACTTTTTCCTCCTCCCAAATTTGTTGGCCTTGTTTCTAAATGAGAAATCAATATTTCCTGAGACAAACTGATATCCACCAAGTGCAACAATTGGCTGCACATCACAAGGGTCAATGGAACACTTTGAAGTAAGCCAACATGTTTGCAACATTACCACAGGGTTTAACCCTTTAGCATTTAAACCGGCCATATCTGGCCAGAATTCTTTCACCTCTTTCTGTTCAAACTGATCATAACCGGCCACTCATACCAAAGTTAAGGTATTGTTATCAAGATAAATAATATCAAAATCTTGTAGATTCTATAATATGTGAGATAAAGCCTTTACTGTGAAAATACAATAGTATATGTAGAGTAATGTAAATGCTAAAGGGTTAATGGTTTCTAATTTAGATACAAGACTAACAATTTGGGTGAGGTGGGGAGTTGATTAAATCAACCTCAGTGTTTGACTGAGATTTTAATTTATCAGTCCTAGTGGGATGAGCTGGGTGGGAATTTGAACTCAGAAATTAAAGAGCCACAAAGTATTTCTTCCAAAACTCTATTGTCTCTGCCAATATTTCACCTGTGTTAATCTATTTAATAATATAGTTGAAAGATTTTATTTTTCATTCTTTTCACAGGGAAGTCTTCTAATTCAAAAATAGTAGTTATATTTACCTCAACCCTTTAGCATTTAAACTGGTCATATCTGGCCAGAATTTTCTCACCTCTTTCTGTTCAAAATGTCCGTAACCAGCCACTCATACTGATGTTAAGTTATTGTTCTCAAAATAAATAATATCAAAATCTGATAGATTCGATATTATGTGAGATAATTATTGTTTCTACTTTTGGCACAAGGCAAACAATTACCCCAGTGAATTACTGGTGCTTTATTTTATCGACCCTGTAAGGATGAAAGGCAAAGTTGACTGTGGCGGAAATTGAACTCAGACCGTAAAGGGACGTAACTCTATGCTACAAAGCATGGCGTCCGACCCTGTGAGGTAAAGCCTTTACCATGAAATATAATAGTAAATATAGAGTAATGTAAATGTTAAAGTGTTAAGTTTACCTTAAAATCTTCAAATATCAAAGTGCTATATTTTGAAATCAGATCCCAAAGGTTTACAATATCTGGCTATAAATTCTAATTTCTGTAATATTTTCTTTCGGTTGTTACTTACCCTAAATAGACCCACGTAAAATGGATCAACATGGTTCCTGCAAAGGAGCATCCTATGCAAGCAACTGTAGCTTTTTCCATCATCGGTTGATGATATTCAGGTACCTGTTGAAAGTGAAACATTAAGGGTTTACTCAGAGAAACAAGGGCTACATGAAACATTTAGGGTTTACTGAGAGGAACAAGAGGTGTATGTAACATTTAGGGTTTACTGAGAGGAACAAGAGGTGTATGTAACATTTAGGGTTTACTGAGAGGAACAAGAAGTGTATGTAATATTTAGGGTTTACTGAGAGGAACAAGAAGTGTATGTAATATTTAGGGTTTACTGAGAGGAACAAGAAGTGTATGTAACATTTAGGGTTTACTCAAAGGAACAAGAAGTGTATGTAATATTTAGGGTTTACTCAAAGGAACAAGAAGTGTATGTAATATTTAGGGTTTACTCAAAGGAACAAGAAGTGTATGTAACATTTAGGGTTTACTCAGAGGAACAAGTGGTGTATGTAACATTTAGGGTTTACTCAGGGGAGCAAGAGGTGTATGTAACATGTAGGGTTTACTGAGAGGAACAAGAGGTGTATGTAACATTTAGGATTTACTAGGAGTACATCAGGGTTCGGTTCTCAGCCCGCTCTTGTTCATTATAGTCCTCCAAGCCATAACAGAGGAGTTTAAGACTGGCTGTCCATGGGAACTTCTCTATGCTGACGATCTGGCTCTTATGGCAGAATCAGTAGAGGAGCTAGAGAATAAATTCCGGCTATGGAAACAGCAGTTGGAAGCAAGAGGACTGAGAGTAAATCTAGCTAAGACAAAAGTGTTGATGAGTAGAAAAGAGGACAAAACCCTGATTCCGTCAGGGAAATGGCCATGTTCGATATGCAGAAAAGGAACTGGCATAAATTCTATAAAATGCACACAATGTAGGTCCTGGGTACACAAGAGATGTAGCGGGATAGCAGGCAAACTAACAGGTAGGGAGAAATATGTATGCAGTAGATGTACAGGGAAGTTAGACAGTAGAAGTCGCACTGATAGACACATTTTTCAAATGCGAGAGGGCGCTATAGAAGTGGTGGATAGCTTCCGGTACCTAGGAGATCAGATTAGCATGGGAGGAGGGTGTTCCGAGGCCATAGTATCTAGAATAAGGACGGGTTGGAAGAAGTTTAGGGAGCTGCTTCCTCTGTTGACGAAGAAGGGTTTCTCCCTGCGTACGAAAGGCCGGTTGTATGATGCCTGTGTGAGGAGCGCGATGCTGCATGGTAGTGAGACATGGGCAGCTACCGCAGAAGATATGCGACGGCTGGAGAGAAATGAGGCAAGCATGCTCCGTTGGATGTGCAGTGTAAATGTGCGTGAACGACCCAGCATAAATGTGTTGAGAGAGAAACTGTGTCTGAGAGGGATAGAATGTAGTGTACGGGAGAGGAGACTGAGGTGGTATGGACATGTGATGCGCATGGAGGATGACCGATGGGTGAAGAAGTGCCAGGAAATGCCAGTTGAAGGAAGACGTGGTAGAGGTAGACCACGAAAAACATGGGCGGAGGTGGTGAGAACAGACCTCAGATCATTGAAGCTCACGGTGGAGATGACGAGGGACCGTGACGAGTGGAGAGATGCTGTGCTGAATAAGACCCGTCCCACCCTTGCAAGCAGGGAAAAGCGGACGTAAAATGATGATGATGATGATGATGATGATGAGAGGAACAAGAGGTGTATGTAATATTTAGGGTTTACTGAGAGGAACAAGAGGTGTATGTAATATTTAGGGTTTACTGAGAGGAACAAGAAGTGTATGTAACATTTAGGGTTTACTCAAAGGAACAAGAAGTGTATGTAACATTTAGGGTTTACTTAGAGGAACAAGTAGTGTATGTAACATGTAGGGTTTACTCAGAGGAACAAGAGGTGTATGTAACATGTAGCGTTTACTCAGGGGAACAAGAGGTGTATGTAACATGTAGGGAGATCCATTACAGTCTGTACAACTACCAAAAACCTTTCTCTGTAGTGTACTGCAGTACTCAGTTGTTAAAACCCCCCACTGTTATAAGGGAAACCAAACAAGAAGAAATACCTGATCACTGCATTAAATTATGTTTAATCTCATAACTTACTGAGTTATTTGTCAGTAAAATGTGATGATCCAGGTTTTGGGTCATAGGTTTGCTCAATGAAAGCTGACCTAGGGCTAAATAATAATTAGGAGCTTACCCAAACTCTACAAGACTAATCTTTGTATCATTCCAATTTAGAATATGTACTGCTGTAACTAGTACCTACAAGACTGGCCACATGACTAAATTATATTGAGTCTTGTTGATCTATTGGTCACCACTAAAAAGTTTGACTCGCTGATTTATTGATCTTCATACTTTTCTCAGTAATATTTCCATGGTGAGTCATTTTAGTTTAGCTCATAATGAAATTCTTTATTCCATATTTTTTGTGGAAAAACAAGTTATTTTTTTTATATAAAAGAGACACAGAAATTATCATCATCACCACCATTTTTCCATGCATTTTCAATGAATATCACTTTTAAAACTGATGGAAATTATTCATTTTTTAGTTAACCATACCTCACGACAAATATCTGAAGTTTGGGGCAGTGAAGGAGAGGCTAAGGTCAGGGTATATATATGGCATGGGTTAGACGGGTCTTTTTCAGCCCAGCCTCCCACTACTTGTGTTGTGTCCCTTAAAGGCCACCATCGGTCATTAATAACCATGGATTTGCACCTAGAAAGTTTCCCTCCAAGGCACAAGCCTGGGCAAGATTTGTTTGTGGAAGACTACCAGTCACCCATGCATACCAGCCTCCCCTCTCCACGCCACCGATATTGTCCAAGGGAAAGGCAATGGCCGATACAGCTTGGCACCAGTGACGTTGCAACACATTTTTAATGGTAGCAATTCCATACATTTCTGTTAAAGACAATAGTATAGGAACAACTCAAGCAGTTATAGTCTGTACAATGACATGTTTATTTAGTTTCTCATGATAAGTTCCAGTTCTCCTGTAGACTTGGAGAAAGAAATGCTGCTCTTCAACCACAATATGGAAACAAACAAGAACAGAAAAAAAAAGAAGCATCTGAATGACATAAGCTTACTTACCGTATAATTCCCCATCTGCGTGAGGAAAACGTACATAACCGACATCTTTGGTTGTTTTTGTCTGTCACACCCTGGAATAAAATAAAGAAGTCTTGAAACATTTTGCTTTTACAATGTTAAAAACTATAAATAGATTTTGTTTTAAAACAATGTTGTCTCTGATCGAGACGAAGCGAGAATGTATTTGAATACATATAAAAATGAGAAAACTCATCGCTAGAACAACCATTAAAACAGCTAAATGCTGTCAAAGACAGCGATGGGCATTAATGCCTCAGAGGACAGAGATCAGTAGCTAGTGGTCAACAGAAAGACAATCCACAAGGTGGGGGACAGGCAGATGAAATATAGAAAAGATTGAGAGGAGGAGGACACTGCTTTCTTTTTTTTTTACTATGACAGATTTTATGGGCAAAACCAACTGGTAGGCGACCCAGGAGTAGACCTCGGGCAAGATGGTTGGATAACATCCATGAGCTTGGCTGGTCTCGCTTGGGGATCCAGCAGGATCAGTTGGAGACGGTTGCTTCTGATAAGACCCACGGGACGGAGTGTTTGAGGACTCTGTCCCCACGACCATCTCAGGAATAAATGGGAGAAGAAGGTATTTAAGAGTGGGGATTTTGTCTGCATCTTGTGAGATTATGCAACATAGTTTCATCAACTGATTGGACTGAAACAATGTGAAATAAAATGGTTTACTCAAGGGCACAACGCGCCGCCAGGAGTCGAACTCATGACCTTATGATTGTGAGCCTGACACCCTAACCACTAAAACCCCCGCCTTCATAACACATGCAAACAACAAAAAAAAACAACACAGCAATGACAAATAATTCCCCCTCAGAGTCATGGGAACACATATACAGTCTATTCCACCTACCCATTATCACTCACAAGGATTGGGTCAACCTGTGGCTATGGCAAATAACACATGCTCAATATGCCATGCAATGGGATTGAACCTGGGACCTAATGATTGTGAAGAGAACTTCTTAACCATTCGACCAAGCTCTATCCACACTAACAGCTATAAGAAGAGCGCAAACACTGTATACTGAATAATTGCTCCCTAAGCTCCCAGGGTTGGTTTCAGATCCTTGCATGGACTAGATATATGATAGGTGATAGAAGATTTCTCATTCATTGACTTAACTCCATAAAAACGGAAGCTAAGATTAAGACAGAATTTCTTTTTTCATAACTATATAATTAAATTCACAATTGTATAAATAACATTATAAATTATTCACAATTCTTTCAGAATGAAAATATAAACAAATATAATTTTAAAAAATGAACTATTGCTAAGGACCTTACAAATACAACACACCAAAATATACGATCAAAACGAGAGAAATAATAAAAAAACTCGAAACAACTAACAAAAACAAAAACAACCATCGATTCCAGGGCCGGAATTAATGAAGGGCAAAGGGGGCAATTGCCCCGGGTCCCTGCAGTGGAGGGCCTAACCAGCGACGGCCGTAGCAATTTATTTGTGCCCTTAGCTGGCTTTTTTAGTTTTAGGATGGTTAGAATTTTTGAATTTAATACCTGTATGTATACATTTTCAATTCCGGTGTTCGAGACGTTCGGTGCAGTTGGGCCGCTGACAGCGAAGTTCTTATCTTCACTGGCGGCTCGCCTTACTGAGGTGCCAGGTGATGCCCGTGAGGGTGCTTGGTTATTTCAGCGCCTTAGCTTCGCCATCACCCATGGCAATGTTGCGAGCGTGTAAGTGTACAGTTAACCACCAAGGTGTGAGGTGTTGCAGATTGTCACACTTGGTGGTGAATTGCCCTCCCCTCCTTTCTTTCTTTCCTTTATCATTTTTGATCATGAATTTATATTGTAGTGACCTACATTCCGCGGACTCACATACATTCTCTGTGCGTGATTTGGCTCAGCTCAGCCAATCAGCGCCAGGGGAAGAGGATATATCCCTACGCGCCCTGAGGAAGAAATTCCCCGCGAAGATTTGAAGAATCTCCCTCTTGTACCAGAAATTTCGAACCAGCAACACGCATAATGTAACGGTGAGATTTTGCACCCTAGCCTCGCCGGCTTAACGGCACATTCCCTTTTGTAACCTCTTTTTATCTGTAACTTCAACCATATAAGTTAACAGACATTGTTTGTGCTACATCAAAAATAAACATACATTTCATCTCTAATTTCTGCTGTTGAAATCATTATTATGTTGCTCGTGTCTCAATAACATCTATAATCCATGCTGCTGGAATTGGCGACCTGATGAAAGGAATGTTGTAAATACAAAGATGGTAAATAGATCGAGGGACCTTCCCTCACGTCTATGTCGACAAGATAATCCAACGAGGATACTATCACTTACCACACTGTCAACTAACGACCTTCAATCATCTACCCTGTTAAAGTGGCGACCACGACTAACCATACTGCTAAAATATTATTGTTATACACGGTTTAGACATATTTGTCATTCTGAACGAATTGCGAGCAATTTTTGGTGTTATTTACGCATTTATGTTATTTATGTATATATTTAAAACATATTTGCAACGTAATTCTACTGTAAATTTATGCAACTGTAATAAAATTGTAACATTACTTGCGCCAAGCTAATTTTGATATGTGAAATTGAGGGATTTGCTACGTATTCTAATTGTATGAGGGTTGCTAAAAACCTGAAGTACCTGCCCCCGAGTGCAACAAGATTAAAAGAAAAAGTATAATTATGTAAGTCACAGAGAAAAACAGTCGACGCACCTGTGTTTATGTACGCGTGTGCGTGTATGCCTTTATGTGTAATCTCAGGTGTCGAATAATCGCCCCCCCCCCCTGCTTATTAAATTTTGCTAATCTATCTCCAGCGAAATTCTATTTTAAGTGGTAGCATGATATATTTCAAGTGGTAACATTATACATGGAAAAAAAAAGGCACTACAACGGCTGTCAGAAGTTAAAGTAGAAGAATGTGACGTCATTCGTCAACCTTCTCAATCGTCAAACCTTCGTTTATTTCCGTATCACCACCATCACCATGTGTAAATAAATAAACTTTGAAATCACCACGTTGATGCATAGTCATAGTCATCAAATTAGAAAATAAAAGAAGTTCATGGGGCCGACACTACCGACTTTCTTAAAAAAAAACAATTTAACGCGGGTAACTACAAGATAACCTTGTTTTGTAATACTGGCAGAAATTGAAGAACATTACAAGAAATCCCATACGTTACAAAATAAATAGGATGGGTTGGGGTTTCAATAGGTACACTAAACGACTAATTCTGTTTTTTTTACAAATTCAACGGAGACAACCTAGAAAGATTTCAGATTTCCACCCCTCCCCACTTATTGCACCACATCCCCATATTATTTATGACCTGAGAGTAGGGGATATTTATGTATTAAAACTTTCAAATAAAACTTTGTGGGAATATTCTCAAGTCAAGGCATAAATAAAACTCCTGTCGATATAGGAAATGTAGAAAAACAATGTTTCATTGTGAAATAACCACTCTAGATATTTGAGTACCTTATTTGCGTAGAATTTGAAGTTGGGGAAAATCGTCAAAATATCGTGGCTTATATTCGAATATATATGGTATATCCGAAAAAAACCCCAAAAACTGATGAATTTTTCTTTTACTTATTACTTGGCTGATAAAAACTTATTATTAACCGGTCAAAAATAAAGTACCAGTAATACACTGAGTAATTGCTGGCCTTGTGCCAAAAGTAGAAACAATTATTAACCGGTCAAGTTCACATTGATGACATTACAAACTGTTACGATGTCATTTCACGCTTTCTGTTTGTGTTTCAAAATATTGTCAAATCTTTGTGTTAATCTCATTTGGAAATCGTAAAGTCTCATTTTGAAAGCTTTAACCCCACTTTAGTAAGGGCTGATTTGAATTGATATGCTCTCACATAGAATTATAAATAGTGTAGTTTCAACGATGTCACTATGTAAGCAGAGTATGAAGAACAAATAAAATTGAAAGAATAAAATACCAGTTTCATACAGAAAACAGCAGAAAATAGGGAAATATGCCAACAAATACATTAATAAAACATCAAATAAATATGCCAACGAATACATTAATAAAACATCAAATTTTTACACAATAAGTTTTTCAAACTGTTCTATATAGATCGCTAGTGGGGAATAAAAGCTGAGGGATTCACAAGGAGTAAATTTATTAGTTTGAATTTTACAAGCTTTTCGAAGTTGGCACAAGGTGGAATCTGGGTTTAGTCTTGGTTTAGTCATTTGTTTTAAGAAAGCCAATACAAGGAAAGAGTGGAAATGGGAGTAAAGTAAGACAAAACAAAACAACAATCTACACTTTTACTTTATATTTTATATTCGATGTTTGAAACATGGAATGGACCTTCGTCGGTTTCAATGATGAGTATTTCAGTCGTTTGATCAACGGAGCAGCCTGAAAGTGACTGAGCAATCATCAGATATGTAATTTTCAGAGAGATTCAGCATGACATTGGGTGACAAGTCTGACTCTTTGAATTGCAGCGACATTCCACCCTACGGATTTCCAAACAATTGCGAAGTGAACTTCTTAACCATTCGGTCATTCTGCTGTAGCGAAATCTCTTCAAACGACACGATATTCATTTTCTCTTTATTCCAAGTTGACGCCAGTAGTTTGGAGAAACTGGCCAGCTTGGGGTTATTTAAGATAACACTTCAGTTCATTCTGCTCTCGTTTTTCGAAAGAGAAAGATAGCACTTGGAGTTGCTCTGGCCAGTAGAGAGATGTAGCGATCTCGACAGGGTTGGCACCTCGATAAAGGTTAGTTCAATGCATCTTGTTAGACTACTACTACATTCACACAAACCAACCACACAAACATAACACACAATTCACTTGGTTCTTTGTTGTTTTCCTGTGTTGTCAACAATAGCTTCAACATAAATTATTTCTCAATAAAATCATTATTGTAGCAATGTTTGTTATTGTTCATAGGTTATTGTAATGTCAGCTTTATTTTCAGCCTTCAACTGACTACGGCAATGAGTACAGCCACACATCTCGACTCACTGAGACACACACACTCAATTCATTTTATTGTTGCCCGGCAACTGTTATAGTGCGGTATAGGAAACGTTCGATTTCTGTGAGGGTCCGAAATTCGTCGCTGAATGGTGTGAGGGGTTTGAAGTGCAACCCTTAAAGAGGATGAAACGTCCAGCCATAGAGAAAGTGGTAGGTCGAGGAATAAATCGCCTCAAAGTGAAATCGAAGATCCATATGGCCCTAGTTCGCAATCTATTGTTTGTTGATGATTGTGATCTTGTGGCCCACTCAGAACAGAATATTCAGAAAACAACGAATCTTTCCTCGGGCGCCTCTTCTGCTTTTGAACTTACAATAAGCCCGAAGAAAACTAAGGTGATATTTGCACCTGCTTCAAATATATTTGTTCAAGGCATCAGGCTTGATGTGGTAGACTCGTTTGTGTACCTTGGCAGCTCTGTCTCGAGAGATGTATCCTTGGACTATGAGATCCACTTGGGAGTTGATAAGACCTCTATTGCATTTGGTGTACCCGAAAAAAGAATGTAGCCAGACAAGGAATTTCCCCCAAGCTCTGTATCTAAGATGCATTAGCCATCACATCCTGGTTTTATTCGTCTGAGATTTGGACACCATACCGACAGCACATCTAGATTCTCGAAAGATTTCATCACAGGTCTCTGAAGTGTATTTTGAACATCAGATGGCACAGAAGTATTAGAAACGGTGAGTCGTCTGAGTGTCGGGGTTCGCCTTATTAGGTATCATATGCGCTTGGTTGGTCACGTCATAAGCAGGAGCAGTCGAAGCATTTCTGAATTGGAGTGAGACGGGGAGGGGGATTTGAAACTTCGATTCGATATGCGATAAACACAACATGTACATACATTGTAGCACATATACAAATAGATGTGTGTTTTGGTAGTTTGGGGAGAAAAATATATTGATGGGGAGGGGGAGGTGGAATTCATCCCCAGTTCCACCACAGCCTCTGATAAGTATTGATGATTTCAGGCTTTTGAAGAAGTTATTGAATCATGAACTAATTTTCGGTAAGCAGCTGCAGCATAAACGAAAAAGGAAGATTCGTGATTCCATAAAAGCCAACCTTTAGTCTTTGAACATTAACATTACAAGCTGAGAACATCCATTGAATTGCAGTCTATAACAGGAGAAAACTGCAATTAGAAATAGGATTGCTCACCAAATGATGAGGTGCAATGTCTGAAAGCTGCAAGCTGTTGATATCCCACGTGGTTAGCTGATCTTAACAGCCACGAGAAAAGAAAAAACATGTCAAGACCTTCAGTTATATGCAGTTTTATCAGTCATGATTGAGGACTGCTGTTCTACGTGTTTAATGGTGTATACATCTGCTACAGAGCTGAAACTCCATGCAGCCCCTGTTAACGATGTATCAGATCAAAAGCCATGTCACATCTGCATGTAAAATTCAAAACAAAGCTGGAGGATAGAAGGCATCTAACAGGACAGAAAGCCAACGTTTGTTACAGGACTCTGATAAGAAAGTGGTTTTGCACAGATTCAAGTAAAAGGCCACAGTATATGTATGTATGTATGTATGTATGTATGTATGTATGTATGTATGTATGTATGTATGTATGTATGTATGTATGTATGTATGTATGTTTTCTCTTTCTCTTAATTTTGAGTATATTTTTTTGACCGGCCACCTTCCTGGTGGCAAGGTTGTAAAAGAAAAGAAATTGTCATCCCTTGAATCGCAAGAATGTTTTGCAAATTTTGAAGGTGCCAGCTATCGCAGCCATTTGTAGACTATGAATTAGGGAGCTTATGTATGTATGTATGTATGTATGTATGTATGTATGTATGATGTCAGGTCACCAGTTGGTGCTACTGGTAACATGTATCCCAGTACAACCTGTCCCATGGTCGGGGCGTTGGCGACTAAACTGGCAACCCCACCAAGGTTTCTTGGTGAGGAGGGTGACTTTCGGCATCCTGCAGGACTAAAAACAAAACCTGTCAAAAGCCAAAGGAGCTCTTAAGAGTCAATGGCCATCCAAAATCACCGGGAGAGATGACCCCTTAGCCTTTGTCAAGGCAGAATTCTAGGAGAAGGAAAACTCTGATATAACACCTGCAACCCTGATGGTATCCAATGATGTTGACTTGTTCTTCTTTTTGGTAAATATCATCTTGGTTAAGAGAGTGGGACTGGCTTTGTGCAGTGCCTTTGCTCACTATAAAAGCTTCACAGCACAGGCATTGCTTTATATCTGGAGATCTCTCTGCACTTGTCGTCACATGGTACAATGGGCCCAGCACTATGTGTCAATAATTGTCACAGGTGTAGTGTTTGTACCAGAGTTTTCAAGTCGCTGGCTGGACTAAAAAGTCACACTCGTTCAGCGCATCGGTAGGGGTTCTCCTACATGGATATAAAGTAGTGGCCGTACTCGAAAACGAGTTGGCAGCCACCATGTATGTATGTATGTATGTATGTATGTATGTATGTATGTATGTATGTATGTATGTCAGGTCACCAGTTGGTGCTACTGGTAACATGTATCCCAGTACAACCTGTCTCATGGTCGGGTCGTTGGCGACTAAACTGGCAACCCCACCAAGGTTTCTTGGTGAGGAGGGTGACTTTGGACATCCTGCAGGACTAAAAACAAAACCTGTCAAAGGGCAAAGGAGCTCTTAAGAGTCAATGGCCATCCAAAATCACCGGGAGAGATGACCCCTTTAGCCTTAGTCAAGGCAGAATTCTAGGAGAAGGAAAACTCTGATATAACACCTGCAACCCTGATGGTATCCAATGATGTTGACTTGTTCTTCTTTTTGGTAAATAGCATCTTGGTTAAGAGAGTGGGACTGGCTTTGTGCAGTGCCTTTGCTCACTATAAAAGCTTCACGGCACAGGCATTGCTTTATATCTGGAGATCTCTCTGCACTTGTCCTCACATGGGCCCAGCACTATGTGTCAATAATTGTCCTACCATGGGCCTAGCACTATGTGTCAATAATTGTCATAGGTGTAGTGTTTGTACCAGAGGTTTCAAGTCGCTGGCTGGACTAAAAAGTCACACTCGTTCAGCGCTTCGGTAGGGGTTATCCTACATGGATGTAAAGTAGTGGCCGTACTCGAAAACGAGTTGGCAGCCACCATGTATGTATGTATGTATGTATGTATGTATGTATGTATGTATGTATGTATGTAGTTTTATAATTTCACAAATTTTTGCCAACAGAGAGAGAGAGTCGGTTTCTAACATAGACACAAGACTCTCTCATTGGAATTTACACAACATCAACTAGGTAGATATGTATGCATGTCCGAATGCGTGTGTACAGGTATGGATGTTATTGTATGTGTGGATCTGTATGTTTTAAGTTATATGTGTGCATGTGCATATTTGTATATGTGTACATGTGTATATGCAGTTATTAGATGCAGAATTTTTGGAATGTTTTACATATTTTTACTGTTCCATGAATGGATTGTACTTGTAATTTCCTAACTAGTTGTGTTCTTTGTGTTCCTGTGAAACCAAGCTTCTCAAAATTTGTATTGAGGTAGTTACTAACATATCCCTGTGCCCCAATAATCACAGGTATAAATCTGAAGGTATAGTCAGGGTGGAGTATGTCTGTTTGAATGTATGTATGTATGTGTGTATGTATGTATGCATACATATCTATATATAAATATATATATATATTTTCTAAAGCGCTCATATATTCACCTAGCTTACGCTAAACAGAATAATTATGAAGCTTGTTTCATTCCCCTACGGTTAGCTATACTCTTTGTTGTTCTCCTGTCTCACTCGCTTTACGCGTTTTAATTGTCCTAATAACTTATTTTAGTTATTATTGCACCGACGTGAGGTATATGATTTTTAATGCAATGAAATATCTATGATCGTCGGCAAATCACTGATGAGGGACTCATTTTATTACATGTTATCCATGCGCTACCTGCAGTATTTTTCTCCATATTTTATTATATTATATATATATATATATATATATATTGCCCATACACACACACAACACACACGCACACATATATATCAATCATAATAATACACCACATGTGTTTATATATATATATATATATATATATATATATATATATACAGAGAGAGAGAGAGAGAGAGAGAGAGAGAGAGAGAGAGAGAGGAAGAGAAAGAGAGAGAGAGTGTCTGACGGGCTGAGACTGAGGAGATCACTAATCATGGGAGAATTCAATGCATGTTGAGATGCAGAGTGGACATAGTGAGATGTAAAGTCCCGAAATTGCTTCGCGCTGCGATTTTACACCCCTACTCTCTCCCTATATATATATATATATATTGTTCTACTTTGGGAGGGTCATGTTGCCAATAAGAAACACACGCACTAGTTGCTTTCACTTCAATTTATTATAATAAATTTATAAATTTAGGAATTTATAAATTTCCGGTTGGTTGGTTGGTTCGTATATTGTCAAAGTTCTTTCGTCACACATTCTGTAACCTCTTCAGTGACTGGGGATTCTTTTCTTTGTTTTTGTGCCTCTCCTTTGTTCTGTCCTACGCCATCTTGTTTTTGTGTGTGTTGTGTGCTTAGTTTGCGCATGTGTTACATCCGGGTGTCTGTGTGTGTTTATATTTGTTTATTTATTTGTTTATTTACATGTTACTGGTTGGTTGTTTGTTCTATGTGTGTGTGTGTTTTCATTTTGTCCTTAATTGTAAGTTGTGATGTTACTGTTCCACTCATGTTTTCTATTTAATTTTGGTTGTAATTCTTTTATGTTTATTGCCTCTGTGATTTGTCTAAACATTGCGTCTTTTCTGTGTGTAGATTCTATTTTTATTTCTATGTTCTCTAATTTACCCTTATGTTCTATTTTAGCATGTTGGTAGAGTACAGATGATTCTTTACTATCTTGAAGCTCTCGCCAGTGTTCATTTATCCGTTCCCCTATACTACGAGCTGTCTCACCTATGTACACTATATTCTTATCTCTACATTGTCCTTCAGTACATCTTATGCTATATACTACATTTCTAGTTTTACAGTTAATATGGGGGCTTAATTTACAGATTATACATTTCTTATCTATACACGGAGGTCTTTGAAAAGGGTATGTATTGCTAATAAGTGTTTTTATGGAGGTACCAGGTCTTTCTACTATCTTAATATTGAGTTTATGTTTATCTAGGGCCCTTCTAAATTTGTAAGCTAATTCACCTCTAGGGGTTGTATCGATGAACATTACACTCTGGTATTTATTGCTATCATACCATGAGTTTATTCTATTAACCTTATTCCTAGTTCTTTATATTCTATTCCAAAATTTGCTCCTATACAAGGGGCAGGTCCCATTTGTGTCATTATTTACCATTTTTTCCCATTTGGTTCTGGCTCCTCTATATACTCTGATTTTATCTCTCTGATTGTAACCAGAGAACTACATACGGTGGATGAAGTGTTGTATGTGTCTCTCTAGTTCTTTGGGGTTGCACATGCGGGACACGTTTCTCATCACCCGTACCAAATCTGCAATCAGTATGTTGATTTTGGTATGGTCCGAAACAGCCGAGTTTCGGTCGATATTTGGAAGTCATGGGTTTGGCATAATGGGAATGGAGGATTTGTTTTTTGTTATTAATGGTATCTAACCAGAGCTCTGTGTCTAGTACAGGTAATCGATGGTTGGGGTGTTTGCTTGGGCAGTCTATAGTAACTCTAATACTCTGGTGGATGGAGTTAGCTATTTGCTGGATGCTTTCCATGGTGTTTTTCTCTAATTCCTGACTGTTCTCTAGTGGGGGTGTTTTTACTACGATGTTTATATCATCAACGTAGCGGGAGTACATTATCAGGGTTAAGGGGTTGCTGTCTTCTAATCGTTCTTTAAGTTTAAGTTTAAGTCTATTGTCCCACCATACCATGAATAGGTTAGCTATGTCACCTGCAATGCTAACACCAATGGCTGCTCCCTCCTCTTGGGCATATGTTTTTCCATTAAATTTGAACATATGTTCCTTAAGGGTTAATTTTATGCTGGTCCCCACCGCATGTGCAACCATTTTCTTTAGTTCATCGTGGTTTTCGGGGGTCCGTATGGCTCTGGTCCACCCGTTCCATCTATCTGTGTGGGGTTTCTTGGCCATTGAGGTAATGGTAGGCGGTCTGCCTCTTACTGGTCTTGTAGGGCACAGGTTGCTAAGGCCATATGTATCTAGATAATCATTACTATAGGTAAGTTTAAGTAGGAGTCCCAGCTCACTGGTATCAATCCCACGGAATTCAACATTGCTCTCACTGATCTTTTCTACGCATTTCTCCACAGCAAAATCCACGTCAATATTAGAGAACATAGAAATAAAAATAGAATCTACACACAGAAAAGACGCAATGTTTAGACAAATCACAGAGGCAATAAACATAAATGAACTCCAACCAAAATTAAATAGAAAACATGAATGGAACAGCAACATCATAACTTACAATTAAGGACAAAATGAAAACACACACGCACATAGAACAAACAACCAACCAGTAACATGTAAATAAACAAATAAATAAACAAATATAAACACACACAGACACCCGGATGTAACACATGCGCAAACTAAGCACACAACACACACAAAAACAAGATGGCGTAGGACAGAACAAAGGAGAGGCACAAAAACAAAGAAAAGAATCCCCAGTCACTGAAGAGGTCACAAAATGTGTGACGAAAGAACTTTGACAATATACGAACAATCGTCTGGTTGTGGAACCAACCAACCAACCGGAAATTTATAAATTCCTAAATTTATAAATTTATTATAATAAATTGAAGTGAAAGCATCTGGTGCGTGTGTTTCTTATTGGCAACATGACCCTCCCAAAGTATAACAATATCGGTTTCAACACACGTTTTCAGATAAAGAATCTTGCTAAACAAATTCAGAAACGAAATATATATATATATATATATATATATATATATATATATATATATATATATATATATATATATATATATATTATAAAGAGTCAGGACCCCCGACGGCTGAGCTCTTGCAGTTTCAACACCTTTTTCCGGACTATTTGTTTGTAAGTCTTTAAAATCTACACATACAAACATATACACACATACATATATACACATATACCCATAATGCATTTCCTATATCAGTTATGTTGCTGTAAAAAATATTTACTTTCCAGTCAGCTGGAAATAGTTATTTCTCCAAAGTTATTCATACATTTAATTCTGTATGCCATTTGTACATGTTTGAAAGACTTCACCGGGAAGTTAGACATGGTCTGGGCCAATACTGGCCGAAACCTATCAAAATTATATGCTGAATATTTATGTAATTATATCTCAGAAATAAATTATTAAAATATTTTAAAATATTTTAATCACTTCCATGTATCAAGTAATCAACATAAACTATTATGTTTCTCGTATGCAAACTATAAATTTATCAAGACCAAAATATCCCAATTCATATGATCGTTCCAATATCCAGTAATTCTGCTATATATGGCATACCAACCCTGGACTCCAGTAAATCTTATTTGAGGTATTTGATAACAACTACGATGTTGGACGGGATATGGACTGCTGATTGTCAGCACAAGTCTCACGTGAGTATGATGTCATTTGTCTCACGCTGACGTGATGTTAGTGTAAAGGAGATAACTTACCACCACCGCCACCATCACCACAACCATAAATATATATTCATAAAGGAATAAAGAGGTTAGCCATAGAGAGTTATTGGATGCAAGCTATTATATGAAATATAATCGGGGTTCATTCAGAGAGGGGTGTAGTAGTAATAGAAATTGTTCGGAATTCGGGGTACCACAAAGTAGTGCAGCTAATCGGCAGGGCAGACGCTACAATTAGGACCAACTATGAGCAGACATCAGAGACATGCATTACTGAACCATGAACTATCACAGTTTTATATAAATTTGTATAATTAACTTAACTATATAATAAATTGCAGGGATCAACAAAGAAATCACAAGACATTTTTGTCATGAAGTACTGTTGGGGAAATATTCAAAATGACGGAGATGGTCATGTGATGTTATGACCTGTCACGTAGTTTGGCGTGAGTGCGTGTGGATTGTGTTGTAGGAAATGTAGGTTTAGTCATTTCTTAGTTTGGTCAGAGCAAGAAGTGGCAGGAACCGAGTTCGTCATTTTACCAAGCTGTAAGTTGAAATTCTTTTATTTGGGTTAATGGGGATGCATAACTGTGAGAAAGGGGGAACACTTTGTAGAGCCAGAATAGGGCCCTAAATACACCAATCAGCTTACTAAACTGAAAGCTGAAATTATTTCATTTAGGAGAAGTGGGGGTCATATTATAAGGCTAACCTAGAGTATTAAATGTCTAGGCGTCGGTCATGCAAATCGGGCAGTTGAAATGCTGAGAGACTGGAAGACTGTGGGCGGATGCCTCATTCTCGAAGTATACCTTGGACAAAGTCCGGCGCTACCATCAAGGCCAACTAGCCAGTTGCCAAGGGTGCTGACATAAGAGAGGCGGATTATTGAACTATAACTTACTAAACTGTCAGTTGAAATTATCTTATTTGGGAGAAGGAGGCATGTGGTAAGAATGTCTCAGGGAAGAATCGCTGGACAGATTTTACGGGCAAAACCAACCGGTAAGAAACCCAGGGGTAGACCCCGAGCAAGATGGTTGGGTAACATCCATGAGCTTGGTTGGTCTCGCTTGGGAGTCCAGCCAGATCAGTTGGAGATGGTTGCTTCTGACAGGACCTGCTGGAAGGCGTGTTTAACAGCACTGTCCCCATGACCCTCTCGGGAATAAGGAGGAGGAGGAGGAGGAGGAGGAGGAGGAGGAGAAGAAGAAGAAGAAGAAGAAGAAGAAGAAGAAGAAGAAGAAGAAGAAGAAGAAGAAGAAGAAGAAGGGAACACATATTGTAAGGCTAATCGCGGGTGGTAAACACCCAGGCTTGAACTCTATTTAGGATGATAGGTTGTATTTAACTTGACCATAAATAGTTCATTCATCAGGTTAATGTGAGCTCATAGCAATATGTGGCATGTACTTGTAGTGGCTTAGTGCAGTAATTTCCACGCCTGCGATTATCTGTTTACTGTTAAATAACCATATTACATCATTCAACCTTTTCAAGATCATATTTTTCACGAAATACATTCAAAGTATTTCAATTAAATTTGAAAATAATCAAGAATTTGGAGGGCTTTTAGTAAAATAGCATTTTAGTTGATGTTTAAAACATAACAACAATAACAACAACAACATCTTAAAGGCGCATCTTTACTCGATTTTCTCAAGTATTATTTAGTGATCGACTATTATTATCGTCATGTACATTAGGACGCACACATTTCAAATTATGATTGGACTTTCAATTTAGATATGAACCCTTTAATGAGGATAGTTTTATCACTGAATGAGCTGGTATCAAAAGGGTTAAATTTCATGGTAGTTTTATGGCCTATGTGTTAACATGTACATACATCTATTGTACTTTAGTGGTTAGGATTTTCAGCTCACGATCGTAAAGTTGTAAGTTCGATTACCGGCGGCGCGATGTGTTCTTCAGCAAGACTCTTTATTTCACATTGTTCCAGTTCACCCTGCCGGCAAAATGACTTGTACCTGTATTTCCAAAAGGCCAGCTTTGTCACACATGTGTCACGTTGAATCTCCCTGTAGAGGAAGTGGCCGGTCCAGTCCCGGCATTCGGATATGTTCCGCTCTTCTAAGTTATGGTGTGGCAATGCAACCACTCATATACATAAAAATCTATAAGATTCTAGCTTATTTAAACCTCAGTAGAAGTAGGGAGATATGTAGTCTTGATAAACGTTAAAGAGCGAAAAATAACGCATTGTCGATTACTCCCCCTTGCATTTACTGAGGTCAAGTGTGTGACATTGGTTACAACCTTAAAAATTCATAGCGAAAGGCTCTCAAATGTTTTTCGTAAACATCCCGTATATTATTCAATATACAATACGTACATTTATTATATCCCCTCCTCTCTCTCTCTCTCTCTCTCTGTATATATATATATAAGTTTAGTAATCTAGGCTATCTTTCTGCTCCCCCGTTCTCTCTGTTTCTCTCACCTTCTTTCGCCCCCTCTGTCAGTTACACTTTCTCTCGACTGACCTCTTCCTCGCACTTCCACTCACTCACTCTCTGTTTCTCCCCTTCTCACTTCCTCCCGTTCGTTAGTAGTGGGATTCTTTCTTTCTCACATCTCATTCACGTCGAACGGTCTGTTTTCTGACCGCTCATGAAATTCACCCAGCTTATGCTGATCGGATAACCATCATGTTGCTTGCTTTTTTCCTACCTTCGGTTTGCTTTTCCTTCTTGTTGTTTACTTGTCTCACTCGCTTTACGCGATTCACTTGTCCCAATAGCTTATTTTAGTTATTGCTCGCACCAACCTGAGGTATATGATTTTTAATGCGATGAAATACCAATGATGGTTGGCAAATCACTGATGAGGGACTAATTTTATAATATGTAACCCATGTGCAACCATGCAGTTTTCCTCTTTCTTCCCATGTTTAGTATATATATATATATATATATATATATATATATATATATATATATATATATATATATATATATATAACATGTTTAAATGAGTTGATAATACAACCATATAAAGGCAAAGAACATTTTAAAGCTAAATGTGATTTTATAGTCCATATATACATATATATATATATATCTTAAGGTTTGTTGGTTCACCACTGGATAGAACTGGTCATTCCGTATGGTCAATCCTGGTGTAATATTGTGAAGAGTACTCAACGCAGTGCAGTTCACCCATCTTCGTTTGTGTAGTTGGTGGTGCGAATACGGAGTTAATTATAAATGAAGTAACAGGAGGCTGAAATGATCATAGTATAATAAACCTTTCAAGGATTTACACCAGTCCAGCCTCCTGTTACTTCATTTATATATATATATATATATATATATATATATATATATATATATATATATATATATATATATATATATATATATATATATATATATATATATATAAAGAACAAGATTAACAAGGATTTAATTAAATCATTCTTCTTTCTTTAAAGTATGGAGTACTAATAATGGTCTTAGTCGTTAATTAGTAAGATCTTATTCGTTTGTGTCTTTATAAGCAAAGGGTGTTTTATGTTTGTTGAATCAGGTTATAGGGCACACATGATTAACACTCCCCATTAACTCCGGTCCCGGGAGGTGTGGTCGTTGTTGAACCTACGACAGTGGGACTTCCGTTGATTCTGACAGCGAGTGAACTAATTCTTTGATCAACACAGAACAGCCTGTTCTTGAAATTAACGTAGAAGTGACTGAAAATTTAACAGACACGTGTACTCTTATTGTAATTCTCAGGGAGATTTAACGTGAAACATTTTGTCAACTGAATGGACTGGGGTAATGTGAAATATAGAACATAATGTGCAATTCGGAATCGAACTCATGAATTTTTCAATCGCGAGTCGATTAACCACGGATTCTGCTTGTCTCCCGCCTTAACATAACTCTCTCTCTCTCTCTCTCTCTCTCTCTCTCTCTCTCTCTCTCTCTCTCTCTCTATATATATATATATATATATATATATATATATATATATATATATATAGAGAGAGAGAGAGAGAGAGCCGTGTAGTGTAAAAATAAGCTATAGGAAAATAAAAATAAATTCTTATCATGAAAGTGTTATAATTTAAAACATTGTAGAATATGAAACATATGTCCGAAAAGCCGCTCAGTGCAGATGAGGGATTGTAAATGTTGAGGTAATAAATGAGGAATGAGAGAAGTAAGGATGAGTGCCAAGAATGGGAGAAGAGGAAGAAAAACAAGAATAAGAAATTGTGTTTTCTTGGTAATATTTGTTACTCCCAATATATTTCGGATACATTAGCAAGGGATCTCTTGGGAACCTCGGAGAATATCGGAGAGGACCTTTCTAGATCTGTGTGTGGTTTGTCTTTCCAACATACATAGATACCAAAGAGTATTAAAATTGTTATATAGTGAGTTGAATAACTTCGATTAACTGATTCCCTTTCAATTTACAAGACAAAACTCTCTTTAGGGGCGTCTAAAATCTCAACGCATCAAGCAACGGAGATAACTCCACCAAATTCAAGAAATCCAAATTTTGGAAAATGACAACATTGTTGTTAGTAGTGAATTTTGCTTTTAAAGTCACTGGTGAAAACAATGGACATATTTCGATCTCAGTAGAGATGGTGATGATCGAATAAGTCATTCCCATATTTTAAATACTATATTGGTGTAATATGATAGATTTGGCACCTATATCAGGTCGAGAGACAATGAAAAGCTCTGATGTTGGTTCAACAAGACTCAAGTTGAAGTGTTTCTGGTTTTCTTGTAAAACGTAGACCCAGAGAACACCCTGGTAGGTTTTCGAATCTAACATCATTGTGAAGGCGCGTGGCCTAGTAATTACATAATTGGCTTTACATTGCTAGGAATGAGCCCCTATAATATATAAAAGAAAACACCCGAGAAAAGGCCTATGAGTTGCAAGCTGGTAGGAGGCCAGCTAAATTTGCATGGGTGTAAGCTGTCAATTTAATTTCCTGTATACTGAAACCACAATGTCTCCATTTCTCTTTTTCTCTGAGTTTCTGTCGCATTATCTTTCATGTTTACAATAATCTCCCTTTGTCCGCTCTCTAGGGCGAAGAAAGGGAAATAACTATAAGACAAAATCGTCAGATTTCTTTTTTTGAAATACAAAGATTTAACAAAATTGAATTCAAAAACATTGCCGCTTTATATATCAAAATATATGATACAAACACCTATGTGAGAATTTGTTTATATCCAGTTTATATCCAGTTTATATAACCAGTTTATATAACCAGTTTATATCCAGTTTATATAACTAGTTTATATAACCAGTTTATATCCAGTTTATATAATCAGTTTATATATCCAGTTTATATAACCAGTTTGGTTTGTTATTGACAGTTATTGACAGTTATATTTAAGTCTGCGACATTATTTAACGACATGAGAGGTTCTTTCTTAAAAAAATATAAATATTTATGCTGCAACACTACATTAGACATGTCAACTCTCTTTGGGGTGGGTGAGAGATGTCTTCTTTAGTGAAAATGAGTATAGATTTCATTATGTAAAATCTCCCTATTTTGCCTCATTTCTGCCCGTTTTGGGGCACTTTTTTCATGGTACTTTCCATTTGGGTTTTTAGAGGTTGGCAGATCTGTAACTTATATTTATTATTTAACGAATTACGTTGTTAAACTTCATGCAAATTAGACAGATCACTTCCGGTATACTCTACAACCTGCTTGATATATATAGCGTGGCTATTGTAAGATGTCTATGTAGATGAAATCATAAAGGTAGTTTTTTTCTGATGAGGAAACGAATTCCGAAATGCAAATGCATAAATGTAATGTTATGATTTTTTGTGTACAGGGGTTGAAAGTGTTTACATTTCATTTTCCCCACGGTTTTAGCATAAATATAATATTTATTAATGAATATATACATATAAATACATATAATGAACGAAGTAACGGGAAATCAAAAACAAGTCGGAAGATGGTCCAAATTGGGAATATTAGTTTCACTCTAGAGAAATGTGAAAAATGGAAGCTGTGGGCTACATTTTTATTGAGAAGGGTAGGGAATAAGGAAGACAAAATGCAGAAAGGTACGAAAAAAAAAATGAAAATAAACAGACCTAAAACCTCGTTTGGGTTTGTTTTTTATAACCCCCCCCCCACATACATAAATACATACATATATACATATATGCATATATACATACATATACATACATACATATATATGCATACATACATACATATATGTATACATACATACATATATAAATACATACATATATGCATACATAAATACATACATAAATACATACATACATACATATATTGAGATGGCACTAAGGAATAGTGGTGGAACCTGAAAATAAAAACTGCCACCAAATTAAAGCACAACCGGCCTGATATTGTTGTTTGGGACCACACATTGAAAACGTGTTCTGTTGTGGAGATCAGCTGCCTACTTGATGTAAACGTTGTCAGAAAAATACAGGAGAACGAGGACATCTATGGACCATTGATGAGGAGTTTACAAATCCAGTATCCAAGATACACCTTTAGCTTTATACCCATCATTATTAGAGTTACGGGTTATATACCAACCCGCTTGGACCAAAGTATGACTGAACTTGGATTTGCGGACAAAGAGCGCAGCTCCTTAATTCATAGTCTACAAATGGCTGCGATAGCTGGCACCTTCAAAATTTACAAAACATTCTTGCGATTCAAGGGATGACAATTTCTTTTCTTTTACAACCTTGCCACCAGGAAGGTGGCCGGTCAAAAAAAATATACTCGAAATTAAGTGAAAGAGATATACATGATGGCTGCAAACTCTGCCAAGGGTATTGCAATCGCTTGTCAGATTCAGATGTGTGACGCTCGGATATGGATTTTCAAGCCTGCTAGAGACTTGCACTCCTTCACACACTGACGACAACTATGGATCTCCCTGGCTTGAGGTCCTGCATCCGGTTTCCCGTGAACCCTCACAACACCGTGCAGATCATAGTTCACTGGTTCTCTTTGAACATGGCTGCGACTGTGGCTCCTGAGACCAGATTTGCTTAAGCAAATTTTTCCACACTCAGGGCACTTCAATTCAATGGATCGTTTCGAGAGATACACCAGAGCATTGCTTACGCACATCTCGTTTGATCTTCTCGTGCTCTATGCGGCTGTCCTCAAAATTATGGACCCCATCATTAACCATTACACGCCAAGTTTCTCTTTCAAGCGCTTCTATCTCCCAGTCAGCCATCATCAAACCAGTTTTTTTCAATGAGTCCTTTACACAATCCTCGAATCGAAGCCTTGGCTTGTGAGGTGGTCTGTTACCTACACAAAGCTCGCCATACAAGAGTTGTTTTGGGATTCGATCATCCTCCATTCTGCAGAGGTGTCCGGTCCATCGCAAACGTCGTTAGTGGATGATACTCTCAATGCTCCGACACTCACTTCTTTCAAGGACCTTAACATCACTCACATGCATCTGCCACTTGATACCGGGCATCTTTCTGAGACACTGCTGGTGAAACCGTTCCAGTCTGTGGATATGCCGTTTGTAGGCGACCCATGTCTCACATGCATACAGCAAAGCTGACAGTACACATGCAGAATACACTCTCATCTTGGTCCTCATTGTGATTCCTCGCCTGCACCAAAGACGGTCGTTGAGCCTTCCAAATGACTCACTTGCCTTACTAACACGTAGACCAGCTTCTGCATCCAGAGAGCAGGCCACACTCAGAGTACTCCCCAAATACACAAATGTGTCAGCAGCCTTCAGCTTTTGACCGTATACGTATATGGAGGGTTCATTGAAAACTTTATCCGGAGCAGGTTGGTACATGACGACAGTCTTTTTCAGACTGAATGTCAGTCTCAAAGCACTGCACGCATTGGAAAAAGAATCCATAAGGTGTTGCATGTCACTCTGGAAGTGTGAAAAGAGATCACAATCACCTGCATATAAAAATTCTCTGATCAAGGTACTCAGTATCTTAGTGTTGGAAGTGAGACGCCTAAGGTTAAACAGCTTGCCGGAAGTGCGATATCTGAGATAAATATCGTGTTGACAATACCTTGAAGGCCACGAAGAACACCATTGCGAAATACAAGGCAAACAAAGTTAGTGCAGGTATATCACCCTGCTTGACACAATTTTCAACCGAGATTGGCTCAGACAGATTACCTCCAACATTCATCCATGCCTGCATGTCATCGTGGAAGAGTTTCAGAATGTTCACAAACCTTTCAGGACAGTCCAATCTCTCTAAAATAACCCACAAAGCCTTCCGATTAACATACATACATACATACATACATACATACATACATACATACATACATACATACATACATACATGATGACTGCTTCATCTTTCCAAATGATTTCCGTCTCCCTGTGAACCCTTAATACCATCATCACCACCAACCATCCGTTTGCGAACTCTTAGATGCATTTCCAGTCCAGCTGCGGACTTGCATCATTGAAAGACAAAATATGTGCCCTTCACTGGATTGATTGGGTTAGTTTGTGGGATGTCAGCTTTATGTACTCTCATATGACTTTTGAGACCAGAAATTGATTTGCAGACTTTTGTGCACATCATACAGGTTGTCTCACCTGGTCTTGGAGGAAGAGTGTTGCGAGCAATTGGGCTTTATTGTGATTTTAAATGTGATATACCGAAATTTAGAAAGCAGTATACAACCATATACTTCACATCTCCAGCTCCCCATGTTTTCACCGAGGTTCTTATTGTTGCCTATACGAAGCTGACGCTTAAGCCATTCGTGTTCAAGATGTTCCTCTTCAAACATTCTGTAGCCTTCCGTCACATGTCTCCTCCAGTCAGCTCTCTCTAAAGCCAGCACTTCTCAGCTTTGAACGCCAGCCTGGAGGTCTTTTGTATCTTTTACTTGGTTTTTGCCGATGGCGTTTCCCGGTGTATAACTGACTATAAAATAGTTGCTATGGGAGTCTATCATCAGTCATACGTACAACACGGCCTGCTCAAAACATCTGAGAGGATAGATTCGATGCTTGTATGTATGTATGTATGTATTTGTATGTGGCGGTGTTGACCAATGAAAACAAAAGGCGAAGTTTAGTCGTTAATTAGTTCAGTGTCTTACGATCGTTTCAGAAGGTTGATTTATCATAACTCGATATAGTGACTAATCGATAGTAGTTATGTAACTCCATATTGTTAGTCTCAATACTATAGATCCATTACAGCGTCTTCGTCTCTCACTTTCCTTCTCTCTCTCTCTCTCTCTCTCTCTCTCTCTCTCTCTCTCTCTCTCTCTCTATATATATATATATATATATATAGAGAGAGAGAGAGAGATAGAGAGAGAGAGAGAGGGGGAGAGAGTGTGTGTGTGTGTCTGTGCGTGTGTGTGTGTATGCATATATATATATATATATATATATATATATATATATATATAAAGATTTACATACACACAAACTAGACAAAGTCATAGATATAGATATATATGTTTTTGGCAACCATTCACGATGTGGCTCAATGATGAATTAATTAATCAAATAATCAGAGCAATATACTATAAAGTATGTCCATAGAATCCTGGTATGTTTATATACATTTTTTTCTTCTAACTTTAATTTTATACCTAATTGTGTATGGTTGACGATATATTTAATCGATTTCCACGTGCTATTGAAATGCTGGGTAAATATTCTATAGCTGTTGATCGCGAATAGATGGCTATAGTTTATTTATCTATTATTTCTTCATAGGTGCCTTTTAATCTTATAGCTTGGTTTAATTGTTTTTTTTTGTGTGGTTGATTATGCTGATTGGGAGAGGAAATGGTGTATATATCTTATCAAATGATTCTATGGACATACTTTATAGTATATTGCTCTGATTATTTGATTAATTAATTCATCATTGAGCCACATCGTGAATGGTTGCCAAAAACATATATATCTATATCTATGACTTTGTCTAGTTTGTGTGTATGTAAATCTTTATATTTGATAATCTCCCATAAGGTTGAGATGCAATTTAGGAAATATTAGGCTGCGCTTTCTAGCAACCAGCCCACTCGCCGTAAGGCACCAATCACATTCTTTCTGACTTGACCACTGCCATGTCACAGTTCTTAGCCATTTTGAATTCGTTTCTGGCGGCGATCATTTAAGAAAAATCTTCGTCCAAGTGAGTTTGTTTCCTGATGATTTCGAAGCTCGAGAATTTATCCTTGATCGGATATTTCCAAAATGGAATGAAACTCTAAGGGGTAGAAACGTAATCCTGGTATGTTTATATACATTTTTTCTTCTAACTTTAATTTTATACCTAATTGTGTATGGTTGACGATATATTTAATCGATTTCCACGTGCTATTGAAATGCTGGGTAAATATTCTATAGCTGTTGATCGTGAATAGATGGCTATAGTTTATTTATCTATTATTTCTTCATAGGTGCCTTTTAATCTTATAGCTTGGTTTAATTGTTTTTTTTTTGTGTGGTTGATTATGCTGATTGGGAGAGGAAATGGTGTATATATTTTATCAAATGATTCTATGGACATACTTTATAGTATATATATATATATATATATATATATATATATATAGTGACGAAACATAAGTCAATTCCTAGAACTCATAATCCTTTATTTACTGCTACATATATTTCGATGATAGCCATTGAATGGCTATGACCTCATCAGGCAGTTAGTCAGTTCTTAGATATGCCAGCTCTGTGTGTATAGTGTTGATGGTATCAGAGCCTTGGGACATATATATATATATATATATATATATATATATATATATATATATATATTCATATAATTATATTCATTGAATACTTACTCCAGAAACCTGTCGACTGCTTTAAATCAGTTGTAAACATCTATATTTGTTAGATTTCCAACAAATTAAATATCTCTTCTACACACACACACACACACACACACACACACACACACACACACACACATATATATATATATATATATATATATATATATGTGTGTGTGTGTGTGTGTGTGTGTGTGTGTGTGTGTGTGTGTGTGTGTGTGTGTGTGTGTGTGTGTGTGTGTGTAGAAGAGATATATAATTTGTTGGAAATCTAACAAATATAGATGTTTACAACTGATTTAAAGCAGTCGACAGGTTTCTGGAGTAAGTATTCAATGAATATAATTAACGTTGACAACAATAATAAGGCAAATCACCAGACTATTAATTATAATAAGAATAAACAATTTAACTTAAACTCTAAACAAACAAAAGAACTAGAACTAGAAATATTATTTGGTACTCACCCCCATTCCCATTAAGCGTTAAAACACCTTTAGCAAAGCTATTCTTTAAAGCACTAGACAAATGTTTTCCTAAAACCCACAGATACCACTCAATCTTTAACAGACATACTATAACACTATCCTACTCTACTACTATGAACATAGCACAAAATATAAATATAATTAATAATAGAAACTTAAATTTAAACCTTAACCAAAATAACCATAATAGTAATAATAATAATATTTCTAGCAATATCCAGTATAATAGTACCGTTCTGAGCAACAACAACTCCGTAAAATGTAACTGTAGAATCAAATCAAACTGTCCTTTACAAAATAAGTTAGATAAAAACATAGTTTATAAATGTACAGTTAAAACTAGTGATAATATATTCAACTATGTCGGTGACACTTCTACAGAATTTAAACTTCGCTTGAATAACCACAATTGTTCTTTTAGAAGATCTGACAAAAAATATTCTACTACCCTCTCACACCTTATATGGAATTTAAAAAGCAGGAATATAGATTATTTATTATCTTGGAAAACAATTTCAAAAGCACCTACTTACCGAAACACGACCTTATCAAGATTCTATAAATTATGTATTGAAGAAATTTTTTATATAATTAATTGTAAAAACTCTATTAATCTTAGAACAGAAATATTTATTTGTTGCAAACATCGCCAAAATTCTACATTCAGAACTATATGTAACTTATAACATGCTTATAATATTCCTATTAATCTCCAAAATGATCTTATCTGCTCTAACATTTTATATTTTTAATACTTTAATATATTAATATCTCTAAATCATAATATCTTAAAAATTTCTTATAATATATATATATACGTGTGTATGTATAGATATTTATATATATTTATGTACTTCTACATTATGTACTTCTATATAATTCTAATTTTAATTTTAATTTTAATTCTTTTAAATTCTTTAATTCTTTTTTCTTAATTTTTTATTTTTCTAATGACACCCTATAAAGCTAATTTTTAAATGTAGATTAATAACCATTAACTGTTTTTAGTAAAATATATCCTATTCAGGATGGTGTTTAATTATTCATATTTCTTTAGAATAAATAATTAATCCCACACTAGCGATTAATAAAATATTGGAGTTATCTTTCCTTCTTTCAATCATAAAAACTTTTTATACATAACTCCATTAATTTAACCTTATAAATTGTAACTATATTTACATAAAATCAACATCCCTAGTAACTTATATTAGAAAACACACCTATTTATTTTATTTATTTATAAATCAACATCCCTTGTAACTCATATTATAAACAAACTATCCTTTAAAAAAAAACACCTATGCTATTATTAAAATAGATATTTATATATTATTATAATAAGATAAATAATTCTCCATATAAATATAGATAAATGTCTGAATATATTTTCCCTAAATTAACGTTCAAGTGGTCTTCCTTTTCCTTCTTCTTTAACAATTTTAGTTTGATAATTTATATAGCTTCGTTAAATTAACAATATTCTGAGACCATTCTCAATGTTGAACATTTTTGAATCCACAAATTATTCTAATCTCACAACTTGAAAATAAAAATTTTCAACATTCTTCGTAACTCATATTTGTTTATATAAACAATCAATGCATACGGAACTTATTAATATATATAGAGATATTTATATACATATAACCTATCCTAATAAGATAAAAATACTTACAACCATAATTCTTCATATAATTTTATAACTCATAATATAGATAACAAAAATCTTTTCCCCCAAATTAACGTTATTCTTTTCTCTTTCTCTTCCTTCCTTATCATACATATTTAAATTTTCTATAGTGTCTAAAATAACGTTTTTTCAGCCCTTTAATATACACATCATTTGCATACTCATATTAATAATTTTAAATATCTGACTTTTCTCCTCTCTTCCCTTCACTTTCCAGGGATAACTTGAACCGTTAAGGTATATCATCCTTGGTCATGTCAAATATATATAAAACATTTTGTATTTTATCTGATGATAGCGTACCAAAATTTTTGGTACCCTTGAAATATATATAATAGAATAAATATAGTTTTACAAATATAGTTTCCATTTATTTAATATCATTGTATATATATATATATATATATATATATATATATATATATATATATATATATATATAGGTATCTAAATTATAATAAAGTAAGAAGCGCGGGACTGCGTACGGTTTATAATTTTTTTATCCCATTAGTAAAATAAGTTGGATTACTTTGAATAAATAATTGTTTCTACTTTTGGCACAAGACCAGCAATAATGAATGAATATTACACATTACATAATCTCTCTCTCTCTCTCTCTCTCTCTCTCTCTCTCTCTCTCTCTCTATATATATATATATATATATATATATATATATATATATATATATATATATATATATATATATATATAGTGAAATAAAATAACAAGGACGATTGGTTACTCCTTCATTACGTTTATTGGTTGGTTCCATATCGCCCCAGTACTTATTTTATCGATCTCTATTTGTCGAACAGCTAATTTACAAGACGTATAGACACAGACACAGGCACAGGCAAACCATAAACACGAACACGTCACATGCCCATGCATACACACTCACATATGTCTATACGACAGGCTTCTGCAGTTTCTGCCTACCAAATTTCACTCACGAGGCATTGGTAGAAGACACTTGCCCGAGGTGTCATCAAGCAGTGGAAACGAACACGAAACTATGTAGTTGAGAAACGAACTCTTTAACCTCACAGCTATGTCTGCACCTTTGAGTTACAATTATTCATCTTCTTCGGTTTAAACTTCGTCATAAACATTGCCTCTAGGTATCTAAACTATAAAGTAAGAAGCGCGGGACTGCGTACGGTTTATAATTTTTTATCCCATTAGTAAAATAAGTTGGATTACTTTGAATAAATAATTGTTTCTACTTTTGGCACAAGGCCAGCAATTACCCATACATTACTGGTACTTTATTTTATCGACCCCGTAACGATGAAAGGCAAAGTTGACCTCGGCGGGATTTGAACTCAGAACTTTGAATAAATAATGAATGAATATTACACATTACATAATTTATCTACTAAATTTCATTTTATTATTTATTTAAAGATTCACTTCTTTAAAATTTTCAAATGTCAACACTTCCGGTGGCGATCGCTTAAATAAATACAATAATTTACTGTCACTAATTTTCTCCTAATGCAGTTTATATATAATATCGTCTTTTTTTTTAATGTATCATGGATTACGTTACTGATTACATAAGACAATGTAACTCTGTCTTCGTTCAATTTCTGTGTATATTGTTAATTACAATTTTATTTGATGTATCATATCTACATGCATATATACCTGCGTATAATATCAATATACACACTACACATGTTAGCAGAAAACCACCCGAAAGGTGGTTTTTCTGCTAGTGAATTTAATTTTTCGCTGTACTAAACAATACGCAGAGGGGTTAAAGAGTTCACTTCGTAATCATAAGGTTTCAGGTTCGATCCCAGTAGATGTCACCTTGGACAAATTTTATTTACCATAGCCTGGGATCGACCTAAGGCTTGAGAATTAAATTGGGTAGACGGAAACTTGTTGGAAGTCCGTTGGATCGACTTTACCTGTAATCCAAAGACACAGCATTGTCACAGTCTCTCAAGTCGAACCGGCCTAATTTGATTTATGAATTAATTTAGGGGTACACGTATCTGTGAAAAGTTACGTTATTATCAAGAGCTAGAAGGCAGCCAATTGGCAGAGTTGTTAGAACGTTGGAGAGCTTTGAAGTATTCGTTTCGGCTCTCTACTCTCAGAGTTCAAATCCCGCCTAGGTTATATTTGCTTTCCATCCTTACGGGGTCGATAAAATAAAGTACCAGTCACGCATTGGGTCGATTTAATCGACTTCCCTCTCCCCCAAAATTGCTGGCTTTGTGCCTATATAAGAAACCATTATTATCACGAGCTAGGTGTTCTTGTATGTGAACAACTGGAACACTCCTGGTCAAACACACACACACACACACACACACGCTTATGCTGACCCTCACATTCGTCGGATTCCTACATTGGAATTTCCCCCTGGAACCGGACTCTACTTGAACTTCCATATGGATATCTTTCGGATCACTCGATTTTCAGATTGTTTTTAACTTTATACCAATATACCACGACTCACTACCACTTTTCCTCCACTATTACAACTACTCCCTTCTCATCATCTCCAATATTTTTTTCTCGATTTTGTCACTGCTCACTCTCCTCTATCTTTCTGTTTCTTCTTTAATTTCTCATTCTATTTTCTGATGAAGGACTAGCGTTCGAAACGATAAGGCTCTTTACCTACTATATCAAGCGTAAAATTAATGATATATTTTTTCATTATACGGTGTCGTTTGCTTTGAATTTCTGTTTGCCTTTTGCACATACACATATATATTTATATATATATATATACATATATATATATACATATATATATATATATATAACGAAGGAAATGTGGTAAGGAACCAAGTGAACCATAACGCACCAAAGTACTCAATACTTAGGGTAGTAGAGTGGGTAATAGGAACAAGTAAGACCCCGACGGCTGAGCTCAAGCTCAAGCCGTTTCGACGGCTAATTCAGTCCAGAATTAGCCGTCGAAATGGGTTGAGCTCAGCCGTCGGGGTCTTACTTGTTCCTATATATATATATATATAAATACATTGAGTGCAAGCGAAAGGAAATATATATACAGGGTGTCTCAAAAAGATGTATGTACACATTGATTACCTGCACAGGCAATATTTATTAGAATGTTGTTCATATATATATATATATATATATATATATATATATATATATATATATATATATATATATATATATATATATTATATATATGTATATATATAAATGTATATATATATATACACACACACGTATGTACATACAGAAAGTCTATAAAGAGTGGGAAAAAACTTCAAAGTGCGCTTTTGCATAAGTTAACGACTCATGCATTGTAATTATAAAATAGTTGTAAATAAAACTGGAATAAAACCAATTGAGGCGGGAATAAGGGGATAATCATCTTTTTCCGCCTCAAGTGGTTATATCTCAGCTTTTTTGACAACTATTTTATGGTTATAATTCATGGATCGTGGTTCTTGACTTTATAGCAAAATCACAATTTGAAATGTTTATATATATATATATATATATTCTTGGGTTTGTGTCTTAATGATACAGACTTAATTATATTGTAGAGTGAGCGAGAAAACGACTGAAGCTGTGTTGGTCCTATTCGATAGGTTCGTTTCATTATATCTATCTATCTATTGTTTCATAATCCCCCCCTCTCTCTCTCTCTCTCTCTCTCTCTCTCTCTCTCTCTCTCTATATATATATATATATATATATATATATATATCTACGTATATATATATATATATAGTTAGATACACAGTGAGAGATAGAGAGAGATAGCGATATATATATATAGTGCTTTTCAACCCATTTATTGAATTAAAAACCGGATATAAATGTTGCGAAATTAGATTTCCTATTTTTCTGAACGCAACTGTTGATGGTGGCTTTCCAATTGTACAAGATGAAGTAGCGGATTGTGTTTATTTCATGACTACATGAACTATATAAACTGTTCGCTCCAGTACCGGATTAAATTGACTAGGGGCCTCACAGCCCTTGCTTGCAATAAACGTAATGAAAATTAT
>OZ024740.1:205334475-205426206 GCA_964016885.1 Eledone cirrhosa
ATACTGCTCCGATCGCTCTGTATGTAAGGTGGGAAAATATAGGCTTTATATACCTGTCGCTTTCTGTCTCCCACCTAGAAGGGATAGCCCACGCATGAACGTGTTCACACCAAAAGGGTGTTAACCTAGAGTTTGACCTTTAGGTGTCACCCAAGGTTCAAGGCGTGGACAGATCTCGCTACATTAGACCCCTACCCAGATCGATGCAGGAGCAACGATCGATTACAAAAGGGGTAGCGAAATCTGATTCCAGAAGCGTGTCCCCAAAACACACAAAATGTGGGTGCTGCGCTCGCATTTCGAGTGTAGAGAAATTTGGAGAGAAAAAAAAAAAATCGTATAACTGTGTATGCATGTGTGTGTGTGTAACATTTAGAAGAAACTGTAAATATACAAAGTTGTGATCATGTATTTCGAACTGTTGTGTATGGATGGATGGTTGAACGTTGGGGTTACGGTATCGGATTACGATATGATAACACAGAGGACTATTTCTCTCGATGTATCTCATACATAAGATTCTCTTCCAGTGAGTCGAGGTTTACTCTATGACATGAGTGTATGCAATTTTGAGTTGCGTGCCTGAGTGAGTCCAGGCGTGCTTGAGCGAGTCCAAGCGAGTAGTAACCGTGGGTTGATTCTCATGAGTTTAATAGCTGTTGCCGTACCTCGACCAGTTGAAAAGTGATCTCGCTGAGACCCAACCGAATCCAGAACATACCATAGACAAAAACATGTTGTGTGTGACAAAGAAAATGATGTGTGTTTGTTACAAAACGTGTATATTCATACAGGCATATAATACAGTAAAACGAATAAAAAAATAAAAATGAACGTTCATATATAACCTGTAAAAAAAAAAAAATATATATTTATATAATTGTTCTTTACAAAAAGTTCAGTTTTCTCTTCTTTATGTGATCGTTTTCTTGCTAGGAAGCTAGTAGTATTGTATGTTGTTGTTGTTGGAGATTACGAAGCACGTGGTGAAGTGTTTGGTAATAAATCGAAAAATGAAGGAATGTTCTCAGCTGCTGGAGTGGGACCTCTCATACGCTTCAATGGTACTGTTAATGCTAATGTGTACCAGAACCTCCTTCAGCAACATGCCATTCCCTCTTTACGGGCTTCTCCCAATAAACTAGCTGGTGCCAAGCTGTATTGGCTATTGCCATTCTCTTGGACAACATCGGGGCGTGAAGAGGGGAGACTGGTATACATGGTCGACTGTTGGTCTTCCACAAAAAAACCCCCACCTTGTCTAGACTTGTATCTTGGAGGGGAAACTAAGTGCAAATCCCATGATCATTCATGATCGAAGGGGGTCTTTACTCTTTAGCGTACACACACACACAAACAGAGACAAACACACACACACACACACACACACACACACACACACACACACACACACACACACACACACACACACACACACACACACACACACACACACACACACACACACACACACATATATATCACATCTTAAATGGAAAAAAAATAAGCCGGCTAATTGGCAAAGTAGTTAGGCTACTTTGCGATATCAGTTCAGGTTCTCTGTAATATTGAGTTCAAAAGCCGCCGAGGTAAACTTTGCATTCCATCTTTTCGAGGTCGATAAATGAAGTACCAGTTCAATTTTGGAACGATTCTTCCTCTATATCAATTTCTCACTCTCTCTCTCTCTCTCTCTCTCTCTCTCTCTCTCTCTCTCTCTCTCTCTCTCTCTCTCTCTCATTCTAACCACATTCTAACCACATGTCCGTAGTACCAGATCTGTGATCTCTCAATTCGGAGAAGTAGAGGCTCTACATGGAGTGACTCTCTGATCTATGAGCTACGCACTCTATCGAGTAACGTGACTCCAAAGACCCTTCGGAGGAACCCCATTTCGGCTGCTTGTATCCGCAATTGTATTCTTTCAGACATTACCCAAGATTCATTACCATAGGTAAGGGTAGGAACGAATATCGAATTGAAGATAGCAAGTTTGGCTTTTACACCTACCTTCCTTCTTCTGATTACCGAATGCTGAAGCTGGCGCATTACTGCCCTAGCTCCTGCAATTCTTGCATTTAATTCAACCTCCTGCCTTCCACCACTCGTGAAAACGGCTCCAAGATACTTGAGCTTCTCCACCTGCTTCAGTGGAACTCCACTTACATGTAGAGTGCACTGTGCAGGCTTCCTTGAGAGGAAGAGTGTCTCAGTTTTCGTAGCACTGATTTTCATTCCAGCCATGCAGCACTCGGCATCAAACCTAGCAAGTTCAAGTCGGAGATCACCTTTTGTCGAGTTAAGTAACACCATGTCGTCTGCAAATTCCAGCCGACTGATTTACACCTGCCAGTCGTGATACCCCTTTCAACCCGGCTACGCATGTCAATTCTGTTCATCTAAATAATGAAAAGGAGAGGGGACAGTACGCACCTGTGACGGATTCCTACTCCCACATTAAATGGTTTTGATTTAGCACCATTTATCTGAACACAAATACTCGGGCATTCGTATAGAGACATCAGGCTGCATATATAAAATCTGACCCCACCAAAAAAGTCAATTTTATGCAAAGGCTAAAACGTTCGTGAAACTTCAAACACTCAGAATTAGACTTTCCCCACAAAACATTTATATGAATAAACAAAACGATCTATTGGATGTAAATTGATACATTTAACAGAACTGTCTGATTCAAAACAGGATGACACTCAAAGCCAGCTATTGTAGATAATCATTCCATTTCCACCGAAGCCACGCAAACGAGAAATAAACAGAATGTCTGAAACAGCATGGAAAAGTTACTTCAAATCTAAAATTTTGTTCCTGCGAAGAAGTATCTCACAGATCGTTGTAGTTATTAATTTAACATCAAGAAGACCTAAAAAACTAGAGAGGCGATTTGGAGATACAGGATCTAAAACCCTAAACCCCGAACTATACTAGCTGAAACAATTCACATAACCGAAAAACTAAAATATAAATCTACAGCGTATAAACAGCAAATGCCGAATAAATTATTTACCAGAAATCCCAAGTCAGTCTATCCTAGCTTCAATGTGAAAGGCTCAATCTCTGTAAAAGACTCCCACAAAAGATTGAAAAGCTACTGGAGATCTGTATGGGAAACAAATGATAAATTCAACAAACAAGCTGTATGGCTAAAGGAACTGGAACAGGACTACTGCCAGCATGTCCAGCAAAGCAATAGGACATAAAGGGTGTAATACTGGAAATAGCTCTAGAGAAAATGTCAAACAGGAAATTCCCAGGCCCAGACCTCATAACAGGTTACTGGCTGAAGAATTTACCTTTTATCGGCGAGATCTCATACAGCTGTATGATGAAATTATCAAGGGCACACAAGAAGTGCACCAATGGTTATCAACTGCCAATTCTCTCCTCATAAACCCCCTAAATAGCCAAACCACCCTTGCTAAAAATCACCACTCAATAGCTTGCCAGAACATCATGTACAAATTATACACTGGGTGCCTCAATCTGTTCTTACAGGATCATTGTACCACCAACGACATTATAATACCTGAGTAAGCTGGGGGAAGGAAGGAGATGGAGGACGGGGTATTTAAAGTAGCTACTAATTAAGAAAAATTATCCAGGAAAAAATGGTAAAGAAGCGCAGAAACTTGACTGTAGAGGGCTGGACTACCAGATATGTACCACATGGGTGGATTATCGAGGCTTTGCGGTTAGCAAAAGTCCCACCACCACTTGTAACTGCTATCGAATACATGACCAAGTCTTGGTACACCACTTTTCCCCTTTGGGGTGATAAGCAGTAAATTGAATCTGATAACATTCACTACGAAAAAGGCATTTCGGGGTGATAGCTTGTCAGTGCTGCCCTTTGTTCTCTCACTAAGCCCACTATCATACCTACTCACCAAAATTTAGTGACCATAGAAATGGACCCACCTTTTCCTTGTCGATGATTTGAAATATTTTATGAGCCAAATATCAACCACATAAGAATTAAAAAGAACAAAAAACAATTGGGCCAGATTACCTAATTTTCTACAGACATTGGAATGAAATATGGTGAACTCAAATGTACACTTTTAACAATGAAATGTGAAAAGTTGTGTAATTCATCTGAAAACCTAAAAATGAACAGTTTGACGCTACAACTTCTACAGTCAGGTGACAATTATAGGTATCTTGGACTGAATGAGAATGTCAGACATGATAGACCCATAAATATGGAAAGGATCAGGAATGAATATCCCAGGAGAGTAAAGGGAATATGGTCTCAGCATTCTACAAGCAGATTGACCATAATACTTTTGCTGTGCCCATCCTAACGCCAACGTTTGACCTGCTGAGCAACGTTTGACCTGCATTGCAAGAACTGAGCAAGATGGATGGAAGGACTCGCAAGATGCTCAGTGGTACTGAAAACTTTAGCATCAAAGGTGATATAGATAGGCTATATTTATCACACAAGGAGGGTGGCCAGGGCCTAACATTTATACTAACATCACGCGAGACTCGGATAACAACACTAATGCTACATCTTCATCAGAAGAAAAGATCAGCAGGCTCAGGTTTATGAGCATGAAAATAATAATATTTTGGGGCTAGCCACTGATCTGGAGGGACCTAAAACTAAAAACTGCCGCTAAATTAAAGCCCAACCGAGCTGATATTGTTATTTGGGACCACACTTTAAAAAAACAAGCTCTGTTGCGGAAGTCAGCTGCTCACGTGATGGCAATGTGGTAAGGAAAATGTAAGGGAAGGAGGATATCTATGGACCGTTGTTGAGGAGTTTGCAGATCCAGTATCCAAGATACATATTCAGTTTCATACTTGTTATCATAGGAACTACAGGTTATATACCAACCCGTCTAGACTAAAGTATAACTGAGCTTGGATTTGTGGAGAAAGAACGTAGTTCCTTAACTTAAAAGCTACAAATGGCTGCAATATCTGGAACCTTCAAAATCTGTAAAACATTCTTATAATTCAAAGAATGAACCTTACACAAGGGACGACGTCAATTTCCCTTTCTTATAACCTTGCCACCGGAAAGGTGGCCGGTCAAAAATAAACTCAAAATTAAGAGAAAGAAAGAACATACATACATACATATACATACATACATACATACATACATGGTGGCTGCCAACTCGTTTTCGAGTACGGCCACTACTTTATATCCATGTGGGAGAACCCCTACCGATGCGCTGAACGAGTGTGACTTTTTAGTCCAGCCAGCGACTTGAAAACTCTGGTACAAACACTACACTTGTGACAATTATTGACACATAGTGCTGGGCCCATGGTACCATGTGACGGCAAGTGCAGAGAGATCTCCAGATATAAAGCAATGCCTGTGCCGTGAAGCTTTTATAGTGAGCAAAGGCACTGCACAAAGCCAGTCCCACTCTCTTAACCAAGATGATATTTACCAAAAAGAAGAACAAGTCAACATCATTGGATACCATCAGGGTTGCAGGTGTTATATCAGAGTTTTCCTTCTCCTAGAATTCTGCCTTGACAAAGGCTAAGGGGTCATCTCTCCCAGTGATTTTGGATGGCCATTGACTCTTAAGAGCTCCTTTGCCCTTTGACAGGTTTTGTTTTTAGTCCTGCAGGATGTCCAAAGTCACCCTCCTCACCAAGAAACCTTGGTGGGGTTGCCAGTTTAGTCGCCAACGACCCGACCATGAGACAGGTTGTACTGGGATACATGTTACCAGTAGCACCAAGTGGTGACCTGACATACATACATACATACATACATACATACATATATATACATACATATATACATACATACATATATGCATGCATACATACATACATACATACATATATACATACATACATACATATATACATGCATACATACATACATACACACATGCATACATACATACATACACACATACCTTTATATAACACATTGAGCTCCTATATGTTATGTAAAAGATTATCCAAAATATCATATGCCGTTTGAACCCTACACACACACACACACACATCTATCTCTCTCTATATATATACGAACTTTGATCATTAGCTAATCGCTAATCTTTGTATTTCCTCCGCCTCCTAGTGACTTTCATTTTTTGCGTATTAAATATAAATATATATATATGTATATAATACTGCTGTCTGCCTTTCGGGCTTTATTTTCGATGTATTTTCGGGCCAAAATTTCATTGAATTCGACGTTTATTCCCTGATTTATTCGCTGCATCAAACGGATTTAGTAAGATACATTTTCACATCTTTATATCTATGTAAGTGAGAAATGTTAAATATGATAATAATAGTCTTAAGTGGTTACAGCCATATTTCATTGTGACGAAGGGAGGGAGATAGAGTCGGAGAGACGGAGAGGAAGAGAGAGGGAGAGAGAGAGAGGGGGGGATTAGAGGGAGAGGAGTAGAGTAACTATACACTGCAAAGCATGGCGTCTGACGCTCTACCGATACTGCCAATCCACCGCCCTTGATAATCTAAACTATAATAAAGTAAGGAGCGCGGGACTGCGTACGGTTTATAATTTTTTATCCCATTAGTAAAATAAGTTGGATTACTTTGAATAAATAATTGTTTCTACTATTGGCACAAGGCCAGAAAATTACCCAGTACATTACTGGTACTTTATTTTATCGACCCCGTAAGGATGAAAGGCAAAGTTAAATAATGAATGAATATTACATAATTTATCTACTAAATTTCATGGCTGTTCATTAAATATATTTTATTACTTATTTAAAGATTCACTTCTTTAAAATTTTCAAATGTCAACACTTCCGGTTAGCGGTCGCTTAAATAAATATTCATATATTTCTGTCACTAATTTTCTCCTAATGCAGTTTATATATAATATCGTCTTTTTTTTAATGTATCATGGATTACGTTACTGATTACATAAGACAGTGTAACACAGTCTTCGTTCAATTTCTGTGTATATTGTCAATTACGATTTTATTTGATGAATCATATCTACATGTATATATATTTGGGTATAATATCAATATACACACCACACATGCTAGCAGAAAACCACCCAAAGAGTGATTTTTCTGCTAGTAATAATAATGATTTCTTTATTCATCACAAGGGTTAACATCAAGAAAAATATGACGGCACAGGACGAAAACATAGTGCGCGGGCGTGTGCTCGCGCGTGGTTGTGTGTGATGGTGTTAATGTATGTGCGTGTGTGTGTGTGTGTTGGTGTTAGTGTATGTGTGTGTTGGTGTTAGTGTATGTGTGTGTGTGTTGGATGTTAGAGTATGTGTGTGTGTGTGTGTGGGTATGTGTGTGTGTGTGTTGGTGTTAGTGTATGTGTGTGTGTGTTGGTGTTAGTGTATGTGTGTGCGTCTGTGTTGGTGTCATTGTGTGTGTGTTGGTGTTAATGTATGTGTATTGGTGTCAGTGTGTGTGTTGGTGTTAGTGTGTGTGTTGGTCTCAGTGTGTGTGTTGGTGATAGTGTGTGTGTGTTGGTGTCAGTGTGTGTGTTGGTGTCAGTGTGTGTGTGTTGGTGTCAGTGTGTGTGTTGGTATCAGGGTGTGTGTTGGTGTCAGTGTGTGTGTTGGTATCAGTGTGTGTGTTGGTGTCAGTGTGTGTGTGTTGGTGTCAGTGTGTGTGTGTTGGTATCAGTGTGTGTGTTGGTGTCAGTGTGTGTGTGTTGGTGTCAGTGTGTGTGTGTTGGTGTCAGTGTGTGTGTTGGTGTCAGTGTGTGTGTTGGTGTCAGTGTGTGTGTTGGTGTCAGTGTGTGTGTGTTGGTGTCAGTGTGTGTTGGTGTCAGTGTGTGTGTTGGTGTCAGTGTGTGTGTTGGTGTCAGTGTGTGTGTTGGTGTCAGTGTGTGTGTTGGTGTCAGTGTGTGTGTGTTGGTGTCAGTGTGTGTGTTGGTGTCAGTGTGTGTGTTGGTGTCAGTGTGTGTGTTGGTGTCAGTGTGTGTGTTGGTGTCAGTGTGTGTGTTGGTATCAGTGTGTGTGTTGGTATCAGTGTGTGTGTTGGTGTCAGTGTGTGTGTTGGTCTCAGTGTGTGTGTTGGTGTCAGTGTGTGTGTTGGTGTCAGTGTGTGTGTGTTGGTGTCAGTGTGTGTTGGTGTCAGTGTGTGTGTTGGTGTCAGTGTATGTGTTGGTGTCAGTGTGTGTGTTGGTATCAGTGTGTGTGTTGGTGTCAGTGTGTGTGTTGGTGTCAGTGTGTGTGTTGGTGTCAGTGTGTGTGTTGGTGTCAGTGTGTGTGTGTTGGTGTCAGTGTGTGTGTTGGTGTCAGTGTGTGTGTGTTGGTGTCAGTGAGTGTGTTGGTGTCAGTGTGTATGTTGGTGTCAGTGTGTGTGTTGGTGTCAGTGTGTGTGTTGGTATCAGTGTGTGTGTTGGTATCAGTGTGTGTGTTGGTATCAGTGTGTGTGTTGGTATCAGTGTGTGTGTTGGTGTCAGTGTGTGTTGGTGTCAGTGTGTGTTGGTGTCAGTGTGTGTGTTGGTGTCAGTGTGTGTGTTGGTGTCAGTGTGTGTTTTGGTGTCAGTGTGTGTTGGTATCATTGTGTGTGTTGGTGTCAGTGTGTGTGTTGGTGTCAGTGTGTGTTGGTGTCAGTGTGTGTGTTGGTGTCAGTGTGTGTGTTGGTGTCAGTGTGTGTGTTGGTATCAGTGTGTGTGTTGGTATCAGTGTGTGTGTTGGTATCAGTGTGTGTGTTGGTGTCAGTGTGTGTGTTGGTGTCAGTGTGTGTGTTGGTGTCAGTGTGTTTTTTGGTGTCAGTGTGTGTTGGTATCAGTATGTGTGTTGGTGTCAGTGTGTGTGTGTTGGTGTCAGTGTGTGTGTGTTGGTGTCAGTGTGTGTGTTGGTGTCAGTGTGTGTGTTGGTGTCAGTGTGTGTGTTGGTGTCAGTGTGTGTGTGTTGGTGTCAGTGTGTGTGTGTTGGTGTCAGTGTGTGTGTTGGTGTCAGTGTGTGTGTTGATGTAAGTGTGTGTGTTGGTGTCAGTGTGTGTGTTGGTGTCAGTGTGTGTTGGTGTCAGAGTGTGTGTTGGTATCAGCGTGTGTGTTGGTATCAGCGTGTGTGTTGGTATCAGTGTGTGTGTGTTGGTGTCAGTGTGTGTGTTGGTGTCAGTGTGTGTTGGTGTCAGTGTGTGTTGGTGTCAGTGTGTGTGTTGGTGTCAGTGTGTGTGTTGGTGTCAGTGTGTGTGTTGGCGTCAGTGTGTGTGTTGGTGTCAGTGTGTGTGTGTTGGTGTCAGTGTGTGTGTTGGTGTCAGTGTGTGTGTGTTGGTGTCAGTGTGTGTGTTGGTGTCAATGTGTGTGTTGGTGTCAGTGTGTGTGTTGGTGTCAGTGTGTGTGTTGGTATCAGTGTGTGTTGGTGTCAGTGTGTGTGTTGGTGTCAGTGTGTGTGTTGGTGTCAGTGTGTGTGTTGGTGTCAGTGTGTGTGTTGGTATCAGTGTGTGTGTTGGTGTCAGTGTGTGTGTTGGTGTCAGTGTGTGTGTTGGTGCCAGTGTGTGTGTTGGTATCAGCATGTGTGTTGGTATCAGCGTGTGTGTTGGTGTCAGTGTGTGTGTTGGTGTCAGTGTGTGTGTTGGTGTCAGTGTGTGTGTGTTGGTGTCAGTGTGTGTGTTGGTGTCAGTGTGTGTGTGTTGGTGTCAGTGTGTGTGTTGGTGTCAGTGTGTGTGTTGGTGTCAGTGTGTGTGTTGGTGTCAGTGTGTGTGTTGGTATCAATGTGTGTGTTGGTGGCAGTGTGTGTGTTGGTGTCAGTGTGTGTTGGTGTCAGTGTGTGTTGGTGTCAGTGTGTGTGTTGGTGTCAGTGTGTGTGTTGGTGTCAGTGTGTGTGTTGGTGTCAGTGTGTGTGTTGGTGTCAGTGTGTGTGTGTTGGTGTCAGTGTGTGTGTTGGTATCAGTGTGTGTGTTGGTGTCAAGTGTGTGTGTTGGTGTCAGTGTGTGTGTTGGTGTCAGTGTGTGTGTTGGTGTCAGTGTGTATGTTGGTGTCAGTGTGTGTGTTGGTATCAGTGTGTGTGTTGGTGTCAGTGTGTGTGTTGGTGTCAGTGTGTGTGTTGGTGTCAGTGTGTGTGTTGGTGTCAGTGTGTGTTGGTGTCAGTGTGTGTGTGTTGGTATCAGTGTGTGTGTGTTGGTGTCAGTGTGTGTGTTGGTGTCAGTGTGTGAGTTGGTGTCAGTGTGTATGTTGGTGTCAGTGTGTGTGTTGGTGTCAGTGTGTGTGTTGGTATCAGTGTGTGTGTTGGTGTCAGTGTGTGTGTTGGTGTCAGTGTGTGTGTTGGTGTCAGTGTGTGTGTTGGTGTCAGTGTGTGTGTTGGTGTCAGTGTGTGTGTTGGTGTCAGTGTGTGTGTTGGTGTCAGTGTGTGTGTTGGTGTCAGTGTGTGTGTGTTGGTATCAGTGTGTGTGTTGGTGTCAGTGTGTGTGTTGGTATCAGCGTGTGTGTTGGTGTCAGTGTGTGTGTTGGTGTCAGTGTGTGTGTGTTGGTATCAGTGTGTGTGTGTTGGTGTCAGTGTGTGTGTTGGTGTCAGTGTGTGTGTGTTGGTGTCAGTGTGTGTGTGTTGGTGTCAGTGTGTGTGTTGGTGTCAGTGTGTGTGTTGGTGTCAGTGTGTGTGTTGGTGTCAGTGTGTGTGTTGGTGTCAGTGTGTGTGTTGGTGTCAGTGTGTGTGTGTTGGTATGAGCGTGTGTGTTGGTGTCAGTGTGTGTGTTGGTGTCAGTGTGTATGTTGGTGTCAGTGTGTGTTGGTGTCAGTGTGTGTGTTGGTGTCAGTGTGTGTGTTGGTATCAGTGTGTGTGTTGGTGTCAGTGTGTGTGTTGGTGTCAGTGTGTGTTAGTGTCAGTGTGTGTGTTGGTGTCAGTGTGTGTGTTGGTGTCAGTGTGTGTGTGTTGGTGTCAGTGTGTGTGTGTTGGTATCAGCGTGTGTGTTGGTGTCAGTGTGTGTGTTGGTGTCAGTGTGTGTGTTGGTGTCAGTGTGTGTGTTGGTGTCAGTGTGTGTGTTGGTATCAGTGTGTGTGTTGGTGTCAGTGTGTGTGTTGGTGTCAGTGTGTGTGTTGGTGTCAGTGTGTGTGTTGGTGTCAGTGTGTGTGTTGGTGTCAGTGTGTGTGTTGGTGTCAGTGTCTGTGTTGGTGTCAGTGTGTGTGTGTTGGTGTCAGTGTGTGTGATGGTGTCAGTGTGTGTGTGTTGGTATCAGTGTGTGTGTTGGTGTCAGTGTGTGTTGGTGTCAGTGTGTGTTGGTGTCAGTGTGTGTGTTGGTGTCAGTGTGTGTGTTGGTATCAGTGTGTGTTGGTGTCAGTGTGTGTGTGTTGGTGATAGTGTGTGTGTGTTGGTGTCAGTGTGTGTGTTGGTGTCAGTGTGTGTGTGTTGGTGTCAGTGTGTGTGTTGGTATCAGGGTGTGTGTTGGTGTCAGTGTGTGTGTTGGTATCAGTGTGTGTGTTGGTGTCAGTGTGTGTGTGTTGGTGTCAGTGTGTGTGTGTTGGTATCAGTGTGTGTGTTGGTGTCAGTGTGTGTGTGTTGGTGTCAGTGTGTGTGTGTTGGTGTCAGTGTGTGTGTTGGTGTCAGTGTGTGTGTTGGTGTCAGTGTGTGTGTGTTGGTGTCAGTGTGTGTTGGTGTCAGTGTGTGTGTTGGTGTCAGTGTGTGTGTTGGTGTCAGTGTGTGTGTTGGTGTCAGTGTGTGTGTTGGTGTCAGTGTGTGTGTGTTGGTGTCAGTGTGTGTGTTGGTGTCAGTGTGTGTGTTGGTGTCAGTGTGTGTGTTGGTGTCAGTGTGTGTGTTGGTCTCAGTGTGTGTGTTGGTGTCAGTGTGTGTGTTGGTGTCAGTGTGTGTGTGTTGGTGTCAGTGTGTGTTGGTGTCAGTGTGTGTGTTGGTGTCAGTGTATGTGTTGGTGTCAGTGTGTGTGTTGGTATCAGTGTGTGTGTTGGTGTCAGTGTGTGTGTTGGTGTCAGTGTGTGTGTTGGTGTCAGTGTGTGTGTTGGTGTCAGTGTGTGTGTGTTGGTGTCAGTGTGTGTGTTGGTGTCAGTGTGTGTGTGTTGGTGTCAGTGAGTGTGTTGGTGTCAGTGTGTGTGTTGGTGTCAGTGTGTGTGTTGGTGTCAGTGTGTGTGTTGGTATCAGTGTGTGTGTTGGTATCAGTGTGTGTGTTGGTATCAGTGTGTGTGTTGGTATCAGTGTGTGTGTTGGTGTCAGTGTGTGTTGGTGTCAGTGTGTGTTGGTGTCAGTGTGTGTGTTGGTGTCAGTGTGTGTGTTGGTGTCAGTGTGTGTTTTGGTGTCAGTGTGTGTTGGTATCATTGTGTGTGTTGGTGTCAGTGTGTGTGTTGGTGTCAGTGTGTGTTGGTGTCAGTGTGTGTGTTGGTGTCAGTGTGTGTGTTGGTGTCAGTGTGTGTGTTGGTATCAGTGTGTGTGTTGGTATCAGTGTGTGTGTTGGTATCAGTGTGTGTGTGTTGGTGTCAGTGTGTGTGTTGGTGTCAGTGTGTGTGTTGGTGTCAGTGTGTTTTTTGGTGTCAGTGTGTGTTGGTATCAGTATGTGTGTTGGTGTCAGTGTGTGTGTGTTGGTGTCAGTGTGTGTGTGTTGGTGTCAGTGTGTGTGTTGGTGTCAGTGTGTGTGTTGGTGTCAGTGTGTGTGTTGGTGTCAGTGTGTGTGTGTTGGTGTCAGTGTGTGTGTGTTGGTGTCAGTGTGTGTGTTGGTGTCAGTGTGTGTGTTGATGTAAGTGTGTGTGTTGGTGTCAGTGTGTGTGTTGGTGTCAGTGTGTGTTGGTGTCAGAGTCTGTGTTGGTATCAGCGTGTGTGTTGGTATCAGCGTGTGTGTTGGTATCAGTGTGTGTGTGTTGGTGTCAGTGTGTGTGTTGGTGTCAGTGTGTGTTGGTGTCAGTGTGTGTTGGTGTCAGTGTGTGTGTTGGTGTCAGTGTGTGTGTTGGTGTCAGTGTGTGTGTTGGCGTCAGTGTGTGTGTTGGTGTCAGTGTGTGTGTGTTGGTGTCAGTGTGTGTGTTGGTGTCAGTGTGTGTGTGTTGGTGTCAGTGTGTGTGTTGGTGTCAATGTGTGTGTTGGTGTCAGTGTGTGTGTTGGTGTCAGTGTGTGTGTTGGTATCAGTGTGTGTTGGTGTCAGTGTGTGTGTTGGTGTCAGTGTGTGTGTTGGTGTCAGTGTGTGTGTTGGTGTCAGTGTGTGTGTTGGTATCAGTGTGTGTGTTGGTGTCAGTGTGTGTGTTGGTGTCAGTGTGTGTGTTGGTGCCAGTGTGTGTGTTGGTATCAGCATGTGTGTTGGTATCAGCGTGTGTGTTGGTGTCAGTGTGTGTGTTGGTGTCAGTGTGTGTGTTGGTGTCAGTGTGTGTGTGTTGGTGTCAGTGTGTGTGTTGGTGTCAGTGTGTGTGTGTTGGTGTCAGTGTGTGTGTTGGTGTCAGTGTGTGTGTTGGTGTCAGTGTGTGTGTTGGTGTCAGTGTGTGTGTTGGTATCAATGTGTGTGTTGGTGGCAGTGTGTGTGTTGGTGTCAGTGTGTGTTGGTGTCAGTGTGTGTTGGTGTCAGTGTGTGTGTTGGTGTCAGTGTGTGTGTTGGTGTCAGTGTGTGTGTTGGTGTCAGTGTGTGTGTTGGTGTCAGTGTGTGTGTGTTGGTGTCAGTGTGTGTGTTGGTATCAGTGTGTGTGTTGGTGTCAAGTGTGTGTGTTGGTGTCAGTGTGTGTGTTGGTGTCAGTGTGTGTGTTGGTGTCAGTGTGTATGTTGGTGTCAGTGTGTGTGTTGGTATCAGTGTGTGTGTTGGTGTCAGTGTGTGTGTTGGTGTCAGTGTGTGTGTTGGTGTCAGTGTGTGTGTGTTGGTATCAGTGTGTGTGTGTTGGTGTCAGTGTGTGTGTTGGTGTCAGTGTGTGAGTTGGTGTCAGTGTGTATGTTGGTGTCAGTGTGTGTGTTGGTGTCAGTGTGTGTGTTGGTATCAGTGTGTGTGTTGGTGTCAGTGTGTGTGTTGGTGTCAGTGTGTGTGTTGGTGTCAGTGTGTGTGTTGGTGTCAGTGTGTGTGTGTTGGTATCAGTGTGTGTGTTGGTGTCAGTGTGTGTGTTGGTATCAGCGTGTGTGTTGGTGTCAGTGTGTGTGTTGGTGTCAGTGTGTGTGTGTTGGTATCAGTGTGTGTGTGTTGGTGTCAGTGTGTGTGTTGGTGTCAGTGTGTGTGTGTTGGTGTCAGTGTGTGTGTGTTGGTGTCAGTGTGTGTGTTGGTGTCAGTGTGTGTGTTGGTGTCAGTGTGTGTGTTGGTGTCAGTGTGTGTGTGTTGGTGTCAGTGTGTGTGTTGGTATCAGTGTGTGTGTTGGTGTCAGTGTGTGTGTTGGTGTCAGTGTGTGTTGGTGTCAGTGTGTGTGTTGGTGTCAGTGTGTGTGTTGGTGTCAGTGTGTGTGTGTTGGTGTCAGTGTGTGTGTGTTGGTATCAGCGTGTGTGTTGGTGTCAGTGTGTGTGTTGGTGTCAGTGTGTGTGTTGGTGTCAGTGTGTGTGTTGGTGTCAGTGTGTGTGTTGGTATCAGTGTGTGTGTTGGTGTCAGTGTGTGTGTTGGTGTCAGTGTGTGTGTTGGTGTCAGTGTGTGTGTTGGTGTCAGTGTGTGTGTTGGTGTCAGTGTGTGTGTTGGTGTCAGTGTCTGTGTTGGTGTCAGTGTGTGTGTTGGTGTCAGTGTGTGTGTTGGTGTCAGTGTGTGTGTTGGTGTCAGTGTGTGTGTTGGTGTCAGTGTGTGTGTTGGTGTCAGTGTGTGTGTTGGTGTCAGTGTGTGTGTGTTGGTATGAGCGTGTGTGTTGGTGTCAGTGTGTGTGTTGGTGTCAGTGTGTATGTTGGTGTCAGTGTGTGTTGGTGTCAGTGTGTGTGTTGGTGTCAGTGTGTGTGTTGGTATCAGTGTGTGTGTTGGTGTCAGTGTGTGTGTTGGTGTCAGTGTGTGTTGGTGTCAGTGTGTGTGTTGGTGTCAGTGTGTGTGTTGGTGTCAGTGTGTGTGTGTTGGTGTCAGTGTGTGTGTTGGTATCAGCGTGTGTGTTGGTGTCAGTGTGTGTGTGTTGGTGTCAGTGTGTGTGTTGGTGTCAGTGTGTGTGTTGGTGTCAGTGTGTGTGTTGGTGTCAGTGTGTGTGTTGGTGTCAGTGTGTGTGTTGGTGTCAGTGTGTGTGTTGGTGTCAGTGTGTGTGTGTTGGTATGAGCGTGTGTGTTGGTGTCAGTGTGTGTGTTGGTGTCAGTGTGTATGTTGGTGTCAGTGTGTGTTGGTGTCAGTGTGTGTGTTGGTGTCAGTGTGTGTGTTGGTATCAGTGTGTGTGTTGGTGTCAGTGTGTGTGTTGGTGTCAGTGTGTGTTGGTGTCAGTGTCTGTGTTGGTGTCAGTGTGTGTGTTGGTGTCAGTGTGTGTTGGTGTCAGTGTGTGTGTTGGTGTCAGTGTGTGTGTTGGTGTCAGTGTGTGTGTTGGTGTCAGTGTGTGTGTTGGTGTCAGTGTGTGTGTTGGTGTCAGTGTGTGTGTTGGTGTCAGTGTGTGTGTGTTGGTGTCAGTGTGTGTGTTGGTGTCAGTGTGTGTGTTGGTGTCAGTGTGTGTGTTGGTGTCAGTGTGTGTGTGTTGGTGTCAGTGTGTGTGTGTTGGTATCAGCGTGTGTGTTGGTGTCAGTGTGTGTGTTGGTGTCAGTGTGTGTGTTGGTGTCAGTGTGTGTGTTGGTGTCAGTGTGTGTGTGTTGGTGTCAGTGTGTGTGTTGGTGTCAGTGTGTGTGTTGGTGTCAGTGTGTGTGTGTTGGTGTCAGTGTGTGTGTTGGTGTCAGTGTGTGTGTGTTGGTGTCAGTGTGTGTGTGTTGGTATCAGCGTGTGTGTTGGTGTCAGTGTGTGTGTTGGTGTCAGTGTGTGTGTTGGTGTCAGTGTGTGTGTTGGTGTCAGTGTGTGTGTTGGTATCAGTGTGTGTGTTGGTGTCAGTGTGTGTGTTGTTGTCAGTGTGTGTGTTGGTGTCAGTGTGTGTGTTGGTGTCAGTGTGTGTGTTGGTGTCAGTGTGTGTGTTGGTGTCAGTGTCTGTGTTGTTGTCAGTGTGTGTGTGTTGGTGTCAGTGTGTGTGATGGTGTCAGTGTGTGTGTGTTGGTATCAGTGTGTGTGTTGGTGTCAGTGTGTGTTGGTGTCAGTGTGTGTTGGTGTCAGTGTGTGTGTTGGTGTCAGTGTGTGTGTTGGTATCAGTGTGTGTGTTGGTGTCAGTGTGTGTGTGTTGGTGTCAGTGTGTGTGTTGGTGTCAGTGTGTGTGTTGGTGTCAGTGTGTGTGTTGGTGTCAGTGTGTGTGTGTTGGTGTCAGTGTGTGTGTTGGTGTCAGTGTGTGTGTGTTGGTGTCAGTGTGTGTTGGTGTCAGTGTGTGTGTTGGTGTGAGTGTGTGTGTTGGTGTCAGTGTGTGTGTTGGTGTCAGTGTGTGTGTGTTGGTGTCAGTGTGTGTGTGGGTGTCAGTGTGTGTGTTGGTATCAGTGTGTGTGTTGGTGTCAGTGTGTGTTGGTGTCAGTGTGTGAGTTGGTGTCAGTGTGTGTGTTGGTGTCAGTGTGTGTGTTGGTATCAGTGTGTGTGTTGGTGTCAGTGTGTGTGTTGGTATCAGTGTGTGTGTTGGTATCAGTGTGTGTGTTGGTGTCAGTGTGTGTGTGTTGGTGTCAGTGTGTGTGTGTTGGTGTCAGTGTGTGTGTTGGTGTCAGTGTGTGTGTTGGTGTCTGTGTGTGTGTTGGTGTCAGTGTGTGTGTTGGTGTTTAGTGTGTGTGTTGGTGTCAGTGTGTGTGTGTTGGTGTCAGTGTGTGTGTTGGTATCAGTGTGTGTGTGTTGGTATCAGTGTGTGTGTTGGTGTCAGTGTGTGTGTTGGTGTCAGTGTGTGTGTTGGTATCAGCGTGTGTGTTGGTGTCAGTGTGTGTGTTGGTGTCAGTGTGTGTGTTGGTGTCAGTGTGTGTGTTGGTATCAGCGTGTGTGTTGGTGTCAGTGTGTGTGTGTTGGTGTCAGTGTCAGTGTGTGTGTGTTGGTGTCAGTGTGTGTGTTGGTATCAGCGTGTGTGTTGGTATCAGTGTGTGTGTTGGTATCAGTGTGTGTGTTGGTGTCAGTGTGTGTGTTGGTGTCATGTGTGTGTGTTGGTGTCAGTGTGTGTGTTGGTTTCAGCGTGTGTGTTGGTATCAGTGTGTGTGTTGGTATCAGTGTGTGTGTTGGTGTCAGTGTGTGTGTTGGTGTCAGTGTGTGTGTTGGTGTCAGTGTGTGTGTTGGTGTCAGTGTGTGTGTTGGTGTCAGTGTGTGTGTTGGTATCAGCGTGTGTGTTGGTGTCAGTGTGTGTGATGGTGTCAGTGTGTGTGTGTTGGTGTCAGTGTGTGTGTTGGTGTCAGTGTGTGTGTTGGTGTCAGTGTGTGTGTTGGTATCAGCGTGTGTGTTGGTGTCAGTGTGTGTGTGTTGGTGTCAGTGTGTGTGTGTTGGTGTCAGTGTGTGTTGGTGTCAATGTGTGTTGGTGTCAGTGTGTGTGTGTTGGTGTCAGTGTGTGTGTTGGTGTCAGTGTGTGTGTTGGTGTCAGTGTGTGTGTTGGTGTCAGTGTGTGTGTGTTGGTGTCAGTGTGTGTGTTGGTATCAGTGTGTGTGTGTTGGTATCAGTGTGTGTGTTGGTGTCAGTGTGTGTGTTGGTGTCAGTGTGTGTGTTGGTATCAGCGTGTGTGTTGGTGTCAGTGTGTGTGTTGGTGTCAGTGTGTGTTGGTGTCAGTGTGTGTGTTGGTATCAGCGTGTGTGTTGGTGTCAGTGTGTGTGTGTTGGTGTCAGTGTGTGTTGGTGTCAGTGTGTGTGTGTTGGTGTCAGTGTGTGTGTTGGTATCAGCGTGTGTGTTGGTATCAGTGTGTGTGTTGGTATCAGTGTGTGTGTTGGTGTCAGTGTGTGTGTTGGTGTCATGTGTGTGTGTTGGTGTCAGTGTGTGTGTTGGTATCAGTGTGTGTGTTGGTATCAGCGTGTGTGTTGGTATCAGTGTGTGTGTTGGTATCAGTGTGTGTGTTGGTGTCAGTGTGTGTGTTGGTGTCAGTGTGTGTGTTGGTGTCAGTGTGTGTGTTGGTGTCAGTGTGTGTGTGTTGGTGTCAGTGTGTGTGTGTTGGTGTCAGTGTGTGTTGGTGTCAATGTGTGTTGGTGTCAGTGTGTGTGTTGCTGTCAGTGTGTGTGTTGGTGTCAGTGTGTGTGTGTTGGTGTCAGTGTGTGTGTTGGTGTCAGTGTGTGTGTTGGTGTCAGTGTGTGTGTGTTGGTGTCAGTGTGTGTGTTGGTGTCAGTGTGTGTGTTGGTGTCAGTGTGTGTGTTGGTGTCAGTGTGTGTGTTGGTGTCAGTGTGTGTGTTGGTATCAGCGTGTGTGTTGGTGTCAGTGTGTGTGTTGGTGTCAGTGTGTGTGTGTTGGTGTCAGTGTGTGTTGGTGTCAATGTGTGTTGGTGTCAGTGTGTGTGTTGGTGTCAGTTTGTGTGTTGGTGTCAGTGTGCGTGTTGGTATCAGTGTGTGTGTTGGTGTCAGTGTGTGTGTGTTGGTGTCAGTGTGTGTGTTGGTGTCAGTGTGTGTGTTGGTGTCAGTGTGTGTGTTGGTGTCAGTGTGTGTGTTGGTATCAGCGTGTGTTGGTGTCAGTGTGTGTGTTGGTGTCAGTGTGTGTGCGTTGGTGTCAGTGTGTGTTGGTGTCAATGTGTGTTGGTGTCAGTGTGTGTGTTGGTGTCAGTTTGTGTGTTGGTGTCAGTGTGTGTGTTGGTATCAGTGTGTGTGTTGGTGTCAGTGTGTGTGTTGAAGTCAGTGTGTGTGTTGGTGTCAGTGTGTGTGTTGGTGTCAGTGTGTGTGTGTTGGTGTCAGTGTGTGTGTTGGTGCCAGTGTGTGTGTTGGTGTCAGTGTGTGTGTTGGTGTAAGTGTGTGTGTTGGTGTCAGTGTGTGTGTTGGTGTCAGTGTGTGTGTGTTGGTGTCAGTGTGTGTGTTGGTGTCAGTGTATGTGTGGGTGTCAGTGTGTGTGTGTTGGTATCAGTGTGTGTGTTGGTGTCAGTGTGTGTTGGTGTCAGTGTGTGTGTTGGTGTCAGTGTGTGTGTTGGTGTCAGTGTGTGTGTGTGTGTTGGTGTCAGTGTGTGTGTTGGTGTCAGTGTGTGTGTTGGTGTCAGTGTGTGTGTGTTGGTGTCAGTGTGTGTGTTGGTGTCAGTGTGTGTGTTGGTGTCAGTGTGTGTGTGGGTGTCAGTGTGTGTGTGTTGGTATCAGTGTGTGTGTTGGTGTCAGTGTGTGTGTTGGTGTCAGTGTGTGTGTGTTGGTGTCAGTGTGTGTTGGTGTCAATGTGTGTGTTGGTGTCAGTGTGTGTGTTGGTGTCAGTGTGTGTGTTGGTGTCAGTGTGTGTATTGGTGTCAGTGTGTGTGTTGGTGTCAGTGTGTGTGTGTTGGTGTCAGCGTGTGTGTTGGTGTCAGTGTGTGTGTGTTGGTGTCAGTGTGTGTGTTGGTATCAGTGTGTGTGTTGGTGTCAGTGTGTGTGTGTGTGTTGGTGTCAGTGTGTGTGTTGGTGTCAGTGTGTGTGTTGGTGTCAGTGTGTGTGTGTTGGTGTCAGTGTGTGTGTTGGTGTCAGTGTGTGTGTTGGTGTCAGTGTGTGTGTGGGTGTCAGTGTGTGTGTGTTGGTATCAGTGTGTGTGTTGGTGTCAGTGTGTGTGTTGGTGTCAGTGTGTGTGTGTTGGTGTCAGTGTGTGTTGGTGTCAGTGTGTGTGTGTTGGTGTCAGTGTGTGTGTTGGTGTCAGTGTGTGTGTTGGTGTCAGTGTGTGTGTTGGTGTCAGTGAGTGTGTTGGTGTCAGTGTGTGTGTTGGTGTCAGTGTGTGTGTGTTGGTGTCAGCGTGTGTGTTGGTGTCAGTGTGTGTGTGTTGGTGTCAGTGTGTGTGTTGGTATCAGTGTGTGTGTTGGTGTCAGCGTGTGTGTTGGTGTCAGTGTGTGTGTGTGTGTTGGTGTCAGTGTGTGTGTTGGTGTCAGTGTGTGTGTTGGTGTCAGTGTGTGTGTGTTGGTGTCAGTGTGTGTGTTGGTGTCAGTGTGTGTGTTGGTGTCAGTGTGTGTGTGGGTGTCAGTGTGTGTGTGTTGGTATCAGTGTGTGTGTTGGTGTCAGTGTGTGTGTTGGTGTCAGTGTGTGTGTGTTGGTGTCAGTGTGTGTTGGTGTCAGTGTGTGTGTGTTGGTGTCAGTGTGTGTGTTGGTGTCAGTGTGTGTGTTGGTGTCAGTGTGTGTGTTGGTGTCAGTGTGTGTGTTGGTGTCAGTGTGTGTGTTGGTGTCAGTGTGTGTGTGTTGGTGTCAGCGTGTGTGTTGGTGTCAGTGTGTGTGTGTTGGTGTCAGTGTGTGTGTTGGTATCAGTGTGTGTGTTGGTGTCAGTGTGTGTGTGTTGGTGTCAGTGTGTGTGTTGGTGTCAGGGTGTGTGTTGGTGTCAGCGTGTGTGTTGGTGTCAGCGTGTGTGTTGGTGTCAGTGTGTGTGTTGGTGTCAGTGTGTGTGTTGGTGTCAGTGTGTGTGTTGGTGTCAGTGTGTGTGTTGGTGTCAGTGTGTGTGTGTTGGTGTCAGTGTGTGTGATGGTGTCAGTGTGTGTGTGTTGGTATCAGTGTGTGTGTTGGTGTCAGTGTGTGTTGGTGTCAGTGTGTGTTGGTGTCAGTGTGTGTGTTGGTGTCAGTGTGTGTGTTGGTATCAGTGTGTGTGTTGGTGTCAGTGTGTGTGTGTTGGTGTCAGTGTGTGTGTTGGTGTCAGTGTGTGTGTTGGTGTCAGTGTGTGTGTTGGTGTCAGTGTGTGTGTGTTGGTGTCAGTGTGTGTGTTGGTGTCAGTGTGTGTGTGTTGGTGTCAGTGTGTGTTGGTGTCAGTGTGTGTGTTGGTGTCAGTGTGTGTGTTGGTGTCAGTGTGTGTGTTGGTGTCAGTGTGTGTGTGTTGGTGTCAGCGTGTGTGTTGGTGTCAGTGTGTGTGTGTTGGTGTCAGTGTGTGTGTTGGTATCAGTGTGTGTGTTGGTGTCAGCGTGTGTGTTGGTGTCAGTGTGTGTGTGTTGGTGTCAGTGTGTGTGTTGGTGTCAGTGTGTGTGTTGGTGTCAGTGTGTGTGTGTTGGTGTCAGTGTGTGTGTTGGTGTCAGTGTGTGTGTTGGTGTCAGTGTGTGTGTGGGTGTCAGTGTGTGTGTGTTGGTATCAGTGTGTGTGTTGGTGTCAGTGTGTGTGTTGGTGTCAGTGTGTGTGTGTTGGTGTCAGTGTGTGTTGGTGTCAGTGTGTGTGTGTTGGTGTCAGTGTGTGTGTTGGTGTCAGTGTGTGTGTTGGTGTCAGTGTGTGTGTTGGTGTCAGTGTGTGTGTTGGTGTCAGTGTGTGTGTTGGTGTCAGTGTGTGTGTGTTGGTGTCAGCGTGTGTGTGTTGGTGTCAGTGTGTGTGTTGGTGTCAGTGTGTGTGTTGGTGTCAGTGTGTGTGTTGGTGTCAGTGTGTGTGTGTTGGTGTCAGTGTGTGTGTTGGTATCAGTGTGTGTGTGTTGGTATCAGTGTGTGTGTTGGTGTCAGTGTGTGTGTTGGTGTCAGTGTGTGTGTTGGTATCAGCGTGTGTGTTGGTGTCAGTGTGTGTGTTGGTGTCAGTGTGTGTTGGTGTCAGTGTGTGTGTTGGTATCAGCGTGTGTGTTGGTGTCAGTGTGTGTGTGTTGGTGTCAGTGTGTGTTGGTGTCAGTGTGTGTGTGTTGGTGTCAGTGTGTGTGTTGGTATCAGCGTGTGTGTTGGTATCAGTGTGTGTGTTGGTATCAGTGTGTGTGTTGGTGTCAGTGTGTGTGTTGGTGTCATGTGTGTGTGTTGGTGTCAGTGTGTGTGTTGGTATCAGTGTGTGTGTTGGTATCAGCGTGTGTGTTGGTATCAGTGTGTGTGTTGGTATCAGTGTGTGTGTTGGTGTCAGTGTGTGTGTTGGTGTCAGTGTGTGTGTTGGTGTCAGTGTGTGTGTTGGTGTCAGTGTGTGTGTGTTGGTGTCAGTGTGTGTGTGTTGGTGTCAGTGTGTGTTGGTGTCAATGTGTGTTGGTGTCAGTGTGTGTGTTGCTGTCAGTGTGTGTGTTGGTGTCAGTGTGTGTGTGTTGGTGTCAGTGTGTGTGTTGGTGTCAGTGTGTGTGTTGGTGTCAGTGTGTGTGTGTTGGTGTCAGTGTGTGTGTTGGTGTCAGTGTGTGTGTTGGTGTCAGTGTGTGTGTTGGTGTCAGTGTGTGTGTTGGTGTCAGTGTGTGTGTTGGTATCAGCGTGTGTGTTGGTGTCAGTGTGTGTGTTGGTGTCAGTGTGTGTGTGTTGGTGTCAGTGTGTGTTGGTGTCAATGTGTGTTGGTGTCAGTGTGTGTGTTGGTGTCAGTTTGTGTGTTGGTGTCAGTGTGCGTGTTGGTATCAGTGTGTGTGTTGGTGTCAGTGTGTGTGTGTTGGTGTCAGTGTGTGTGTTGGTGTCAGTGTGTGTGTTGGTGTCAGTGTGTGTGTTGGTGTCAGTGTGTGTGTTGGTATCAGCGTGTGTTGGTGTCAGTGTGTGTGTTGGTGTCAGTGTGTGTGCGTTGGTGTCAGTGTGTGTTGGTGTCAATGTGTGTTGGTGTCAGTGTGTGTGTTGGTGTCAGTTTGTGTGTTGGTGTCAGTGTGTGTGTTGGTATCAGTGTGTGTGTTGGTGTCAGTGTGTGTGTTGAAGTCAGTGTGTGTGTTGGTGTCAGTGTGTGTGTTGGTGTCAGTGTGTGTGTGTTGGTGTCAGTGTGTGTGTTGGTGCCAGTGTGTGTGTTGGTGTCAGTGTGTGTGTTGGTGTAAGTGTGTGTGTTGGTGTCAGTGTGTGTGTTGGTGTCAGTGTGTGTGTGTTGGTGTCAGTGTGTGTGTTGGTGTCAGTGTATGTGTGGGTGTCAGTGTGTGTGTGTTGGTATCAGTGTGTGTGTTGGTGTCAGTGTGTGTTGGTGTCAGTGTGTGTGTTGGTGTCAGTGTGTGTGTTGGTGTCAGTGTGTGTGTGTGTGTTGGTGTCAGTGTGTGTGTTGGTGTCAGTGTGTGTGTTGGTGTCAGTGTGTGTGTGTTGGTGTCAGTGTGTGTGTTGGTGTCAGTGTGTGTGTTGGTGTCAGTGTGTGTGTGGGTGTCAGTGTGTGTGTGTTGGTATCAGTGTGTGTGTTGGTGTCAGTGTGTGTGTTGGTGTCAGTGTGTGTGTGTTGGTGTCAGTGTGTGTTGGTGTCAGTGTGTGTGTGTTGGTGTCAATGTGTGTGTTGGTGTCAGTGTGTGTGTTGGTGTCAGTGTGTGTGTTGGTGTCAGTGTGTGTATTGGTGTCAGTGTGTGTGTTGGTGTCAGTGTGTGTGTGTTGGTGTCAGCGTGTGTGTTGGTGTCAGTGTGTGTGTGTTGGTGTCAGTGTGTGTGTTGGTATCAGTGTGTGTGTTGGTGTCAGTGTGTGTGTGTGTGTTGGTGTCAGTGTGTGTGTTGGTGTCAGTGTGTGTGTTGGTGTCAGTGTGTGTGTGTTGGTGTCAGTGTGTGTGTTGGTGTCAGTGTGTGTGTTGGTGTCAGTGTGTGTGTGGGTGTCAGTGTGTGTGTGTTGGTATCAGTGTGTGTGTTGGTGTCAGTGTGTGTGTTGGTGTCAGTGTGTGTGTGTTGGTGTCAGTGTGTGTTGGTGTCAGTGTGTGTGTGTTGGTGTCAGTGTGTGTGTTGGTGTCAGTGTGTGTGTTGGTGTCAGTGTGTGTGTTGGTGTCAGTGAGTGTGTTGGTGTCAGTGTGTGTGTTGGTGTCAGTGTGTGTGTGTTGGTGTCAGCGTGTGTGTTGGTGTCAGTGTGTGTGTGTTGGTGTCAGTGTGTGTGTTGGTATCAGTGTGTGTGTTGGTGTCAGCGTGTGTGTTGGTGTCAGTGTGTGTGTGTGTGTTGGTGTCAGTGTGTGTGTTGGTGTCAGTGTGTGTGTTGGTGTCAGTGTGTGTGTGTTGGTGTCAGTGTGTGTGTTGGTGTCAGTGTGTGTGTTGGTGTCAGTGTGTGTGTGGGTGTCAGTGTGTGTGTGTTGGTATCAGTGTGTGTGTTGGTGTCAGTGTGTGTGTTGGTGTCAGTGTGTGTGTGTTGGTGTCAGTGTGTGTTGGTGTCAGTGTGTGTGTGTTGGTGTCAGTGTGTGTGTTGGTGTCAGTGTGTGTGTTGGTGTCAGTGTGTGTGTTGGTGTCAGTGTGTGTGTTGGTGTCAGTGTGTGTGTTGGTGTCAGTGTGTGTGTGTTGGTGTCAGCGTGTGTGTTGGTGTCAGTGTGTGTGTGTTGGTGTCAGTGTGTGTGTTGGTATCAGTGTGTGTGTTGGTGTCAGTGTGTGTGTGTTGGTGTCAGTGTGTGTGTTGGTGTCAGGGTGTGTGTTGGTGTCAGCGTGTGTGTTGGTGTCAGCGTGTGTGTTGGTGTCAGTGTGTGTGTTGGTGTCAGTGTGTGTGTTGGTGTCAGTGTGTGTGTTGGTGTCAGTGTGTGTGTTGGTGTCAGTGTGTGTGTGTTGGTGTCAGTGTGTGTGATGGTGTCAGTGTGTGTGTGTTGGTATCAGTGTGTGTGTTGGTGTCAGTGTGTGTTGGTGTCAGTGTGTGTTGGTGTCAGTGTGTGTGTTGGTGTCAGTGTGTGTGTTGGTATCAGTGTGTGTGTTGGTGTCAGTGTGTGTGTGTTGGTGTCAGTGTGTGTGTTGGTGTCAGTGTGTGTGTTGGTGTCAGTGTGTGTGTTGGTGTCAGTGTGTGTGTGTTGGTGTCAGTGTGTGTGTTGGTGTCAGTGTGTGTGTGTTGGTGTCAGTGTGTGTTGGTGTCAGTGTGTGTGTTGGTGTCAGTGTGTGTGTTGGTGTCAGTGTGTGTGTTGGTGTCAGTGTGTGTGTGTTGGTGTCAGCGTGTGTGTTGGTGTCAGTGTGTGTGTGTTGGTGTCAGTGTGTGTGTTGGTATCAGTGTGTGTGTTGGTGTCAGCGTGTGTGTTGGTGTCAGTGTGTGTGTGTTGGTGTCAGTGTGTGTGTTGGTGTCAGTGTGTGTGTTGGTGTCAGTGTGTGTGTGTTGGTGTCAGTGTGTGTGTTGGTGTCAGTGTGTGTGTTGGTGTCAGTGTGTGTGTGGGTGTCAGTGTGTGTGTGTTGGTATCAGTGTGTGTGTTGGTGTCAGTGTGTGTGTTGGTGTCAGTGTGTGTGTGTTGGTGTCAGTGTGTGTTGGTGTCAGTGTGTGTGTGTTGGTGTCAGTGTGTGTGTTGGTGTCAGTGTGTGTGTTGGTGTCAGTGTGTGTGTTGGTGTCAGTGTGTGTGTTGGTGTCAGTGTGTGTGTTGGTGTCAGTGTGTGTGTGTTGGTGTCAGCGTGTGTGTTGGTGTCAGTGTGTGTGTGTTGGTGTCAGTGTGTGTGTTGGTATCAGTGTGTGTGTTGGTGTCAGTGTGTGTGTGTTGGTGTCAGTGTGTGTGTTGGTGTCAGTGTGTGTGTTGGTGTCAGTGTGTGTGTGTTGGTATGAGCGTGTGTGTTGGTGTCAGTGTGTGTGTTGGTGTCAGTGTGTATGTTGGTGTCAGTGTGTGTTGGTGTCAGTGTGTGTGTTGGTGTCAGTGTGTGTGTTGGTATCAGTGTGTGTGTTGGTGTCAGTGTGTGTGTTGGTGTCAGTGTGTGTTGGTGTCAGTGTGTGTGTTGGTGTCAGTGTGTGTGTTGGTGTCAGTGTGTGTGTGTTGGTGTCAGTGTGTGTGTTGGTGTCAGTGTGTGTGTTGGTGTCAGTGTGTGTGTGTTGGTGTCAGTGTGTGTGTGTTGGTATCAGCGTGTGTGTTGGTGTCAGTGTGTGTGTTGGTGTCAGTGTGTGTGTTGGTGTCAGTGTGTGTGTTGGTGTCAGTGTGTGTGTGTTGGTGTCAGTGTGTGTGTTGGTGTCAGTGTGTGTGTTGGTGTCAGTGTGTATGTGTAGGTGTCAGTGTGTGTGTTGGTGTCAGTGTGTGTGTGTTGGTGTCAGTGTGTGTGTGTTGGTATCAGCGTGTGTGTTGGTGTCAGTGTGTCTGTTGGTGTCAGTGTGTGTGTTGGTGTCAGTGTGTGTGTTGGTGTCAGTGTGTGTGTTGGTATCAGTGTGTGTGTTGGTGTCAGTGTGTGTGTTGGTGTCAGTGTGTGTGTTGGTGTCAGTGTGTGTGTTGGTGTCAGTGTGTGTGTTGGTGTCAGCGTGTGTGTTGGTGTCAGTGTGTGTGTTGGTGTCAGGGTGTGTGTTGGTGTCAGCGTGTGTGTTGGTGTCAGCGTGTGTGTTGGTGTCAGTGTGTGTGTTGGTGTCAGTGTGTGTGTTGGTGTCAGTGTGTGTGTTGGTGTCAGTGTGTGTGTTGGTGTCAGCGTGTGTGTTGGTGTCAGTGTGTGTGTTGGTGTCAGTGTGTGTGTTGGTGTCAGTGTGTGTGTTGGTGTCAGTGTGTGTGTGTTGGTGTCAGTGTGTGTGATGGTGTCAGTGTGTGTGTGTTGGTATCAGTGTGTGTGTTGGTGTCAGTGTGTGTTGGTGTCAGTGTGTGTTGGTGTCAGTGTGTGTGTTGGTGTCAGTGTGTGTGTTGGTATCAGTGTGTGTGTTGGTGTCAGTGTGTGTGTGTTGGTGTCAGTGTGTGTGTTGGTGTCAGTGTGTGTGTTGGTGTCAGTGTGTGTGTTGGTGTCAGTGTGTGTGTGTTGGTGTCAGTGTGTGTGTTGGTGTCAGTGTGTGTGTGTTGGTGTCAGTGTGTGTTGGTGTCAGTGTGTGTGTTGGTGTCAGTGTGTGTGTTGGTGTCAGTGTGTGTGTTGGTGTCAGTGTGTGTGTGTTGGTGTCAGTGTGTGTGTGGGTGTCAGTGTGTGTGTGTTGGTATCAGTGTGTGTGTTGGTGTCAGTGTGTGTTGGTGTCAGTGTGTGTGTGTTGGTGTCAGTGTGTATGTGCTGGTGTCAGTGTGTGTGTTGGTGTCATTGTGTGTGTTGGTGTCAGTGTGTGTGTTGGTGTCAGTGTGTGTGTTGGTGTCAGTGTGTGTGTGTGTTGGTGTCAGTGTGTGTGTTGGTATCAGTGTGTGTGTGTTGGTATCAGTGTGTGTGTTGGTGTCAGTGTGTGTGTTGGTGTTAGTGTGTGTGTGTTGGTATCAGCGTGTGTGTTGGTGTCAGTGTGTGTGTTGGTGTCAGTGTGTGTTGGTGTCAGTGTGTGTGTTGGTATCAGCGTGTGTGTTGGTGTCAGTGTGTGTGTGTTGGTATCAGTGTGTGTATTGGTGTCAGTGTGTGTGTGTTGGTGTCAGTGTGTGTGTTGGTATCAGTGTGTGTGTTGGTGTCATTGTGTGTGTTGGTGTCAGTGTGTGTGTGTTGGTGTCAGTGTGTGTGTTGGTATCAGTGTGTGTGTTGGTGTCAGTGTGTGTTGGTGTCAGTGTGTGTGTTGGTGTCAGTGTGTGTGTTGGTGTCAGTGTGTGTGTTAGTGTCAGTGTGTGTGTTGGTGTCAGTGTGTGTGTGTTGGTGTCAGTGTGTGTGTTGGTGTCAGTGTGTGTGTTGGTGTCAGTGTGTGTGTTGGATTCAGTGTGTGTGTGTTGGTGTCAGTGTGTGTGTTGGTGTCAGTGTGTGTGTTGGTGTCAGTGTGTGTGTTGGTATCAGTGTGTGTGTTGGTGTCAGTGTGTGTGTGTTGGTGTCAGTGTGTGTGTTGGTGTCAGTGTGTGTGTTGGTGTCAGTGTGTGTGTTGGTATCAGCGTGTGTGTTGGTGTCAGTGTGTGTGTTGGTGTCAGTGTGTGTGTGTTGGTGTCAGTGTGTGTGTGTTGGTGTCAGTGTGTGTTGGTGTCAATGTGTGTTGGTGTCAGTGTGTGTTGGTATCAGTGTGTGTGTTGGTGTCAGTGTGTGTGTTGGTATCAGTGTGTGTGTTGGTATCAGTGTGTGTGTTGGTGTCAGTGTGTGTGTGTTGGTGTCAGTGTGTGTGTGTTGGTGTCAGTGTGTGTGTTGGTGTCAGTGTGTGTGTTGGTGTCAGTGTGTGTGTTGGTGTCAGTGTGTGTGTTGGTGTCAGTGTGTGTGTTGGTGTCAGTGTGTGTGTTGGTGTCAGTGTGTGTGTTGGTATCAGCGTGTGTGTTGGTGTCAGTGTGTGTGTTGGTGACAGTGTGTGTTGGTGTCAGTGTGTGTGCTGGTATCAGCATGTGTGTTGGTGTCAGTGTGTGTGTGTTGGTGTCAGTGTGTGTGTTGGTATCAGCGTGTGTGTTGGTATCAGTGTGTGTGTTGGTATCAGTGTGTGTGTTGGTGTCAGTGTCTGTGTTGGTGTCATGTGTGTGTGTTGGTGTCAGTGTGTGTGTTGGTATCAGCGTGTGTGTTGGTATCAGTGTGTGTGTTGGTATCAGTGTGTGTGTTGGTGTCAGTGTGTGTGTTGGTGTCAGTGTGTGTGTGTTGGTGTCAGTGTGTGTTTTGGTGTCAGTGTGTGTGTGTTGGTGTCAGTGTGTGTGTTGGTATCAGTGTGTGTGTTGGTGTCAGTGTGTGTGTTGGTGTCAGTGTGTGTGTTGGTGTCAGTGTGTGTGTTGGTGTCAGTGTGTGTGTTGGTGTCAGTGTGTGTGTTGGTGTCAGTGTGTGTGTGTTGGTGTCAGTGTGTGTGTGTTGGTGTCAGTGTGTGTGTTGGTGTCAGTGTGTGTGTTGGTGTCAGTGTGTGTTGGTGTCAGTGTGTATGTTGGTGTCAGTGTGTGTGTGTTGGTGTCAGTGTTTGTGTTGGTGTCACTGTGTGTTTTGGTGTCAGTGTGTGTGTGTTGGTGTCAGTGTGTGTGTTGGTGTCAGTGTGTGTGTTGGTGTCAGTGTGTGTGTGTTGGTATCAGCGTGTGTGTTTGTATCAGTGTGTGTGTTGGTGTCAGTGTGTGTGTGTTGGTATCAGCGTGTGTGTTGGTGTCAGTGTGTGTATTGGTGTCAGTGTGTGTGTGTTGGTGTCAGCGTGTGTGTTGGTGTCAGTGTGTGTGTTGGTATCAGTGTGTGTGTTGGTGTCAGTGTGTGTTGGTGTCAGTGTGTGTTGGTATCAGTGTGTGTGTTGGTGTCAGTGTGTGTGTGTTGGTGTCAGCGTGTGTGTTGGTGTCAGTGTGTGTGTTGGTGTCAGTGTGTGTGTTGGTGTCAGTGTGTGTGTTGGTGTCAGTGTGTGTGTGTTGGTGTCAGTGTGTGTGTTGGTGGCAGTGTGTGTTGGTGTCAGTGTGTGTGTTGGTGTCAGTGTGTGTGTGTTGGTGTCAGCGTGTGTGATGGTGTCAGTGTGTGTGTTGGTGTCAGTGTGTGTGTGTTGGTGTCAGTGTGTGTGTTGGTGTCAGTGTGTGTGTTGGTGTCAGTGTGTGTGTTGGTGTCAGTGTGTGTGTTGGTGTCAGTGGGTGTTGGTGTCAGTGTGTGTGTGTTGGTGTCAGTGTGTGTGTTGGTGTCAGTGTGTGTATTGGTGTCAGTGTGTGTTGGTGTCAGTGTGTGTGTGTTGGTATCAGTGTGTGTGTTGGTGTCAGTGTGTGTTGGTGTCAGTGTGTGTGTGTTGGTGTCAGTGTGTGTGTTGGTGTCAGTGTGTGTGTTGGTGTCAGTGTGTGTGTTGGTGTCAGTGTGTGTGTTGGTGTCAGTGTGTGTGTTGGTGTCAGTGTGTGTGTTGGTGTCAGTGTGTGTGTTGGTGTCAGTGTGTGTGTGTTGGTGTCAGTGTGTGTGTTGGTGTCAGTGTGTGTGTTGGTGTCAGTGTGTGTGTTGGTATCAGTGTGTGTGTTGGTGTCAGTGTGTGTGTGTTGGTGTCAGTGTGTGTGTTGGTGTCAGTGTGTGCGTGTTGGTGTCAGTGTGTGTGTTGGTATCAGTGTGTGTGTGTTGGTGACAGTGTGTGTGTTGGTGTCAGTGTGTGTGTTGGTGTCAGTGTGTGTGTGTTGGTGTCAGTGTGTGTGTTGGTGTCAGTGTGTGTGTTGGTGTCAGTGTGTGTGTTGGTGTCAGTGTGTGTGTTGGTGTCAGTGTGTGTGTGTTGGTGTCAGTGTGTGTGTTGGTGTCAGTGTGTGTGTGTTGGTGTCAGTGTGTGTGTTGGCGTCAGTGTGTGTGTTGGTGTCAGTGTGTGAGTTGGTGTCAGTGTGTGTGTGTTGGTGTCAGTGTGTGTGTTGGTGTCAGTGTGTGTGTGTTGGTGTCAGTGTGTGTGTGTTGGTGTCAGTGTGTGTGTTGGTGTCAGTGTGTGTGTTGGTGTCAGTGTGTGTGTTGGTGTCAGTGTGTGTGTTTGTGTCAGTGTGTGTGTTGGTGTCAGTGTGTGTGTTGGTATCAGTGTGTGTGTTGGTGTCAGTGTGTGTGTGTTGGTGTCAGTGTGTGTGTTGGTGTCAGTGTGTGTGTTGGTGTCAGTGTGTGTGTTGGTGTCAGTGTGTGTGTTGGTGTCAGTGTGTGTGTGTTGGTGTCAGTGTGTGTTGGTGTCAGTGTGTGTGTTGGTGTCAGTGTGTGTGTGTTGGTGTCAGAGTGTGTGTTGGTGTCAGTGTGTGTGTTGGTGTCAGTGTGTGTGTTGGTATCAGTGTGTGTGTTGGTGTCAGTGTGTGTGTTGGTATCAGTGTGTGTGTTGGTGTCAGTGTGTGTGTGTTGGTGTCAGTGTGTGTGTTGGTGTCAGTGTGTGTGTGTTGGTGTCAGTGTGTGTGTGTTGGTGTCAGTGTGTGTGTTGGTGTCAGTGTGTGTGTTGGTGTCAGTGTGTGTGTTGGTGTCAGTGTGTGTGTTTGTGTCAGTGTGTGTGTTGGTGTCAGTGTGTGTGTTGGTATCAGTGTGTGTGTTGGTGTCAGTGTGTGTGTGTTGGTGTCAGTGTGTGTGTTGGTGTCAGTGTGTGTGTTGGTGTCAGTGTGTGTGTTGGTGTCAGTGTGTGTGTTGGTGTCAGTTAGTGTGTGTTGGTGTCAGTGTGTGTTGGTGTCAGTGTGTGTGTTGGTGTCAGTGTGTGTGTGTTGGTGTCAGAGTGTGTGTTGGTGTCAGTGTGTGTATTGGTGTCAGTGTGTGTGTTGGTATCAGTGTGTGTGTTGGTGTCAGTGTGTGTGTTGGTGTCAGTGTGTGTGTTGGTGTCAGTGTGTGTGTTGGTGTCAGTGTGTGTGTTGGTGTCAGTGTGTGTGTTGGTGTCAGTGTGTGTGTGTTGGTGTCAGTGTGTGTGTTGGTATCAGTGTGTGTGTTGGTGTCAGTGTGTGTGTTGGTATCAGTGTGTGTGTTGGTGTCAGTGTGTGTGTGTTGGTGTCAGTGTGTGTGTTGGTATCAGTGTGTGTATTGGTGTCAGTGTGTGTGTGTTGGTGTCAGTGTGTGTGTTGGTATCAGTGTGTGTGTTGGTGTCATTGTGTGTGTTGGTGTCAGTGTGTGTGTGTTGGTGTCAGTGTGTGTGTTGGTATCAGTGTGTGTGTTGGTGTCAGTGTGTGTTGGTGTCAGTGTGTGTGTTGGTGTCAGTGTGTGTGTTGGTGTCAGTGTGTGTGTTGGTGTCAGTGTGTGTGTTGGTGTCAGTGTGTGTGTGTTGGTGTCAGTGTGTGTGTTGGTGTCAGTGTGTGTGTTGGTGTCAGTGTGTGTGTTGGATTCAGTGTGTGTGTGTTGGTGTCAGTGTGTGTGTTGGTGTCAGTGTGTGTGTTGGTGTCAGTGTGTGTGTTGGTATCAGTGTGTGTGTTGGTGTCATTGTGTGTGTGTTGGTGTCAGTGTGTGTGTTGGTGTCAGTGTGTGTGTTGGTATCAGTGTGTGTGTGTTGGTGACAGTGTGTGTGTTGGTGTCAGTGTATGTGTTGGTGTCAGTGTGTGTGTGTTGGTGTCAGAGTGTGTGTTGGTGTCAGCGTGTGTGTTGGTATCAGTGTGGGTGTTGGTGTCAGTGTGTGTGTGTTGGTGTCAGTGTGTGTGTTGGTGTCAGTGTGTGTGTTGGTGTCAGTGTGTGTGTTGGTGTCAGTGTGTGTGTTGGTATCAGTGTGTGTGTTGGTGTCAGTGTGTGTGTGTTGGTGTCAGTGTGTGTGTTGGTGTCAGTGTGTGTGTGTTGGTGTCAGTGTGTGTGTTGGTGTCAGTGTGTGTGTGTTGGTGTCAGTGTGTGTGTTGGTGTCAGTGTGTGTGTTGGTATCAGTGTGTGTGTTGGTGTCAGTGTGTGTGTGTTGGTGTCAGTGTGTGTGTTGGTGTCAGTGTGTGTGTGTTGGTGTCAGTGTGTGTGTTGGTGTCAGTGTGTGTGTTGGTGTCAGTGTGTGTGTTGGTGTCAGTGTGTGTGTGTTGGTGTCAGTGTGTGTGTTGGTGTCAGTGTGTGTGTGTTGGTGTCAGTGTGTGTGTGTTGGTGTCAGTGTGTGTGTTGGTGTCAGTGTGTGTGTTGGTGTCAGTGTGTGTGTTGGTGTCAGTGTGTGTGTTGGTGTCAGTGTGTGTGTTGGTGTCAGTGTGTGTGTTGGTGTCAGTGTGTGTGTTGGTGTCAGTGTGTGTGTTGGTGTCAGTGTGTGTGTGTTGGTGTCAGTGTGTGTGTTGGTGTCAGTGTGTGTGTGTTGGTGTCAGTGTGTGTGTGTTGGTGTCAGTGTGTGTGTGTTGGTGTCAGTGTGTGTGTTGGTGTCAGTGTGTGTGTTGGTGTCAGTGTGTGTGTTGGTGTCAGTGTGTGTGTTGGTGTCAGTGTGTGTGTTGGTGTAAGTGTGTGTGTGTTGGTGTCAGTGTGTGTGTTGGTGTCAGTGTGTGTGTGGGTGTCAGTGTGTGTGTGTTGGTATCAGTGTGTGCGTTGGTGTCAGTGTGTGTTGGTGTCAGTGTGTGTGTTGGTGTCAGTGTGTGTTTTGGTGTCAGTGTGTGTGTGTTGGTATCCGTTTGTGTGTTGGTGTCAGTGTGTGTGTTGGTGTCAGTGTGTGTGTGTTGGTATCAGTGTGTGTGTTGGTATCAGTGTGTGTGTTGGTGTCAGTGTGTGTGTGTGTGTTGGTGTCAGTGTGTGTGTTGGTGTCAGTGTGTGTGTTGGTGTCAGTGTGTGTGTGTTGGTGTCAGTGTGTGTGTTGGTGTCAGTGTGTGTGTTGGTGTCAGTGTGTGTGTGGGTGTCAGTGTGTGTGTGTTGGTATCAGTGTGTGTGTTGGTGTCAGTGTGTGTTGGTGTCAGTGTGTGTGTTGGTGTCAGTGTGTGTGTGTTGGTGTCAGTGTGTGTGTGTTGGTATCAGTGTGTGTGTTGGTGTCAGTGTGTGTGTGTGTGTTGGTGTCAGTGTGTGTGTGTGTGTTGGTGTCAGTGTGTGTGTGTTGGTGTCAGTGTGTGTGTGTTGGTGTCAGTGTGTGTGTTGGTGTCAGTGTGTGTGTTGGTGTCAGTGTGTGTGTTGGTGTCAGTGTGTGTGTTGGTGTCAGTGTGTGTGTTGGTGTCAGTGTGTGTGTTGGTGTCAGTGTGTGTGTTGGTATCAGCGTGTGTGTTGGTGTCAGTGTGTGTGTTGGTGACAGTGTGTGTTGGTGTCAGTGTGTGTGTTGGTATCAGCGTGTGTGTTGGTGTCAGTGTGTGTGTGTTGGTGTCAGTGTGTGTGTTGGTATCAGCGTGTGTGTTGGTATCAGTGTGTGTGTTGGTATCAGTGTGTGTGTTGGTGTCAGTGTCTGTGTTGGTGTCATGTGTGTGTGTTGGTGTCAGTGTGTGTGTTGGTATCAGCGTGTGTGTTGGTATCAGTGTGTGTGTTGGTATCAGTGTGTGTGTTGGTGTCAGTGTGTGTGTTGGTGTCAGTGTGTGTGTGTTGGTGTCAGTGTGTGTGTTGGTGTCAGTGTGTGTGTTGGTATCAGTGTGTGTGTTGGTGTCAGTGTGTGTGTTGGTGTCAGTGTGTGTGTGTGTTGGTGTCAGTGTGTGTGTTGGTGTCAGTGTGTGTTTTGGTGTCAGTGTGTGTGTGTTGGTGTCAGTGTGTGTGTTGGTATCAGTGTGTGTGTTGGTGTCAGTGTGTGTGTTGGTGTCAGTGTGTGTGTTGGTGTCAGTGTGTGTGTTGGTGTCAGTGTGTGTGTTGGTGTCAGTGTGTGTGTTGGTGTCAGTGTGTGTGTGTTGGTGTCAGTGTGTGTGTGTTGGTGTCAGTGTGTGTGTTGGTGTCAGTGTGTGTGTTGGTGTCAGTGTGTGTTGGTGTCAGTGTGTATGTTGGTGTCAGTGTGTGTGTTGGTGTCAGTGTGTGTGTTGGTGTCAGTGTGTGTGTTGGTGTCAGTGTGTGTGTGTTGATGTCAGTGTGTGTGTGTTGGTGTCAGTGTGTGTGTTGGTGTCAGTGTGTGTGTTGGTGTCAGTGTGTGTTGGTGTCAGTGTGTATGTTGGTGTCAGTGTGTGTGTGTTGGTGTCAGTGTGTGTGTGTTGGTGTCAGTGTTTGTGTTGGTGTCACTGTGTGTTTTGGTGTCAGTGTGTGTGTGTTGGTGTCAGTGTGTGTGTTGGTGTCAGTGTGTGTGTTGGTGTCAGTGTGTGTGTGTTGGTATCAGCGTGTGTGTTTGTATCAGTGTGTGTGTTGGTGTCAGTGTGTGTGTGTTGGTATCAGCGTGTGTGTTGGTGTCAGTGTGTGTATTGGTGTCAGTGTGTGTGTGTTGGTGTCAGCGTGTGTGTTGGTGTCAGTGTGTGTGTTGGTATCAGTGTGTGTGTTGGTGTCAGTGTGTGTTGGTGTCAGTGTGTGTTGGTATCAGTGTGTGTGTTGGTGTCAGTGTGTGTGTGTTGGTGTCAGCGTGTGTGTTGGTGTCAGTGTGTGTGTTGGTGTCAGTGTGTGTGTTGGTGTCAGTGTGTGTGTTGGTGTCAGTGTGTGTGTGTTGGTGTCAGTGTGTGTGTTGGTGTCAGTGTGTGTGTGTTGGTGTCAGTGTGTGTGTTGGTGTCATTGTGTGTGTTGGTGTCAGTGTGTGTGTGTTGGTGTCAGTGTGTGTGTTGGTGTCAGTGTGTGTGTTGGTGTCAGTGTGTGTGTTGGTATCAGCGTGTGTGTTGGTGTCAGTGTGTGTGTTGGTGACAGTGTGTGTTGGTGTCAGTGTGTGTGTTGGTATCAGCGTGTGTGTTGGTGTCAGTGTGTGTGTGTTGGTGTCAGTGTGTGTGTTGGTATCAGCGTGTGTGTTGGTATCAGTGTGTGTGTTGGTATCAGTGTGTGTGTTGGTGTCAGTGTCTGTGTTGGTGTCATGTGTGTGTGTTGGTGTCAGTGTGTGTGTTGGTATCAGCGTGTGTGTTGGTATCAGTGTGTGTGTTGGTATCAGTGTGTGTGTTGGTGTCAGTGTGTGTGTTGGTGTCAGTGTGTGTGTGTTGGTGTCAGTGTGTGTGTTGGTGTCAGTGTGTGTGTTGGTGTCAGTGTGTGTGTGTTGGTGTCAGTGTGTGTGTTGGTGTCAGTGTGTGTGTGTTGGTGTCAGTGTGTGTGTTGGTGTCAGTGTGTGTGTTGGTGTCAGTGTGTGTGTGTTGGTGTCAGTGTGTGTGTTGGTGTCAGTGTGTGTGTTGGTGTCAGTGTGTGTGTTGGTATCAGCGTGTGTGTTGGTGTCAGTGTGTGTGTTGGTGACAGTGTGTGTTGGTGTCAGTGTGTGTGTTGGTATCAGCGTGTGTGTTGGTGTCAGTGTGTGTGTGTTGGTGTCAGTGTGTGTGTTGGTATCAGCGTGTGTGTTGGTATCAGTGTGTGTGTTGGTATCAGTGTGTGTGTTGGTGTCAGTGTCTGTGTTGGTGTCATGTGTGTGTGTTGGTGTCAGTGTGTGTGTTGGTATCAGCGTGTGTGTTGGTATCAGTGTGTGTGTTGGTATCAGTGTGTGTGTTGGTGTCAGTGTGTGTGTTGGTGTCAGTGTGTGTGTGTTGGTGTCAGTGTGTGTGTTGGTGTCAGTGTGTGTGTTGGTATCAGTGTGTGTGTTGGTGTCAGTGTGTGTGTTGGTGTCAGTGTGTGTGTGTGTTGGTGTCAGTGTGTGTGTTGGTGTCAGTGTGTGTTTTGGTGTCAGTGTGTGTGTGTTGGTGTCAGTGTGTGTGTTGGTATCAGTGTGTGTGTTGGTGTCAGTGTGTGTGTTGGTGTCAGTGTGTGTGTTGGTGTCAGTGTGTGTGTTGGTGTCAGTGTGTGTGTTGGTGTCAGTGTGTGTGTTGGTGTCAGTGTGTGTGTGTTGGTGTCAGTGTGTGTGTGTTGGTGTCAGTGTGTGTGTTGGTGTCAGTGTGTGTGTTGGTGTCAGTGTGTGTTGGTGTCAGTGTGTATGTTGGTGTCAGTGTGTGTGTTGGTGTCAGTGTGTGTGTTGGTGTCAGTGTGTGTGTTGGTGTCAGTGTGTGTGTGTTGGTGTCAGTGTGTGTGTGTTGGTGTCAGTGTGTGTGTTGGTGTCAGTGTGTGTGTTGGTGTCAGTGTGTGTTGGTGTCAGTGTGTATGTTGGTGTCAGTGTGTGTGTGTTGGTGTCAGTGTGTGTGTTGGTGTCAGTGTGTGTGTGTTGGTGTCAGTGTTTGTGTTGGTGTCACTGTGTGTTTTGGTGTCAGTGTGTGTGTGTTGGTGTCAGTGTGTGTGTTGGTGTCAGTGTGTGTGTTGGTGTCAGTGTGTGTGTGTTGGTATCAGCGTGTGTGTTTGTATCAGTGTGTGTGTTGGTGTCAGTGTGTGTGTGTTGGTATCAGCGTGTGTGTTGGTGTCAGTGTGTGTATTGGTGTCAGTGTGTGTGTGTTGGTGTCAGCGTGTGTGTTGGTGTCAGTGTGTGTGTTGGTATCAGTGTGTGTGTTGGTGTCAGTGTGTGTTGGTGTCAGTGTGTGTTGGTATCAGTGTGTGTGTTGGTGTCAGTGTGTGTGTGTTGGTGTCAGCGTGTGTGTTGGTGTCAGTGTGTGTGTTGGTGTCAGTGTGTGTGTTGGTGTCAGTGTGTGTGTTGGTGTCAGTGTGTGTGTGTTGGTGTCAGTGTGTGTGTTGGTGGCAGTGTGTGTTGGTGTCAGTGTGTGTGTTGGTGTCAGTGTGTGTGTGTTGGTGTCAGCGTGTGTGTTGGTGTCAGTGTGTGTGTTGGTGTCAGTGTGTGTGTGTTGGTGTCAGTGTGTGTGTTGGTGTCAGTGTGTGTGTTGGTGTCAGTGTGTGTGTTGGTGTCAGTGTGTGTGTTGGTGTCAGTGGGTGTTGGTGTCAGTGTGTGTGTGTTGGTGTCAGTGTGTGTGTTGGTGTCAGTGTGTGTATTGGTGTCAGTGTGTGTTGGTGTCAGTGTGTGTGTGTTGGTATCAGTGTGTGTGTTGGTGTCAGTGTGTGTTGGTGTCAGTGTGTGTGTGTTGGTGTCAGTGTGTGTGTGTTGGTGTCAGTGTGTGTGTTGGTGTCAGTGTGTGTGTTGGTGTCAGTGTGTGTGTTGGTGTCAGTGTGTGTGTGTTGGTGTCAGTGTGTGTGTGTTGGTGTCAGTGTGTGTGTTGGTGTCAGTGTGTGTGTTGGTGTCAGTGTGTGTGTTGGTGTCAGTGTGTGTGTTTGTGTCAGTGTGTGTGTTGGTGTCAGTGTGTGTGTTGGTATCAGTGTGTGTGTTGGTGTCAGTGTGTGTGTGTTGGTGTCAGTGTGTGTGTTGGTGTCAGTGTGTGTGTTGGTGTCAGTGTGTGTGTTGGTGTCAGTGTGTGTGTTGGTGTCAGTGTGTGTGTGTTGGTGTCAGTGTGTGTTGGTGTCAGTGTGTGTGTTGGTGTCAGTGTGTGTGTGTTGGTGTCAGAGTGTGTGTTGGTGTCAGTGTGTGTGTTGGTGTCAGTGTGTGTGTTGGTATCAGTGTGTGTGTTGGTGTCAGTGTGTGTGTTGGTGTCAGTGTGTGTGTTGGTGTCAGTGTGTGTGTGTTGGTGTCAGTGTGTGTGTTGGTGTCAGTGTGTGTGTGTTGGTGTCAGTGTGTGTGTGTTGGTGTCAGTGTGTGTGTTGGTGTCAGTGTGTGTGTTTGTGTCAGTGTGTGTGTTGGTGTCAGTGTGTGTGTTGGTACCAGTGTGTGTGTTGGTGTCAGTGTGTGTGTGTTGGTGTCAGTGTGTGTGTTGGTGTCAGTGTGTGTGTTGGTGTCAGTGTGTGTGTTGGTGTCAGTGTGTGTGTTTGTGTCAGTGTGTGTGTTGGTGTCAGTGTGTGTGTTGGTATCAGTGTGTGTGTTGGTGTCAGTGTGTGTGTGTTGGTGTCAGTGTGTGTGTTGGTGTCAGTGTGTGTGTTGGTGTCAGTGTGTGTGTTGGTGTCAGTGTGTGTGTTGGTGTCAGTGTGTGTGTGTTGGTGTCAGTGTGTGTTGGTGTCAGTGTGTGTGTTGGTGTCAGTGTGTGTGTGTTGGTGTCAGAGTGTGTGTTGGTGTCAGTGTGTGTGTTGGTGTCAGTGTGTGTTGGTGTTAGTGTGTGTGTTGGTGTCAGTGTGTGTGTTGGTGTCAGTGTGTGTGTTGGTGTCAGTGTGTGTGTTGGTGTCAGTGTGTGTGTTGGTATCAGTGTGTGTGTTGGTGTCAGTGTGTGTGTTGGTGTCAGTGTGTTTGTTGGTGTCAGTGTGTGTGTTGGTGTCAGTGTGTGTGTTGGTGTCAGTGTGTGTGTTGGTGTCAGTGTGTGTGTGTTGGTGTCAGTGTGTGTGTTGGTATCAGTGTGTGTGTTGGTGTCAGTGTGTGTGTTGGTATCAGTGTGTGTGTTGGTGTCAGTGTTTGTGTGTTGGTGTCAGTGTGTGTGTTGGTATCAGTGTGTGTATTGGTGTCAGTGTGTGTGTGTTGGTGTCAGTGTGTGTGTTGGTATCAGTGTGTGTGTTGGTGTCATTGTGTGTGTTGGTGTCAGTGTGTGTGTGTTGGTGTCAGTGTGTGTGTTGGTATCAGTGTGTGTGTTGGTGTCAGTGTGTGTTGGTGTCAGTGTGTGTGTTGGTGTCAGTGTGTGTGTTGGTGTCAGTGTGTGTGTTGGTGTCAGTGTGTGTGTTGGTGTCAGTGTGTGTGTGTTGGTGTCAGTGTGTGTGTTGGTGTCAGTGTGTGTGTTGGTGTCAGTGTGTGTGTTGGATTCAGTGTGTGTGTGTTGGTGTCAGTGTGTGTGTTGGTGTCAGTGTGTGTGTTGGTGTCAGTGTGTGTGTTGGTATCAGTGTGTGTGTTGGTGTCATTGTGTGTGTGTTGGTGTCAGTGTGTGTGTTGGTGTCAGTGTGTGTGTTGGTATCAGTGTGTGTGTGTTGGTGACAGTGTGTGTGTTGGTGTCAGTGTATGTGTTGGTGTCAGTGTGTGTGTGTTGGTGTCAGTGTGTGTGTTGGTGTCAGTGTGTGTGTTGGTATCAGTGTGTGTGTTGGTGTCAGTGTGTGTGTGTTGGTGTCAGTGTGTGTGTTGGTGTCAGTGTGTGTGTGTTGGTGTCAGTGTGTGTGTTGGTGTCAGTGTGTGTGTGTTGGTGTCAGTGTGTGTGTTGGTGTCAGTGTGTGTGTGTTGGTGTCAGTGTGTGTGTGTTGGTGTCAGTGTGTGTGTTGGTGTCAGTGTGTGTGTTGGTGTCAGTGTGTGTGTTGGTGTCAGTGTGTGTGTTGGTGTCAGTGTGTGTGTTGGTGTCAGTGTGTGTGTTGGTGTCAGTGTGTGTGTTGGTGTCAGTGTGTGTGTTGGTGTCAGTGTGTGTGTGTTGGTGTCAGTGTGTGTGTTGGTGTCAGTGTGTGTGTGTTGGTGTCAGTGTGTGTGTGTTGGTGTCAGTGTGTGTGTGTTGGTGTCAGTGTGTGTGTTGGTGTCAGTGTGTGTGTTGGTGTCAGTGTGTGTGTTGGTGTCAGTGTGTGTGTTGGTGTCAGTGTGTGTGTTGGTGTAAGTGTGTGTGTGTTGGTGTCAGTGTGTGTGTTGGTGTCAGTGTGTGTGTGGGTGTCAGTGTGTGTGTGTTGGTATCAGTGTGTGCGTTGGTGTCAGTGTGTGTTGGTGTCAGTGTGTGTGTTGGTGTCAGTGTGTGTTTTGGTGTCAGTGTGTGTGTGTTGTTATCCGTTTGTGTGTTGGTGTCAGTGTGTGTGTTGGTGTCAGTGTGTGTGTGTTGGTATCAGTGTGTGTGTTGGTATCAGTGTGTGTGTTGGTGTCAGTGTGTGTGTGTGTGTTGGTGTCAGTGTGTGTGTTGGTGTCAGTGTGTGTGTTGGTGTCAGTGTGTGTGTGTTGGTGTCAGTGTGTGTGTTGGTGTCAGTGTGTGTGTTGGTGTCAGTGTGTGTGTGGGTGTCAGTGTGTGTGTGTTGGTATCAGTGTGTGTGTTGGTGTCAGTGTGTGTTGGTGTCAGTGTGTGTGTTGGTGTCAGTGTGTGTGTGTTGGTGTCAGTGTGTGTGTGTTGGTATCAGTGTGTGTGTTGGTGTCAGTGTGTGTGTGTGTGTTGGTGTCAGTGTGTGTGTGTGTGTTGGTGTCAGTGTGTGTGTTGGTGTCAGTGTGTGTGTGTTGGTGTCAGTGTGTGTGTTGGTGTCAGTGTGTGTGTGTTGGTGTCAGTGTGTGTGTTGGTGTCTGTGTGTGTGTGTTGGTGTCAGTGTGTGTGTTGGTGTCAGTGTGTGTGTGTTGGTGTCAGTGTGTGTGTTGGTGTCAGTGTGTGTGTTGGTGTCAGTGTCTGTGTTGGTGTCATGTGTGTGTGTTGGTGTCAGTGTGTGTGTTGGTATCAGCGTGTGTGTTGGTATCAGTGTGTGTGTTGGTATCAGTGTGTGTGTTGGTGTCAGTGTGTGTGTTGGTGTCAGTGTGTGTGTGTTGGTGTCAGTGTGTGTGTTGGTGTCAGTGTGTGTGTTGGTATCAGTGTGTGTGTTGGTGTCAGTGTGTGTGTTGGTGTCAGTGTGTGTGTGTGTTGGTGTCAGTGTGTGTGTTGGTGTCAGTGTGTGTTTTGGTGTCAGTGTGTGTGTGTTGGTGTCAGTGTGTGTGTTGGTATCAGTGTGTGTGTTGGTGTCAGTGTGTGTGTTGGTGTCAGTGTGTGTGTTGGTGTCAGTGTGTGTGTGTTGGTGTCAGTGTGTGTGTTGGTGTCAGTGTGTGTGTTGGTGTCAGTGTGTGTGTGTTGGTGTCAGTGTGTGTGTGTTGGTGTCAGTGTGTGTGTTGGTGTCAGTGTGTGTGTTGGTGTCAGTGTGTGTTGGTGTCAGTGTGTATGTTGGTGTCAGTGTGTGTGTGTTGGTGTCAGTGTTTGTGTTGGTGTCACTGTGTGTGTTGGTGTCAGTGTGTGTGTGTTGGTGTCAGTGTGTGTGTTGGTGTCACTGTGTGTTTTGGTGTCAGTGTGTGTGTGTTGGTGTCAGTGTGTGTGTTGGTGTCAGTGTGTGTGTTGGTGTCAGTGTGTGTGTGTTGGTATCAGCGTGTGTGTTTGTATCAGTGTGTGTGTTGGTGTCAGTGTGTGTGTGTTGGTATCAGCGTGTGTGTTGGTGTCAGTGTGTGTATTGGTGTCAGTGTGTGTGTGTTGGTGTCAGCGTGTGTGTTGGTGTCAGTGTGTGTTGGTGTCAGTGTGTGTTGGTATCAGTGTGTGTGTTGGTGTCAGTGTGTGTGTGTTGGTGTCAGCGTGTGTGTTGGTGTCAGTGTGTGTGTTGGTGTCAGTGTGTGTGTTGGTGTCAGTGTGTGTGTTGGTGTCAGTGTGTGTGTGTTGGTGTCAGTGTGTGTGTTGGTGGCAGTGTGTGTTGGTGTCAGTGTGTGTGTTGGTGTCAGTGTGTGTGTGTTGGTGTCAGCGTGTGTGTTGGTGTCAGTGTGTGTGTTGGTGTCAGTGTGTGTGTGTTGGTGTCAGTGTGTGTGTTGGTGTCAGTGTGTGTGTTGGTGTCAGTGTGTGTGTTGGTGTCAGTGTGTGTGTTGGTGTCAGTGGGTGTTGGTGTCAGTGTGTGTGTGTTGGTGTCAGTGTGTGTGTTGGTGTCAGTGTGTGTATTGGTGTCAGTGTGTGTTGGTGTCAGTGTGTGTGTGTTGGTATCAGTGTGTGTGTTGGTGTCAGTGTGTGTTGGTGTCAGTGTGTGTGTGTTGGTGTCAGTGTGTGTGTTGGTGTCAGTGTGTGTGTTGGTGTCAGTGTGTGTGTTGGTGTCAGTGTGTGTGTTGGTGTCAGTGTGTGTGTTGGTGTCAGTGTGTGTGTTGGTGTCAGTGTGTGTGTGTTGGTGTCAGTGTGTGTGTTGGTGTCAGTGTGTGTGTTGGTGTCAGTGTGTGTGTTGGTATCAGTGTGTGTGTTGGTGTCAGTGTGTGTGTGTTGGTGTCAGTGTGTGTGTTGGTGTCAGTGTGTGTGTGTTGGTGTCAGTGTGTGTGTTGGTATCAGTGTGTGTGTGTTGGTGACAGTGTGTGTGTTGGTGTCAGTGTGTGTGTTGGTGTCAGTGTGTGTGTGTTGGTGTCAGTGTGTGTGTTGGTGTCAGTGTGTGTGTTGGTGTCAGTGTGTGTGTTGGTGTCAGTGTGTGTGTTGGTGTCAGTGTGTGTGTGTTGGTGTCAGTGTGTGTGTTGGTGTCAGTGTGTGTGTGTTGGTGTCAGTGTGTGTGTTGGCGTCAGTGTGTGTGTTGGTGTCAGTGTGTGTGTTGGTGTCAGTGTGTGTGTGTTGGTGTCAGTGTGTGTGTTGGTGTCAGTGTTTGTGTGTTGGTGTCAGTGTGTGTGTGTTGGTGTCAGTGTGTGTGTTGGTGTCAGTGTGTGTGTTGGTGTCAGTGTGTGTGTTGGTGTCAGTGTGTGTGTTGGTGTCAGTGTGTGTGTTGGTGTCAGTGTGTGTGTTGGTATCAGTGTGTGTGTTGGTGTCAGTGTGTGTGTGTTGGTGTCAGTGTGTGTGTTGGTGTCAGTGTGTGTGTTGGTGTCAGTGTGTGTGTGTTGGTGTCAGTGTGTGTGTGTTGGTATCAGTGTGTGTGTTGGTGTCAGTGTGTGTGTGTGTGTTGGTGTCAGTGTGTGTGTGTGTGTTGGTGTCAGTGTGTGTGTTGGTGTCAGTGTGTGTGTGTTGGTGTCAGTGTGTGTGTTGGTGTCAGTGTGTGTGTTGGTGTCAGTGTGTGTGTGGGTGTCAGTGTGTGTGTGTTGGTATCAGTGTGTGCGTTGGTGTCAGTGTGTGTTGGTGTCAGTGTGTGTGTTGGTGTCAGTGTGTGTTTTGGTGTCAGTGTGTGTGTGTTGTTATCCGTTTGTGTGTTGGTGTCAGTGTGTGTGTTGGTGTCAGTGTGTGTGTGTTGGTATCAGTGTGTGTGTTGGTATCAGTGTGTGTGTTGGTGTCAGTGTGTGTGTGTGTGTTGGTGTCAGTGTGTGTGTTGGTGTCAGTGTGTGTGTTGGTGTCAGTGTGTGTGTGTTGGTGTCAGTGTGTGTGTTGGTGTCAGTGTGTGTGTTGGTGTCAGTGTGTGTGTGGGTGTCAGTGTGTGTGTGTTGGTATCAGTGTGTGTGTTGGTGTCAGTGTGTGTTGGTGTCAGTGTGTGTGTTGGTGTCAGTGTGTGTGTGTTGGTGTCAGTGTGTGTGTGTTGGTATCAGTGTGTGTGTTGGTGTCAGTGTGTGTGTGTGTGTTGGTGTCAGTGTGTGTGTGTGTGTTGGTGTCAGTGTGTGTGTTGGTGTCAGTGTGTGTGTGTTGGTGTCAGTGTGTGTGTTGGTGTCAGTGTGTGTGTGTTGGTGTCAGTGTGTGTGTTGGTGTCAGTGTGTGTGTGTTGGTGTCAGTGTGTGTGTTGGTGTCAGTGTGTGTGTGTTGGTGTCAGTGTGTGTGTTGGTGTCAGTGTGTGTGTTGGTGTCAGTGTCTGTGTTGGTGTCATGTGTGTGTGTTGGTGTCAGTGTGTGTGTTGGTATCAGCGTGTGTGTTGGTATCAGTGTGTGTGTTGGTATCAGTGTGTGTGTTGGTGTCAGTGTGTGTGTTGGTGTCAGTGTGTGTGTGTTGGTGTCAGTGTGTGTGTTGGTGTCAGTGTGTGTGTTGGTATCAGTGTGTGTGTTGGTGTCAGTGTGTGTGTTGGTGTCAGTGTGTGTGTGTGTTGGTGTCAGTGTGTGTGTTGGTGTCAGTGTGTGTTTTGGTGTCAGTGTGTGTGTGTTGGTGTCAGTGTGTGTGTTGGTATCAGTGTGTGTGTTGGTGTCAGTGTGTGTGTTGGTGTCAGTGTGTGTGTTGGTGTCAGTGTGTGTGTTGGTGTCAGTGTGTGTGTTGGTGTCAGTGTGTGTGTTGGTGTCAGTGTGTGTGTGTTGGTGTCAGTGTGTGTGTGTTGGTGTCAGTGTGTGTGTTGGTGTCAGTGTGTGTGTTGGTGTCAGTGTGTGTTGGTGTCAGTGTGTATGTTGGTGTCAGTGTGTGTGTGTTGGTGTCAGTGTTTGTGTTGGTGTCACTGTGTGTGTTGGTGTCAGTGTGTGTGTGTTGGTGTCAGTGTGTGTGTTGGTGTCACTGTGTGTTTTGGTGTCAGTGTGTGTGTGTTGGTGTCAGTGTGTGTGTTGGTGTCAGTGTGTGTGTTGGTGTCAGTGTGTGTGTGTTGGTATCAGCGTGTGTGTTTGTATCAGTGTGTGTGTTGGTGTCAGTGTGTGTGTGTTGGTATCAGCGTGTGTGTTGGTGTCAGTGTGTGTATTGGTGTCAGTGTGTGTGTGTTGGTGTCAGCGTGTGTGTTGGTGTCAGTGTGTGTTGGTGTCAGTGTGTGTTGGTATCAGTGTGTGTGTTGGTGTCAGTGTGTGTGTGTTGGTGTCAGCGTGTGTGTTGGTGTCAGTGTGTGTGTTGGTGTCAGTGTGTGTGTTGGTGTCAGTGTGTGTGTTGGTGTCAGTGTGTGTGTGTTGGTGTCAGTGTGTGTGTTGGTGGCAGTGTGTGTTGGTGTCAGTGTGTGTGTTGGTGTCAGTGTGTGTGTGTTGGTGTCAGCGTGTGTGTTGGTGTCAGTGTGTGTGTTGGTGTCAGTGTGTGTGTGTTGGTGTCAGTGTGTGTGTTGGTGTCAGTGTGTGTGTTGGTGTCAGTGTGTGTGTTGGTGTCAGTGTGTGTGTTGGTGTCAGTGGGTGTTGGTGTCAGTGTGTGTGTGTTGGTGTCAGTGTGTGTGTTGGTGTCAGTGTGTGTATTGGTGTCAGTGTGTGTTGGTGTCAGTGTGTGTGTGTTGGTATCAGTGTGTGTGTTGGTGTCAGTGTGTGTTGGTGTCAGTGTGTGTGTGTTGGTGTCAGTGTGTGTGTTGGTGTCAGTGTGTGTGTTGGTGTCAGTGTGTGTGTTGGTGTCAGTGTGTGTGTTGGTGTCAGTGTGTGTGTTGGTGTCAGTGTGTGTGTTGGTGTCAGTGTGTGTGTTGGTGTCAGTGTGTGTGTGTTGGTGTCAGTGTGTGTGTTGGTGTCAGTGTGTGTGTTGGTGTCAGTGTGTGTGTTGGTATCAGTGTGTGTGTTGGTGTCAGTGTGTGTGTGTTGGTGTCAGTGTGTGTGTTGGTGTCAGTGTGTGTGTGTTGGTGTCAGTGTGTGTGTTGGTATCAGTGTGTGTGTGTTGGTGACAGTGTGTGTGTTGGTGTCAGTGTGTGTGTTGGTGTCAGTGTGTGTGTGTTGGTGTCAGTGTGTGTGTTGGTGTCAGTGTGTGTGTTGGTGTCAGTGTGTGTGTTGGTGTCAGTGTGTGTGTTGGTGTCAGTGTGTGTGTGTTGGTGTCAGTGTGTGTGTTGGTGTCAGTGTGTGTGTGTTGGTGTCAGTGTGTGTGTTGGCGTCAGTGTGTGTGTTGGTGTCAGTGTGTGTGTTGGTGTCAGTGTGTGTGTGTTGGTGTCAGTGTGTGTGTTGGTGTCAGTGTTTGTGTGTTGGTGTCAGTGTGTGTGTGTTGGTGTCAGTGTGTGTGTTGGTGTCAGTGTGTGTGTTGGTGTCAGTGTGTGTGTTGGTGTCAGTGTGTGTGTTGGTGTCAGTGTGTGTGTTGGTGTCAGTGTGTGTGTTGGTATCAGTGTGTGTGTTGGTGTCAGTGTGTGTGTGTTGGTGTCAGTGTGTGTGTTGGTGTCAGTGTGTGTGTTGGTGTCAGTGTGTGTGTTGGTGTCAGTGTGTGTGTTGGTGTCAGTGTGTGTGTGTTGGTGTCAGTGTGTGTTGGTGTCAGTGTGTGTGTTGGTGTCAGTGTGTGTGTTTTGGTGTCAGAGTGTGTGTTGGTGTCAGTGTGTGTGTTGGTGTCAGTGTGTGTGTTGGTATCAGTGTGTGTGTTGGTGTCAGTGTGTGTGTTGGTGTCAGTGTGTGTGTTGGTGTCAGTGTGTGTGTTGGTGTCAGTGTGTGTGTGTTGGTGTCAGTGTGTGTGTTGGTGTCAGTGTGTGTGTTGGTGTCAGTGTGTGTGTGTTGGTGTCAGTGTGTGTGTTGGTATCAGTGTGTGTGTTGGTGTCAGTGTGTGTGTTGGTATCAGTGTGTGTGTTGGTGTCAGTGTGTGTGTGTTGGTGTCAGTGTGTGTGTTGGTATCAGTGTGTGTATTGGTGTCAGTGTGTGTGTGTTGGTGTCAGTGTGTGTGTTGGTATCAGTGTGTGTGTTGGTGTCATTGTGTGTGTTGGTGTCAGTGTGTGTGTGTTGGTGTCAGTGTGTGTGTTGGTATCAGTGTGTGTGTTGGTGTCAGTGTGTGTTGGTGTCAGTGTGTGTTGGTGTCAGTGTGTGTGTTGGTGTCAGTGTGTGTGTTGGTGTCAGTGTGTGTGTTGGTGTCAGTGTGTGTGTTGGTGTCAGTGTGTGTGTGTTGGTGTCAGTGTGTGTGTTGGTGTCAGTGTGTGTGTTGGTGTCAGTGTGTGTGTTGGATTCAGTGTGTGTGTGTTGGTGTCAGTGTGTGTGTTGGTGTCAGTGTGTGTGTTGGTGTCAGTGTGTGTGTTGGTATCAGTGTGTGTGTTGGTGTCATTGTGTGTGTGTTGGTGTCAGTGTGTGTGTTGGTGTCAGTGTGTGTGTTGGTATCAGTGTGTGTGTGTTGGTGACAGTGTGTGTGTTGGTGTCAGTGTATGTGTTGGTGTCAGTGTGTGTGTGTTGGTGTCAGTGTGTGTGTTGGTGTCAGTGTGTGTGTTGGTATCAGTGTGTGTGTTGGTGTCAGTGTGTGTGTGTTGGTGTCAGTGTGTGTGTTGGTGTCAGTGTGTGTGTGTTGGTGTCAGTGTGTGTGTTGGTGTCAGTGTGTGTGTTGGTGTCAGTGTGTGTGTTGGTGTCAGTGTGTGTGTGTTGGTGTCAGTGTGTGTGTTGGTGTCAGTGTGTGTGTGTTGGTGTCAGTGTGTGTGTGTTGGTGTCAGTGTGTGTGTTGGTGTCAGTGTGTGTGTTGGTGTCAGTGTGTGTGTTGGTGTCAGTGTGTGTGTTGGTGTCAGTGTGTGTGTTGGTGTCAGTGTGTGTGTTGGTGTCAGTGTGTGTGTTGGTGTCAGTGTGTGTGTGTTGGTGTCAGTGTGTGTGTTGGTGTCAGTGTGTGTGTGTTGGTGTCAGTGTGTGTGTGTTGGTGTCAGTGTGTGTGTGTTGGTGTCAGTGTGTGTGTTGGTGTCAGTGTGTGTGTTGGTGTCAGTGTGTGTGTTGGTGTCAGTGTGTGTGTTGGTGTCAGTGTGTGTGTTGGTGTAAGTGTGTGTGTGTTGGTGTCAGTGTGTGTGTGGGTGTCAGTGTGTGTGTGTTGGTATCAGTGTGTGCGTTGGTGTCAGTGTGTGTTGGTGTCAGTGTGTGTGTTGGTGTCAGTGTGTGTGTTGGTGTCAGTATGTGTGTGTTGGTATCCGTTTGTGTGTTGGTGTCAGTGTGTGTGTTGGTGTCAGTGTGTGTGTGTTGGTATCAGTGTGTGTGTTGGTATCAGTGTGTGTGTTGGTGTCAGTGTGTGTGTGTGTGTTGGTGTCAGTGTGTGTGTTGGTGTCAGTGTGTGTGTTGGTGTCAGTGTGTGTGTGTTGGTGTCAGTGTGTGTGTTGGTGTCAGTGTGTGTGTTGGTGTCAGTGTGTGTGTGGGTGTCAGTGTGTGTGTGTTGGTATCAGTGTGTGTGTTGGTGTCAGTGTGTGTTGGTGTCAGTGTGTGTGTTGGTGTCAGTGTGTGTGTGTTGGTGTCAGTGTGTGTGTGTTGGTATCAGTGTGTGTGTTGGTGTCAGTGTGTGTGTGTGTGTTGGTGTCAGTGTGTGTGTTGGTGTCAGTGTGTGTGTGTGTGTTGGTGTCAGTGTGTGTGTTGGTGTCAGTGTGTGTGTTGGTGTCAGTGTGTGTGTTGGTGTCAGTGTGTGTGTTGGTGTCAGTGTGTGTGTGTAAACAGTTTCAACAATTAAAAAAGAGGAAAAGGTAATACAATTGTAACAAAGCGGATTCTTCAATAGGGATACGTTGGAGGGCCACTCGTGGTAAACCCCTCATAAAACTACGGCTGACCTGATTTCTAGGTTAAGTGTCCCATCTCAGCTATGTTTCTCTTATTTACAGGCTCACACAGAGAGTGAGCCCATTCACTCGGGCCATGCTGACTTCTTTCACCCACCTTTCAACAAATTACTCTGAAGGCAGCATTTCCCTCTCCACCCTGATTTTCCTTTCCAACTGAAACACCGAAGAAGGAAGTGCTCGTCTTCTATCCTTTCAATCGGGTCCACCATACAACCTCCTTCGCCATGGTCACAATACAGATAAGACCGGCCTTCTCTTCCTTATTAAAAGAAAGTGGTGGGGAAATCTTCACAATGGAGTCGGCCGATAGTCGGATTCGTCCTTCACACGGCAGCACATGTTCGACATAAACCCACAAACTAGCAATGCTCGGATATTGAACGATTGCGTGCATGACAGTTTCGTCGCCTGTGCACATCTCGCTGTTGACGGCAATTCGATGCCTGTAGAGTTTATCCTGAACTGGCAAAGCTCCCCGGTTGCACTGCCAGTCCCGGGGAGCTTTGCCAGTCCAGGGATTTCTGGGAACTGTCCATGAGCCCTGGACCGAAAGTAATCCGAAAAGAATGGCTAGTTGATTCTCGTCGACGCCCAAGAACGTCGTCGATTTCATCCGCCACTAATCCCCGACAGAACGCCAAGGTGGACTTTCCAACGATCATACTGCCCGATTGGCAGTGAGTGCTTGAAGACATTCCAAGACATTCCAGTTTCCAAGCGCTCCCTCTCGGTCTCCGCTTGACGCAGGACTGCAGCTCCGTCAAGCAGATGAGTTGGGGGAACATCCGTTTTGCGAACAGCGACCACACATGTTCACCGTTTAGGAAGGGATGGAGATGACGTAGTCTCAGCGCATGTTTGTGCATTATCAGCCACGGCATTCCAAGTCCTCCACACAACGGGTATTGATAGCAGATGGACCACCTGACCATTTGAACGCGTCCTTCCACAAGAAGCGGAAGTGCAAACAGTCCAGTGCAGTCAGACGGGGTTTGGGACAAGGCACAGCGGTCAGGCGGTAGTTGATGATAGACGCGATGTACGCGTTCGCCACCTCTGCCCTACCTTTCAGGGACAGCTTTATCTCGGCCCATTTCTGGGTGAGATTTGCCACTCTGTTCGTCACCTCATCCCAATTTCTGTCTATCTGGAACTCGGGACCGAACCAGACCTCGACCAATTTAACCTACCCGTGGGTCCAGTGTCCGACAACGCTGTTGGACGGCATGGACCTGCCCCTCCATGTGCCCACGGACCTTTCTTGGTTGGTTTTCGCTCTTGAGAGCGTTTCGTATTCCCTCAGAGCAGTGCCAATCACCTCAATGTGTTTGGTGCTTGACACTACGACTGAATACACAGACCATAAATTAGAAACCATTATTAATCTGACCATTACGTCCTTTTATGATCTGAGTTCAAATCCCGCCGAGGTTGACTTTGCCTTTCATCCTTACGGGGTCGATAAAATAAAGTACCAGTAATGCACTGAGTAATTGCTGGCCTTGTGCCTAAAGTAGAAACAATTATTAATCTGACCATGGTCAACTTTGCCTGTAATCCTTCTGGGATTGATACAATAAATTACCTGTAATATACTGGGTCAATATATTCGATTTTCCCTTCAATTTAAAGGGCAGTGGATTGGCAGTATCGGTAGAGGGTCGGACACCATGCTTTGCAGCTCAGAGATACGTCCCTTTATGATCTGAGTTCAAATCCCGCCGAGGTTAACTTTGCCTTTCATCCTTATGGGGTCGATAAAATAAAGTACCAGTCATGCACTGAGGTCGATTGAATCGACTCTCCCCTCCTCCCAAATTGCTGATCTTGTGCAAACCATTATTGATGCATGGGTTCATTAGTAATATTAATAATAATAATGATGTTGTTGATGATGATGATAAATCCTGGTATATAGTTTGATCGGATAAAAAGTGACATTTAATCTTAATGCTGTCAGATACTGTTGAATTATGGAGGGGTTTTCAGGCAATTAACTGGAAATGTGAAATTATTACAAACTTATATACTTCATCTGTGCATATATGTATGTGTGCGAGGTGTGTGTATTGGAGGAGGGGATTATGTGGGAGAGGAGTGTGTTGGAAGAGGGGCTTGTGTGTGTAAGGGGAGGTATTTGTGTGAGCGTGGGAGGTGTTCGTGCGTGTGCGTGGGAGGTGTTTGTGTGTTCATGGGTGGTGTTTGTGTGTGCACGAGAGGCGTTTGTGTTATAGAAGGGGATTTTATGTGGGCGGTGTGTGTGTGTGGGAAGTGTGTGTATGTTGAAGGAGGGGGTTGTTTTTAAAAAGGTGTATACGTGTAAGAGGCGATGTTTGCATGTGCGGGAGAGATGTTTGAGTTGGAGGAGGGGCTTGTATGTGGAAATTGTATGGGTGTAACGACAGAAGATTGTGTGTGAATGAGGTACATGGCTTGAAGACAGGAGTGTGTTTTGAAGGAGGGCGTGTGTATTAGAGAAGGGCGTGTGTATCGAAGGAGGGCGTGTGTATTGGAGGAGGGCGTGTGTATTGGAGGAGGGCGTGTGTATTAGAGGAGGGCGTGTGTATCGAAGGAGGGCGTGTGTATTGGAGGAGGGCATGCGTATTGGAGAAAAGCGTGATGGAAGCATTCAGGTGTGTCTAGAGGGAGGTGCTTGTGTGTGTTGGGGAGGGGCATGTGTGTGGGAGGAATATGTATTTGAAAAGAAGTGTTCGTGAGTATTTTTGTGGGAGGTGTTTGTGTGTGAAGGGTGGTGGGTGTATATACCCGTATATACACCCATTCACTCATACACACAAATATACACAATCATATATATCCACTCATGCATAGATTTGCATTCATGTATACACTTACGAATATGAATAAAAGATATGTACACTATCGATAGTCGATCGACTTTCGTCAAATCGGACCGAGGAAACAATGTTTCCGTTGGTCTTTCCAATTGCTAATACTATCTATGGGTCGCAACTCCAGGTAGATGAAGCAATATAAAATAAAGTGTCTTGCTCAAGGACATAACGCATCACCCGGTCCAGGAATCGATTTCACAACCTCACGATGCGAATCTAATTCTCTAACCACTCAGCCACGCGCATTCACTATGTACACTATAGAAAACCAAATTTAAAGTCAGAATTAAGAAGACTTAAATTAGTTAAGAGACATTTTGACCACTGATTTTTATCTAACGCGATAACTAAAGAATACTGAAAAAACTGATCGGAATGTGATCAATGATATCGATATCTGGTGTCTTAGGGCAGTGGTCGCCAACATGGGTTCCGCGGAACCTTGGGGTTCCGTAAACCAAACTCCGGGTTCCTTAAAAAAATAAATATTTACATTACCATTAATATTTTGGGTTTTCTGAAAAAGGTGCAAAGAAAATGCCAAAGGTGCAATGTATAAATGAACGAGTACTACTGTAGTGTACACAGGTTCTCCACTCCAATTCGTGGAAAACACTACTTTCAGTTTCTCACTTGAATTAGCAGAAAAACACTGTTCTGAGATTCGTGGAAATTGAATATTTTCTTCTTCTTCTTCCCGAGAGGGTCGTGGGGGCAGAGTCCTCAAGCACTCCTTCCATTGGGTCCTGTCAGAAGCAACTATCTCCAACTGATCCGGCTGGACCATCAAGCAAGACAAGAAAAGCTCATGGATGTTATCCAAGCGTCTTTCTCGGGGTCTACCCCTGGGTCTCCTGCTGGTTGGTTTTGCCTGTAAAATCTGTCCAGCGATTCTTTCCTGACACATTCTAACCACATGTCCATAGTCTCAGAGCTGTGATCTTTCAATTGGGAGAAGTAGGGGCTCTGATTGGAGTGACTCTCTGAGATCCAAGCTACACTCTATCAAGTAACGTTACTCCAAAGACCCTTCGGAGGAACCCCATTCCGGCCACTTGAATTCGCGATCGTATTCTTTCTAATGATTCTGAAAGTCACACCGCTAGTACAGTAAGTGATTAACATAACATATTCAATACCAGTGTGGAAAATTTATATTTTCAAGAAGATTTACCTTTAACTGAACTTTTAACACTAGTAAATGCCATTACTCTGTTTTATGATAGATTATCCCGCCTAAGAAAAACAATATATTCAACTATATATATCTGACGTTTTATCTTAATCCAAGGTTTAAAACGTTATATAAATATTGTAGATATTAAGATATTTAAACCAATATTCTTAATATTTCTTATGTTTTTGTGTTAGGCTCAGTGGTTGGAATCCGATTGATTCTTGGGCTGGGCAGCGAGGTGTGTTCTTGAGCAAACATCTTATTGATTCTTCTGTCAGGAGTTGCCACAAAAAGTTCTTTTTATTATTCTTTGGGCGGAGGAGGAGGAGGAAGAAGAAGAAGAAGAAGAAGAAGAAGAAGAAGAAGAAGAAGAAGAAGAAGAAGAAGAAGAAGAAGAAATCCTTAATCTCCGTTAACATTTTGGCGACATTAATAGCCCTAAGAAGTAACTGAATAATAATAATAATTGATGTCAAATTGTATAAAACGGCAATATTCCTCACTATGGGTGCCATTAAACCAACCTATCATTTTGGATATAATTCTATATATTTTTTTCTTTTTTTTACTGAGCCGAAAAAAAAAGGATTATTATTTAAATTTTGTTTGTGATTTTTCAAAGTAAACTTAGGAGTAGCAGAATTCATTGGTTCGGCTCAGCCTGGATATTTAGTTCGCCGGAGAAACGATTGTAATACGTAATAAATTGTGTTCCGATTCATCACTCATTCTTCGTTTTCCATATATATATATTATGAAAATAAACCAAAGAAGCCTTCAATACATCAAAAGTCTTTATTAGCCAACAATGTTTCGTCCTATTAAGGACTCATCAGGGCAAGAAAGCTATAAGAAGCACTATCGAGATATTCTCTTCTTGCCCCCACGCCATTTCTAATTCTTACTTTTATTATAAACCTAAAAGTTCTGGTAGTGTAAATTGTATCCATTAGCTGCTATATTCCCTTATCTTTTTTGTTTAGGTTCATTTTGTTTACCACCATCATTATCATTATTATTATTGGTTTTTAACAGCTTTTCGATCTAGCTTTCATAGTCTTTTGGCTACCATACCATATCTATCTTCTTAAATATTATATTTTCACTATTAACACCTTATGAGTTTATATCTGATTATATATTTTATTTTATTTTATATTATTTTATTTTATTTGGATTCTCATTTAGATAATTAACCCCCTCCCTCCCCCTCCCACACTTGTCATTCGCCCCTTCAATTATACTATAATTATATTCAATTCCCTTTTATGCTCCTTTCTATTGTATAATACAGTATATTGATTATGATTTTATGCTCCTTCGTATCCTCCATACATTTCTTTTTTCTGTCCCCATTGGCCTACCATTGTTCTATCTTAAGTCCGTTTATTAGATAACGTTATTCAACTGATAGTAGAATATTTCATTCTATTCTGGATATTTTTATTGAGATATCTTAAACTTTGGAGATTTTGATTACTTAAACCATAGCTAATTTTGTATTGACTTATTATGTATTTTAAATACTTTCAATATTAATTAATTTAATAGGGTTTTCTAGTCATTTATCCGGGTTTGATTCCTAATTTTTTTACTTAACTGCTTGTGACACTTAAGTAAATATATTTGTTTTTGTTTTTCGATTTCCGGTGAATTTATTTATATTTTTTTTACTACCGTGCGTAGTTTCTGTCTGGTTCTTATTCACTTATTCACATATGTCTGTCTACCAACCATGTAATTATGTATATTATACTATGTTCATTATTTGATATTGAAGTTGTTATATCATATCACTCTATGTAATCGTACTATTGATCTTAAATATTTACCGATTATTGGATGTACCCTTATGTTAAATTTTGTAAATTCTGTAATATGTTTATATTTTTATAATTTTTGTAATGTTTAGATAATATTTATTTATACCAATTGTATAAAAGCTTGACCTCCGTCTGTTTTCTTACAACGGTATAGATATTTTTCCAGCACAATTTTTTCAACACAATTTAGTTCTGTATGATATTTTTTTCTCACCCTGTGTGTAACTTTATATGATTTGTTAAGTCATATGCCAATATATTATAATAATGTTATTATAGTGTTATTGTAATATTTATATTGTTTGTGCAAATTGACCGGAGATTATTAATTATATAATTATATAGTATATTATATATTATATGTTTACTTTTACTCATTTCTTTATCATTTTATACTGTAAATAATATATGTATTATATTTTTATTTTTATTTTTATTTTTATTTATTTATATTTAAACTCTTAATAAGTGTTAGTTTGTGTTTGTATTGATGGATATGTGTATTGATATATATATATATATGTGTACATATGTATATATATATATATATATGTATATTGGGCCTTTTAATATTATTATTATTATCATTATCAATTATATTATATTATATTATATTATATTATATATAGTACTGTAATTCTCGCTTTATATCACCACTTGTGTTTAGCTTTAGTTTTTGCATTGTACTATATTTGTAATATGGTTCAAAATGTTATTCACTTCCTTAGCAATTTTTACTTGATAATTTTCCTATGCTTTAATGTATGTATACTCCATATTCTTCTGAGTTTTTGGCTTGTATTGGCCGATAGTGCTTCTTATAGCTTTCTTGCCCTGATGAGTCCTTAATAGGACGAAACATTGTTGGCTAATAAAGACTTTTGATGTATTGAAGGCTTCTTTGGTTTATTTTCATAATTCTTCGGCTCTGTTTAATTACATTGAGCTATACCTTTACTGTCATTTCTATAATATGAAGAGGGTGTTTAACTCCAACACGCTCTAGTATTTTAATTCTTCTTATATATATATATATATATATATATATATATATATATATATATAACATTACGAATTGCTCACAATTCTTTCAGAATAACATTACTAATATAATGCCTTTGTTAAACACAAATATAAACAAATACAATTAACTATTGTTAGGAACTTCACAAAAACAACACACCAAAATATATGACCAGAGTGCGAGAAAGAAGAAAAAAGATGGGGAAGCAAACACAAAAACTCAAAACGACCATCAATTCACCACCAAGTGAAACAATTGGCCGCACCTCTTCTTTATTACACACTGCATCTGATTTCTCTAATGCAGTTTTTATCTCATCTCATCATTCATGCACACTAACAATACACATCGATTGGATTATGCTCGACTTGTGCATCATTCGCTATCTCTCTACACCTCTTTTGTACTCACATTTTACATTGTGTACATCGTATAAAGTTCCTTCCTACTACGTTTTTACATATTGAGTACAGCTATATCTCTGGTGATATGAGAGTCGTGTCTTCTTTCCTACTTACTAAAACCTTTACTTAGTTTACTCTTAGTCCTTTTGATTCTAATTTCTGTTCCAGTGTTCCTCTCAATATCGTTATCTTTTGTTCTGGCAGCAGTTCGTTTGTCCACCCCTTTCGCTTGTATGTATGTAGTCCAAGATGTGTGTATTACCTGCTTTTTTTTTCTTTCCTTTTCTTTTTTTATGTATTTGAAATATTATTTATACAATTGTGAATAACATTTTGAGACTTTCTATATATATATATATAAAAAACATTTCTGTTTCGAAAGCCGGAAATATCTTTCCAAGCTTTTCCACAGATTCAGTTATAAGAACTAAGTTCTTAACATACAGAAGTTCCGATGGACAGCCAGTCATAAACTCATCTGCTATGGTCCGGAGAACTACAATAAACAGAAGTGGACTGAGGATAGAGACCTGATTAACACCATTGAATTCCTCACTAAACTTATTAATTACCCTTACTTTACTGAAAGCATCTTTGTACATGACTTGCAATGCTCTACACGTCATCCATCTACACAGTGACCTAAAAATAGGAATATGAAAATCACATTCAGTGGAGAGAATGACAGCTAAAGCTGACAAATAAATCGATACTTTTTATTAAAAAATTAAAAAATTAGTTAGTTAAAGGCAATCTTGTCGAATATCTGCGTAGTTAAAAATGAAACTAATGATAATGGGGAATATATAAAAAAACAACAACTTATAATTCTTGACTTACCGAAATAAATGAGTTTCATTTTAGTGTGGAAACTTCTAATATAATTTAACTACCTTATTTCTTTTGTGTATAATACGACTTGAGTATAATAATGGCTTGGATGCTGCAGGCTTTCCCTCCCACCTCGAGCCGGCAGAGCTGGACCGAGGAGACAGCAAAAGGCCAGACGGTATGACTATCTTCCCGTTTCGCGGTGGGAAACCCCTCATCTGGGATACCACATGCAACGACACATTCTCCAGCGACAACCTGGTACAGTCTGCGATTAACCCAGGCTTTGCTGCACTTCGGGCCGAGGAGGGTAGTAAACTCTCTAAATATCAGTCTTTCTCCGACAAGTTTGCGGTCGAGCCCGTGGCAGTGGAAACTTCTGGTGCTCTTAGCCTCAGGACCACCATCATCGGCACAGAGTTGGCTACCCGTAGGTATGATCCTCGCGAGCTCTACCAGTTGGAATGGCTCTTCCAGCGCATCTCTCTCACCATCCTCCGGTGAAACGCCTTCTCTAATGTGTCCGCCGGGACCGCAGAGTGACCAGCGCGTGGGCCCCCATTAGCTCATAATAGTGAGAGATGGGGAGAGCGAGAGAGATGGAGGCAGTGACAGTGGAGTTTGGTTCTTTTGTGTTCGGACCTGGTGTATGTTTTACGGACACACACTCATGCATCTAGAATGAGATGAAGACGAGGGCAAGTTGAACCGCCCCAGTAGCTTATAACAGGATCTAACATACGTCCCCGGCTCGGCTTCTGATGCTAAAAAATGGGAATAAATTACATGTTTGGGTATAATGCGACTCCGGCTTACAGTCACGTCTATGTTAATTATCGCTTTATAATTGAAGCGGGCAAAGTATAATTTTTAAAATAGGCCGCAGATGTAATAATAATTGTTTCTACTTTTGGCACAAGGCCAGCAATTATCCCAGTGGATTACTGGTACTTTATTTTATCGACCCCGTAAGGATGAAAGGCAAAGTTAACCTGGGCGGGATTTGAACTCAGAACGTAAAGGGACGTAACCCCATGCTGAAAAGCATGGCCTATGACCCTCTACCGATACTGCCAATCCACCGCAACAATATTAACAGAACTTATGTTGTCTCTTCATTAACTTATTTTATCAGGGGTGGATTGGCAGTATCGGTAGAGGGACGGACGCCATGCTTTGACGCATAGTGACGTCCCTTTACGATCTGAGTTCAAATCCCGCCGAGGTTGACTTTGCCTTTCATCCTTACGGGGTCGATAAAATAAAGTACCAGTAATGCACTGGGTAATTGCTGGCCTTGTGCCTAAAGTAGAAACAATTAATTTATTTTATCAGTTTCCTATCTTTGAGATAAACGACGTTCAATTAATCTGATTATCAAATACGTATTTGTAAAAATTATCAATACGTATTTGTAAATTTGCCGTTTGAAATTAGTATTTTTAGCTCTGTAATATATATATATATATATATATATATATATATATATATGTGTGTGTATGTGTGTGTGTGTGTGTTGACAAAACTACAATACCACATGGTGTTTCATACATACTTATATATATATATATAGCCATTACTTAGTTTTAGCTAAGAAGACCAAGGTTATAGCGAAGCAAGGTCTTTAGGTAATATTTTTGATGCCCATATTGAACAAGGAAGTGAAAATCATAGGCGTTTCTATAAGTAAGGTTAAACAGATGAAAACACGCTGATTAGTTACACAAGATTAAGAAATTAGATTTACTTCCATCTATCACTAATGTATATATGTATTCTATTGAATAAATACATACGTAATTAAACTCTACCATTTATGAAAAATGTACAAAATATAATAACTTGAGTTTCTGAAATTGCGAAACTTCTAAGTTAACTGAAGGGTTGTTTTGTTTCCGTACTTATAAAATGAAATTATTTTTACTTATATTTAAAGCGTTAAATATACTTTGTTTGCAAGGATGAACATTTCATTACAAATGCAGACATATTCATAGATTTAAAAAATGTTTGTGAGGTAAAACAAATCCAATTTAAATTTGTAATATAATTTTCATCCTTGCAAACAGTGCCGGATTTAGGACAAATGAGGCACTGTGTTAGTTAAGTTATGAGGCCCCGTACTTGGGCCCTGAAGAAGGTAAACATTTTTGGGGGTAAGGAAGATGGTCCCCAACTCCCTGGTCCATGGGGTCCTGTGCTTAAACACACCTAAGCATTCCGCAAAATTTCATTTTTACGAAAACGTAACCAAACCTTTAGTTAACTTAGAAGTATTTAGAAGTATCTTGAAACAAAACCCATTTGTTTCGTCAATTTAAGAAACTCAAGTTATTATATTTTGTACATTTTTCATAAATGGTAGAGTTTAATTACGTATGTATTTATTCAATAGAATACATATATACATTAGTGATAGATGGAAGTAAATCTAATTTCTTAATCTTGTGTAACTAATCAGCGTGTTTTCATCTGTTTAACCTTACTTATAGAAACGCCTATGATTTTCACTGCCTTGTTCAATATGGGCATCAAAAATATTACCTAAAGATCTTGCTTCGCTATAACCTTGGTCTTAGCTAAAACTAAGTAATGGCTATATATATAAGTATTGTGAAACACCTTGTGATATATATATATATATACATATTAAAGTACAAATATTAATAAAATAGATGTTCTTTTGATCAATTACATTTTATTATACATATTTCGGATGTACAACAGTACGCCCTCATCAGACAAAATATAATGATACATGACATACCCTGAGATGTTAAATGGTTAATCAAGGTTTAATAAGATTTAACCATTTAACCATTTAAAATGTAATTGATCAAAAGAACATCTATTTTATTAATATTTGTACTTTAATATTAATAACTCTGGAAAATAATTTTTTCGTAGAGTGCTTCCAATCTACTGTAAAACTCATTCTTTGATATACTCATTGAATCTTGTTTAACTCTTTAATATATATATATATATATATATATATATATGTAGGTGGTGAGTTTTATTGTAGCACAATAAAGCAATGCAAATATGTATTATCAAATATGTAATTATGTACTATCTTACAACGTTTTTTTTAAATTTTTCTATGTGAGACAGTGTTTCTCAGTATTAAAGGTTATCTCTCTCTCTCTCTCACTCATTTTCTCCTCCTCTCTCATCCTTCCTTCTTATACTCCTCCTCCGTCATCCTTTCCTTATTATTTTTTTTTTTCTTCCTCTTCCTTACCTTTTCTTCCCCTTTCCTTTCCTTTTTTCCAATCTCATATATCCCTCTTATTTTATTTTTCATATGTTCATTTGACACTTCACTGCTCGCAAGTGTTTTTTAAGCTTCTGATCATGTCTCCCTATTTTATCTAATGAGAACGCAAATATCATCCCATGATGATATTTGCTTTTGAAATGCGCATAATAAAATACATGGAACTCTTTTAACCATCTTTTGATTTTATATTATATATATATATATTAAAATACAAATATTAATAAAATAGATGTTCTTGTGATCAATTAAATTTTATTATACATATTTCAGAGGTACAACAGTACGTCCTCATCAGATAAAATAAAATGATACATGACATGTATCATTTTATTTTATCTGATGAGGACGTACTGTTGTACCTCTGAAATATGTATAATAAAATTTAATTGATCACAAGAACATCTATTTTATTAATATTTGTATTTTAATATTAATAACTCTGGAAAATATTTTTTTGTAGAGTGCTTCCAATCTACTGTAACTCATTATTTGATGTACTCATTGAATCTTGTTTAACTCTTTAATATATATATATATATATATATATATAGGTACGAAGGCCAAGGCAATACACACATACGCAAATACACACACACAAACACACACACACATATAATATTAACTAGTGAGTAGCTGAGTATTCCGCAGATAAAAATAAACAACTAAGAACTCATCATTCAATACAATACACAGATAATGTAACAGGCGTATATATATTTTGATTTGTTAATCTAGTTTAACTACGTAATTAGTACATTTTCATCTGTTTAACCTTGCTGGTAGAAACGCCTAGGATTTTCACTTCCCTGTTCAATATGTGATAGTGAACTTTGCTTTTATAAAACCAGTCTAGAATGAGCAGTACACCTCCGTTGGTCCCAACAGTGGGTGTTCCAGTCATTCGATCAATAGAACAGCTTGTTCGTGAAATTAATGTACAAATAAATAGCTAAGCATTCCGCAAGTATGCGGTGTCTTAACGTAGTTCTCAGGGAGATTCAACATGACATACTGTCTGACAAACTGGCCCTTTGAATTACAAGCACAGCACATTTTTCTCAGTAGTCACACATTGAATCTCCCTGAGAACTACGTTAAGACTCCGCGTACTTGAGCAACGTGAGATGAAGTGCCTTGCTTACGGACGCAATGCATTGCTGAGAACCAAACTCACGACCGTACAACTGTGAGCTAATCAATATAACCACTAAGCCGCGTACTTTCACTAACCACTAAGTCAAATGTAAACTCAAGATTAGAATTAATATAAAATTTTCTTGGTCACGGTCATTGCAAAACGATAGTACTTACTGAACACAGCAGTCGAGTAGGTTAAGAATTAACTAATAAATTGTATGTTAATTGATGAGCTCATAATTTGATTTGACTGATGCCCTTGAAAATGATGTCATATTATTGGCTATTGAACATGAATGACGAAGACAATGTATTTCATAGGTTGTGTAACCAATGATTTGTAGTTTTAGCTGAATCATAATAATCCTCATCACCTCCACCTGGGTACATTTTATTATGGCACCAGCATTACCACTTCACAATGTGTACTGGGTACATTTTATTGTGGCACCAACATCACTACTTTATAGTGTGTACCGGGTACATTTTATTGTGAAACCAGCATTAACACTTTACAGTGTGTACCGGGTACATTTTATTGTGACACCAGCATCACTACTTTACAGTGTGTACCGGGTACATTTTATTGTGACACCAGCATCACTACTTTACAGTGTGTACCAGGTACATATTATTGTGACACCAGCATAACAGCTTCACAGTGTGAACTGGGTACATTTTATTGTGGCACCAGCTATACCACTTTACAATGTGTACTGGGCACATGTTATGTGGCACCAGCATCACTACTTCACAGTATGTACCGGGTACATTTTATTGTGGCACCAGCATTGCTACTTGACAGTGTGTACTGGATACATTTTAATGTGACACCAACTTTATCACTTTACAATGTGTACCGGGTACATTTTATTGTGGCACCAGCATTGCTACTTGACAGTGTGTACTGGGTACATTTTAATGTGACACCAACTTTATCACTTTACAATGTGTACCGGGTACATTTTATTATGGCACCAGCATTGCTACTTTACAATGTGTACCGGGTACATTTTATTGTGGTACTAGAACTAACACCTACCTATCCATCGGCCTGCTTATCTAGCTGCCTACCTATCTGCATACCTACCTGCCTACTTACGCAGGTGCAGTGGAAGCATTTCTGAATTTGATGGGGTGGGGGTTGGGGGAAAATTTCGTCAGTGTAGTTGTAGTGATTAGTTTAGCTGTTATTATCAAATATCAACCAAGATTAAAAAAGAAAAACTTCGATATGCGATAAACATAACATGTACATAAATTGTAGCGCATATACAGATATATGTGTGTTTTGGTAGTTTGGGGAGAAATATAAATATTGGTGGTGGTGGTGGTGGTGGGGGTGGGGGGGACATCCCCTCCCCTCCAGTTCCACCTCCCATGTTACCTGTCTCATTTCTTCTTCGATGCAATGAAACTCTACACATTTTGGGGATTTTATGCTATTCACGTTTGAAAATTCCTATTCACATAAATACACTGTGAAAATCTGCATCAAAACGAATAAAGATTTATTTTTTGCTCCAGAGTTACCTATCGATGAATGTTGGATTGCTATCAAACAATATTACTATATTGTTTGATAGCAATCCAACATTCATCAATAGGTAACTCAACATGCTTCATTTTCTAGTCTATGATCACAGATAATTTTAGATTAATATAAGATCCAATTTCTATGAAAGTATATCAAACCTAATCATACTCTTCTGTGTTTAATGTCGGAAAATAAGTTATTTTTTACTTCTAGACAAATAGGTCAGGGATAAGATTGAGGCAAACTTTAAGCAAATGGTCACTACGTAGAGAGTTAAATGCATTCTCATATCGTGCTTGACGATACGATGCCTAGAATATATCGACCACGAGTTTCATTGGACCTAGCCCTCCCCTCTCCCTCCCACAAGTTCAGAGTCAGAGGCTACATACCTACGGGTGACTTTGGCAGCCTTCTAAATACATTGCCCACAATAATAGGGCGTATGCAACCATTTTTCTACCTCAGAGCAGTCAAGCTGGCTGAAAAGAAGAGGTGTCCAGGGTGCTGTGAATGAATATGTTACTGAGCATCATAGTTGCAGTTAGCATGAGGCACCCGTGGTCAGCAATGTGGGAGAACACCAAGTCATTGAGGTAACCAAAGCTTCACTCTGTAGTTCCTGGTCTGGAAAGGATTGGCCTCATGATGAGCTCGTTCAAGATAGATGATCTACCCTAAAGTTCAAGCTTCATCAGCTCGAAACTCTCGTAAACAAACTGCGTCTGATTGTTGCGCATCCGACTCTCTTTCTGCCGAGGAACTGCTTCGTCATACCCTCCTAGCTCTGTTAGTCGTCAACCTCCCCTCCCACATCCACGACACCAATCAGACTCTTTAACTCCTCCTTCCCTCCTGGGCGCTCTCGCCTTCTCTTCACTCTGGACATCACCTCTCTCTATACCGTCATCCCTCATGATGACGGCCTCCGCGCTCTCCGACACTTTTTAGACTTACGCCCTACCCCTTACCACAGCACTACCACTCTTCTCCGTCTGCCTGAGCTTGTTCTGACCCTCAATGGGTTTTCCTATTCCAGTGAATTCTATCAGCATGTCTCTGGGGTAGAGATGGGAACCAGAATGGGGCCAAACTATGCCAACTTGTTTGTTGGCTACATCGAAGCCCAGATCTTCCCCCAGCACGCTGGACCTACTCCTGAGCTATACGGTCGGTATATCGACGACTGTACCGGCACCACTTTTCTATCACGTGAACAGCTCGATTGCTTTCTATCTTTTGTTCAAACTTTCCATCCCGCTCTCACCTTCGCCACCTCTGTCCCTTTTCTTGATATCTCTCTCTCTCTACTTCCATCTTCTATAAACCAACAGACTCCCACTCTTACCTCGACTTCACCTCCTCCCATCCAACCCACACCAAACTCTCCATACCTTACTCCAAATTCCTCCGTCTTTGTCGGTCTGCAGTCAGGACCACGATTTCGAAACCCATTCCCTTCACATGGCCTCCTGCTTCACCCAGCATGGATATCCCTCCACTCTGATCCAAGTTGCTCTTACCAGCGCCCGTGAAATCGACCATACCACAGCCCTCTCACCTCACCAGCGTCCTCTCAGCACCCGCCTTCTTTCCTCTCTCACCTACCACCGCATCACCCTACCTCCCAGGCGAAATATTCTCCATTCCTTCCGCACCCTCTCTTCTGACCCCGTTACTTCTAGTTTTTTTAGCGCACTCATGGGGGTTCTCCGAGGAAGGAGAAAATATCCTGGGGGCCATCTGTTATCTATCAGTAAAATAACCAGCGGTCACTATAAATAGGCTGTCCTGTGGTCCTAACTCACTCAGTCCTCTGCTTTTTTTCTAGACAACACAGTCAGGATATATAACGGTGTACTACTACACCAGCACTGTCAACTGTAACTTGTCACTTTTCTTTTAAGGGAAACCTATGGTACTCATCTGCAATGTCAGTTTCGACAGCGCAGGCTGGCAACAGGCAACACTCCCAGCGAGGTTCGGTGGCCTCGACCTCCGATCAGCTTCGGGTCTCGCTTTACCTGCCTATCTATCTTCTATCTCCTCCTGTCATGCTCTCGTCAGCGAGGCTCTCAGCCAGATGGCCGAACCTGACCTGGCCCCCGAGATGGAACAGGCTCTGGCCTACTGGACAGGCGAAGGCCTCTCTATCCCCCAGTATACCATAGTCCAACGTAACTGGGACGACATCAATTGCAGGTCCTCTGTCAGGCGGAGAGAGTCTGGCTTGGACCAACACCGCCTCGCCTGCTTCCGCTCCGCATCTCAGCCCAACAGCGGCACGTGGCTCAATTCGGTGCCCCCCTTAACAACCAGTACCCTATTTGATGATGAGTGCACTAGCATCGGGGTAGCCCAACGCCTTGGCCGCCGCGTATGTGAGCCACACAAATGCCAATGCGGGGCGGTTCTTGACAAGTTCGGCCTGCACCCACCTGTCTTGCCGCCAGAGCGCAGGCCGGTTCCCCCGACAGGCCGCTCTCAACGACATATTGAGAAGAAGCCTGGACGCAGCTGACTTTCCATCACAACTGGAGCCAGCAGGTCTAAACCGCGGAGATAGCAAGCGCCCTGACGGAATCACCCTCTTCCCATTCGAAGCAGGTAGATCCCTCATCTGGGACGCCACCTGTTGCGTCATGTTCTCTGCCTCCAACTTAATCGCTTCGACCACAAACCCCGGCATTGTGGCCCGCCTCGCAGAAGAACGTACAATAAACAAATAACGGGGTTTGTCCGACCGCTTCCTCTTCACACCGGTCGCCGTCGAAACCTCAGGCATACTTGGACCCCGTACTGCAAGATCGGAGCATCTGAGGAGGGAGCCCCACGAGGTTGGGTGGCTGTTGCAGCGACTGGCGATTGTCTGGGGAAGTGCTTTTGCCGTCTTGTCAGCGGGGCGCAGTACTTCTATCCTCTTGGCACAAAGCCCAATAACCCTTCCCCTCACCTCTCTTATGCAACACCAGAGCTCTTGCCATCCCTCCCCTTCCCGTTCTTCTTCTTTTTTCTTTCTTTCTTTCTTTTTTATATATTTCCCTATTCTTTTTCCTTTTGTTTCCCCTTTTTATTAATTCTTACTAAATTTTATTTTTAAAATAAACATTTAATTAAAATAAAAAAAAATGATTCTTGCACAATACTGAAGCTTTGTTGAACACTATATTCATTTGTGAACACTATAATCAAACATTATATTTACGATTCAAAGTAATCATATTTTTTCTTTTTGCTGAAGTGAAGTAAAGATATATATTCAACCAGCATACGTAGACACAGAAACATATGTTAAAGCAAATAAATTCCTAATCTCCTTTCTCGCCGATGTTTATATTGTACTTGCTTATATATATATATATATATAATCAAGGTTTAGCAAATAAGAAAAAGTTTTAAAATACATTTTTAAAAGTTCACTATACCTGCTATAATTACCCTTACCGCGCAGTTTCAAGTCTCAAAATAAATGGATAATCCATGCGGAAATTCATTGAGAAGAAGACTTTCGTCAGAGGGTTCTTCTCACTCGGAGAATATAAAATTCCCGAGTTCAAATCACGAACTGGCGCCATACATAACTGTTCCCGGATGAGAGTGTATGATGAAGAAACAATTTTGTCTAGTGCCGGATGTAAAGATAGAAGGCAGGGGCGGAAAGGTCAATGTACTGCCACTAGAACCGTGTCAGTCGTCACAAACAATCATGACCGGCATGGGCTGGTGTTCGGATTCTGTCGATCGATTGGTTATTGATTAGGCGATACCCGCATAAGCCGATTGTGCATTGTTGCATAATATATGCAGACGGATGCATTACTGATGCATTCGTGCGGCAGAAACTCGAGTCCGGGAACCATTATAGGCACCCGTTTTACGTGTGTTGTGTTGAAGCAAATAACTATGTGTATACTCTGGGAATGTATCTTACATTGCCCATGGAGTACGCTGAGATACAACCGGTACTGGCATTGATAAATATGCTGGGTCCGTCAACTCACATTGGAAATGTGTGAAATCCTTGGTACAGGTAGGTATATTGAAAAAAAAGGAAAGGAATGACTTCACTTGTAGTTCTAAACAATTTGATTTAATTTTATATTATGATTATAATATAAAATTAAATCAAATTGTTTAGAACTACAAGTGAAGTCATTCCTTTCCTTTTTTTTTTTGAAGCTTGTCAACCTTCACGCATTATTCGGGAATTTCCAACATTTGCATTCTCATCACATAATCTTGCATTTTGACGAATTGTTCAGCATTTTAAGATGTGTTCCACATTTACGATGTCTATCTTCCACGCTAACATGGGTTAGACAGCTTTGTCCCATTTAGTCAAAGTCGGGTTGGGTGACCGTGTCTCGCTCATATAGGACTGCTTCTCTACGGCTAGATGCCTTTCCTACCACCAACCACATTCATAGTGTGTGCTGGGTGCTTTTTGCCATGTCTTTTACACGACCACTTTACAGTGTGGGCTGGATATTGAACAATATACATGATGTTTATGAAAAACATTTGGCAGTTTTCTTCTATGAACTTTAAGGTTGAGACCACATTCACACATCCTTGCCTCAGCAAAAACCAGGGGAAGTAACTGACAACGCGCTGTTTTTCGCTTGTTGGCAGTTGTCAAGGTTACATCTCCACCTAGGCCTAGTTTCCGCTGAGACAGAAATAAGCTAGAATCTTATAGATTTCTCACTTATGAAGCCCGGCTTATATATAGTCTGATTGACTGAATACACACAGGCTCTTTTTCAAACAATTTTTTTTTCCATTCCTTTCTCCTCTCACTCTCTATCTTTCTATTTCATCTTTTATTTCTCATACTATCTTCTGCTGAAGGACTAGTGTCTGAAACATAAAGACTCCTTTCCTACTATACCAAACATTAAACTAACACATTTTTCATTGTACGGTGTTGTTTGCTTTGCTGTTTCCGTTTACTTTTTGCATACAGATTATACATATCATCATCATCATCACCGTTTTACATCCATTTTTCCATGCTTGCCTGGGTTAGACGAGTTGTCCTGTTGTGGGCAATGCTAGGTCTTACTCATACAGAACTGATTTTGGCTTGGATGCCCTTCCTAACGCCAATGTGCATATATATATATATATATATACTCCTGCGTTGTTGTTTTTTTATATTCCCATATATATATATATATAATTCTTCATTGTACTGTGTTGGTTGATTTGTTATTTCTATTTACTTTTTACACACACGTGTAACAGTAATATGTGAACGATGGATGTGTAACAGTAATATACGTGAACGACAAAGCATAAATGAATTGAGAGAGAGACTGAGCATAAGAGGAATCAAATGCTGTGTGCAGGAGAGGCGGTTGCGCTGGTATGGACATGTGATGCGTATGAAGGATGACAGCTGCATAAAAAGGTGCAGAGCACTAGAAGTTGATGGAAACCGTGGAGTGGGGAGACCCAAGATGACCTGGGATGAGGTGATAAAAGCCGACCTTACCCAATTACACCTCTCAAAGACAATGACACACGACCGTGACTTCTGGCGTCACGCAATAATACAGAGTACCCGACCTCCCATGGGTACAAGCTGAAGCATATAGACAATATGTCCCCACCGCAAGGTGGTCGTGGAGGTGCCACGGTAAAAAAGCACCCAGCCCACACTGTAAAGTGGACGTGTAGGCGCCACGAAAAAGCACCCAGCACTCACTGTAAATGAGGTTGGTGTTAGGAAGGGCATCCAGCTGTAGAAATCAAGCCAAATCAGTTCCTGTATGAGCAAGGCATGGTCAGCCGACCAGACACTGCCCACAACAGGACAACCCGTCTAACCCATGCTAGCGTGGAAGAACGGACGTAAAACGGTGATGATGATGATGATGATGATATATATATAATGCATGAGTGTAGCGAAATCTGTCCGCGCCTTGAACTTTGGGTGATACCTAAAGATTAAATTCTAGGTCAACACCCTTTTGGTGTAGACAGGTTGATGCGTTGGCTATCCCCTCAAGGTGGGGAGACAGGAAGCGATAGCTATATAAAGCCTATATTTTCCCACTTTACACACAGAGACAGGATACACAACTATGTAAAGATTAACCGCTAACTTCAGACCCCAGAGGTCTACAGAAAAGCCAGAGACATCGGAACATTACGCTAGCAACTATGTAAGGATTCACCACTATCAACAGACCCCATGAGGTCTACAAATACACACACACACACACAGATTGGAGCCCTACTACTACAGACCATGTACAAGCCACAGTGGTCTACCACCAATTACAGACCATTCAGAGATATACAAACCATATCTCTCTCTCTTACTAACTAGTCTCACAACTACTACCACAGACTCCAAATTCCAACAACAATTATCTGTCTCTCGCTGTTTTCACTCCAACAACAGACTACAACAGCCTCACATCAGCAGCAATAACTACATTAACAACTCTTGGTAACTGTTTTATATGTACTTTTTAATTGATTCACGTGAAGTAAACCATATATACCCAAATCATTTATTCTTTATATTTTCGTATTTACATTTATTCTTATTATTCATGTTAATACAATAACAATTTCTTAATTCATTTTAACCCTTCGTTATATGAGTATATTCCTTCCTTGTAAATCTTGGAGTCGAGATTGTTGTAGAGTAGAGGTTGTTGGAGAGTGGGTACTGTTATAGAGTGGAGAAAGGCTACCTTGTTATGCCCACCTAAAGCCTCATTAGGTTCTTGATATTATTTCATTGAGCAAGTGTAGACAGCTGCTGACTATTTTAATCTTGATGAAACAGTAGAAATATTGTATGCTATGCTAGAACATTTTTAACTAGTTGTCACTTAAGTTTTGTCTTTAACTCCTCTATAAGTTGTAGCCATGTCTGACTCCTGAACATACCAATCCTCTGGTACTCAGAAGTTGTATTGGGGATCGCAATCATAAGACACTATTTTATTTCACACTGCTTCAGGCCACACAACTGACAAAAGTGTGCTGAACTTGTAATTAACCTTTTAGCATTTACATTACGCTATATTTACTATTATATTTTCATGGTAAAGGCTTTATCTCACAGGATATTGAATCTATGAGATTTTGATATTTATTTTGGGAACAATACCGTAACATCTGTATGAGTGGCCAGTTACAGCCAGTTTGAACAGAAAGAGATGAGGGAATTCAGGCCGGATACAGCTGGTGTAAATGCTAAAGGGTTAAAAGGGCTAGCCTTGTGACACATTATGTCACATGTAATCTCATTTAGGGTACACATGTCTGTAGAATACTAAACAACTTGCATGTTAATTTCAAGCAGACTGTTCTATTGACTGTAACAATTGGAACACTGGTTGTCGGAGTTGACAGAGATCTAGCATAACTCTATGCTGCAAAGCATGGTGTCTGGTGCTCAACCGATACTGTCAATCAACTGCCCTAGTTATATAATAATGCCAGGATGGGCATCTGACCATAGGCTAAATCTCTCAAAATATTCTCATCCTTTCCAATCCAGTAGAGAATAGACATAAAAATGGCAATGATGATGATGATGGCCCTCTTCTGTTGTTCAGCAGGACTACATATGGTTTGTGCTACTCAGAAAAAAAAAATTGTTTTATTAAGAGAATTGCGTTTTCAACATTTCTCTGTGCTGGAAGGTCTTCATGATAGAGTTCATTGCTAGAACAGAAGTCTAGTAAGGCCTCTCCATTCATATTTAGATCAGGGGTCGCCATTCCTTCCAATCACTTATTTCCATGTCAGGTTATCAGTGCCATCATGTGCATTAAAGTCTCCCATCAGGATATATGACTCAGTCTTAACTACAACTAACGTTATCAAGGAAGGACCTGTATTCAGACTCAATATTTGGTGCAATAACTTGCACCACCCACAGAGACTTATCTTTCAGCCTAAGCTTCAAGAGGTAAATCCTCCCTCCTAATGGGATCCAGTCCATAACACATTCTGACAGCTGGGGGCTTGTGAGTTTCCCCACTACCACCTGTGCAGTCATTTCTCAAAAGACTTTATATTGTTTTTTGTCTTACATTTCATCCTTCCCCAATACATGACCCAGCCATCTCACAGCTCCACACATGACCCAGCCATCATCCTTCACTCTCTTCCTGTCACCCAGTCACTTTCCTCCTTCCTCCACACATGACCCAGCCATCTCACAGCATTCATCCTTCACTCTATTCCTATCACCCAGTCACTTTCCTCCTTCCTCCACACATGACCCAGCCATTTCACAGCATTCATCCTTCACTCTATTCCTATCACCCAGTCACTTTCCTCCTTCCTCCACACATGACCCAGCCATCTCACAACATTCATCACTGGCTCTATTCCCAACAACCTCTGCAATATATTTAACTCTTAACATCCTGTAAAGATTTAGCAGGAAATATCTAAAAAATAGGTTTGTCAATTCATATTTTTATAGTATCTTTACTAGTAGACAAATCATTGTGAAAATTTGCAGTATTAGGTGCATGGCTTTAATTTATCATGTGCTCTAATCATAGAGCCGTTTTGTATTTTTTAATATTGTCTTGCTAATGCGGTTTCATGTGGTACAGGACATTAAGAGATAACACTGATACAAAACAAATAAATACATAAAACCAAAGACCATATCTGTTATAGCTGTGTTGTTATCAAACACTGTAATTTGTTAAACATTGTTAAACCAACTTAATAAAGACAATAGTTACAAAATATTTATTTTACTGCTCTTCTTATTTCCTAAAACACAGAATGAAATATTTCACTGCAGAGGAAAATAGTCCAACAGTTCAGTGAGGTCTGCTATGTTGGCTTTTTTGTTTTTTGTTAAATATAAATATGGAAATCACCCTGGAAGTATTTCAAGTCCACAAGATATTTCAGTTGTATGAGAAATATGAAAGAAGAATTGAAGTTAGAAGAAGCAACAGCTCTCAGATTTTAACGTGACATCCCAAGGAACATCTGCATTGCAATAGTGCCGATACTTAGAGTGAAAAGTCCCTTGCAGAATAATAGTGTCCAAGAGCCCAAGTGACCAGCGTGTATGAGAATCCTAGCAAAATAGAATTAGAATAATTAGAACCAGCGTTAGACAATAATAGACTTACATCATTTGTGCACATTGACATGGAAGTTCCTTTAGTCTAAGGTGGACATGACAGCCTTAGTGGCAGTGACACAATAGTTCACATAGTTTCCATTCAGCACTCATAAAGTGGTGGATGAACAAACCAAGACAACAAAAAAGAGAGAGGAACCCCTTGGATCTGCCAAGCACCCAACAACTTCACAAGTGTTGGTGCCGTAATAAAATGTACCCAGTGTCATCATCATCATCATCATCTTCGTTTAACGTCCATCTTCCACGCTGGGAACTGGGAACTTTTTACCGTGTTACCTACACGGCCACATTACAGCGTGGACTGTGTGTTTTTTGTTGACACCTACATGATCGCGATCTCATTATATCATTTATTTGGCCTGGATGTTGTGGTACCAACTTTACAGAGAGAGGGTGGTGTTGGTGGGAGTGGGAGGATAGGGTAGGAGTAGTGGATTGGGGTGTATATTTGGTTAAGAGGTGCCTACTGACTGTAGGTTTCACTTTGTACATAGGCAAGGCAGGTCTTTTGTATTACTGCGTGGCGCCAAAGATCTCGGTCCAGTGACATTGTCTTAGAGAGGTGCAAGTGTATAAGGTCGGAATTTATCAAATCGTCCCAGGTTTTTAGTGGGTCTACCTACTCCGTAACTTCCATCAATTTTGATCGCCCTACACTTTTTTATAGAGCTGTCGTCTTTCATGCGCATCACGTGACCATACCAACGTAGTCTTCTCTCAAGTAAACAGCATCTGATCCCTCTTATTCCTAATTTCTCACTTAGTTCATTTATGCTTTGCCGTTCACGTATATTACTATTACACATCCAACGGAGCATGCATGCTTCATTCCTTTCCAGTCTGCGCAGGTCCTCTGCACGCAATGCCCATGTCTCACTGCCATGTAGCATTGCTGTTCGTATACAAGCATCATACAATCTGCCTTTCATTTTTAGAGAGAAACCTTTAGTGGCCAATAGTGGTATAAGCTCTCTGAACTTTTTCCATCCCGTTCTGACTCCTGTACTTTCAGAGCACCCTCCACCACTGCTGATTTGTCACCCAGGTAACGGAAAGTGCCCACTATTTCTATAGAACCATCTGGGCAATAGAAAGAGCTAGTATCCTGTGGGCACTTGCTACTTATTAAACCTGAGCATCGGCCACATATAAAATCTACGTTCTTAGATAGTTTACCTATGATCCCACTACATCTTTTATGTACCCATAGTTTGCATTTGGGACATAAAATGGAATTTCTACCTACTCCATTCTTACACACTGAGCATGGCCATTTCCCTGAGAGCACCTGTACCCTATTTTCCTTCCTACATACTAGAACTTTAGTCTTAGACAAGTTAACTTTAAAGCCTTTTGATTCTAGGCCATGCTTCCATGTTTGGAATTTCTTCTCTAGTTCAGCCATAGATTCAGCTATGAGTGTTAGAACATCTGTGTATAGGAGCTCCCATGGGCAGCCGGTCTTAAACTCCTCTGTTATAGCCTGAAGGGCAATAATAAATAGGAGGGGGTTAAGGACAGAGCCTTGATGAACCACCAACTTTTACACTAAATTCTTCACAATATTCATTGTTAATTCTAACCTTACTGACTGTTTCATTATACATAGCTTGTATAGCTCTCAGAAGCTATTCATCTACACCTAGTTTTCTAAGAGCCCACCAGATAATGGAGCGGGAGACTCTGTCAAAGGCTTTCTCCAGGTCTACAAAAGCTAAGTAGAGGGGGTTTACTTTTAGCTAGGTACTTCTCCTGTAGTTGTCGTACAAGGAAAAGAGCGTCTGTGGTACTTTTACCTGACACAAACCCAAACTGCATTTCATCTAGATCAATTTGCTCTGTGACCTTCATGACCTGATCAACTAACTTAATGCCTCTATAGTTTCCCCTATCTAGAGCATCCCCTTTACCCTTGTAGCAGTTAATGATGTACTCTGTAAAATGGATAATCAAACAGAGACAACATAAGATAGGAAAAAAAAACACTTGGCTGGAAACCAGTATCCTAGTGATAATGACATCATATCTGCTGTTGATGACTTTTTTGACCCACAGGATGAAAGCTTCTTCACCAATGGGATCCAAGCACTGCAATACTGATGGAAGAAGTGTGTGGACATAAGGGGGACTATGTTGAAAAATAAACCTCTTCATTTGGTCACATTCCATGAGAGTATCTCGGTCAGCCTATGAACTTTTCAGCTGACCCTCATATATACACATATAATTATATACATACATAGAGAGAATTGATCTAGATGAAATGCAGTTCGGGTTTGTGTCAGACAAAAGTACCACAGACGCTCTTTTCATTGTACGACAACTACAGGAGAAGTACCTAGCTAAAAGTAAACCCCTATACTTAGCTTTCGTCGACTTGGAGAAAGCCTTCGACAGAGTCCCCCGTTCCATTATCTGGTGGTCTCTTAGAAAACTAGGTGTTGACGAATGGCTTGTGAGAGCTATACAAGCCATGTATAAAGAAACAGTCAGTAAGGTTAGAATTAACAACGAATATAGTGAAGAGTTTAGCGTAAAAGTTGGTGTCCATCAGGGCTCTGTTCTTAGCCCCCTACTATTTATTATTGCCCTTCAGGCTATAACAGAGGAGTTCAAGACCGGCTGCCCATGGGAACTCCTATACGCAGATGATCTAACGCTCATAGCTGAATCAATGACCGAACTAGAGAAGAAATTCCAAACATGGAAGCACGGCCTAGAATCAAAAGGCCTTAAAATTAACCTGGCTAAGACTAAAGTTCTAGTTTGTAGGAAAGAAAATAAGGCGGCGGTCCCATCTGGGAAATGGCCATGCTCAGTGTGTAGGAAAGGCGTAGGTAGAAACTCCATTTTATGTCCCAAATGCAAAGTATGGGTGCATAAAAGATGTAGTGGGATCACAGGTAAGCTAACTAAGAACATAGATTTTACATGTGGCCGGTGCTCTGGTGCAATAAGTAGCAGCAAGTGCCCACAAAATACTAGCTCCTTCAACTGCGCAGAGGGTTCTATAGAAATAGTGGACAGCTTCCGTTATCTGGGTGACAAAATCAACAGTGGGGGAGGGTGCTCTGAAAGTACAGTAGCTAGAGTCAGAACTGGATGGAAAAAGTTCAGAGAGCTTATACCACTATTAGCCGCTAGAGGGTTCTCCCTAAAAATGAAAGGCAGGTTATACGATGCCTGCATACGAACAGCAATGCTGCATGGCAGTGAGACCTGGGCATTGTGTGCAGAGGATATACGCAGACTAGAGAGGAACAAAGCTTGCATGCTCCGCTGGATGTGCAATAGTAATATACGTGAACGGCAAAGCATAAACGAACTAAGGAAAAAATTAGAAATAAGAGGGATCAGATGTTGTTTACTCGAGAGAAGGCTACGTTGGTACGGTCACGTGATGCGCATGAAAGACGACAGCTGTATAACAAAGTGCAGGGCAATAAAGATAGACGGTAGCCACGGAGTAGGCAAACCCAGAAAAACATGGGACGAGCTGATAAATTCCGACCTCACACGCTTACACCTCTCCAAGACAATGTCACTGGACCGAGACCTTTGGCGGTACTCAGTAATAGAGAAGACCCGCCTTACCTAAATACAAAGTAAAAACCTACTACAGTCAGTAGGCATCTCTATCAAAACACACCCCCGTCCCACCACCTCCACCCCACCCACACCGCCCCTTTCAATGTAAAGTTATGTTGGTCCCACAACATCCAGGCCGAAACAAATGAGATCGTGTAGGTGTCACGACAAAAAACACACAGTCCACGCTGTAAATGTGGCCGTGTAGGCAACACGGTAAAAACCTCCCAGCCCCACACTGTAAATGTGGTTGGTGTTAGGAAGGGCATCCAACTGTAGAAAACCCGCCAGACAGTCCACGCTGTAATGTGGCCGTGTAGGCAACACGGTAAAAACCTCCCAGCCCCACACTGTAAATGTGGTTGGTGTTAGGAAGGGCATCCAGCTGTAGAAAACCCGCCAGACAGTCCACGCTGTAATGTGGCCGTGTAGGCAACACGGTAAAAACCTCCCAGCCCCACACTGTAAATGTGGTTGGTGTTAGGAAGGGCATCCAACTGTAGAAAACCCGCCAGACAGTCCTATGCGAGCAAGACAACCACTCTTGCCTCAAGTGGGAAAACCCCCGTCCAAACCCATGCAAGCGTGGAACACGGACGCTAAACCTGATGATGATGATGATGATGATGATACACAGTTTAACTTATGCCAAAGCCTCCAAAAGAGGAAGAAGATACAAAGCAAAAAAAAACAAAAAAACAATGCAATAAACTTTCGCTCACATCATATCCCTAACTGCAGTTTCTGGAATTCTTCTTCGCCCACTTATTCCTGAGGGTTGTGGGAGCAAAATCCTCAAGCACTCCTTCCAGTGGGTCCTGTCAGAAGTAACCGTCTCCAACTGATCTGGCTGGATCCCCAAGTAAGACCAGCCAAGCTCATGGATGTTATCCAACTATCTTGCTCAGGGTCTACCACTGGGTCTCCTGTCAGTTGGTTTTGCCCATAAAATCTGTCCAGTGATTCTTTCCTGAGACATTCTAACCACATGCCTGTAGTATAGGAGCTGTAATCTCTCAATTCAGAGAAGTAGCAGCTCTACCTGGAGTGACTCTCTGATCTCCAAGCTATGCACTCTATTGAGTAACGTTACTCCAAAGACTCTTCAGGGGAATCCCATTTCAGCCGCTTGTATTCGCGATCATATTCTTTCAGTCACTACCCAAGATTCATGACCATAGGTAAGGGTAGGCACAAATAAGAATTAAGAAACAATAATAATGATCCTAATAAATTAAACAACCAACATTGGAAGCAAATTCCTTCACCCGTGTGTGTCCATTCTGCTACAATGAGGATATCATCATCATATTTTTATACTAACTAATGAATATAATTTTTTCTTTTTCAAAGAATCTCTGATAAAAGAATTTTCTTCCAATATAGGTTGTCTTAATTTATTAGGATGATTAATATTGTTTCTTAATTCCAGAAACTGCAATTAGGGATATGATCTAAGTGTAACTTTCTTGTATTAGTTTGTTTCACGTTGTATCTTCCTTCTCTTTTGGAGGTTTTGGTATAAGTTAAACTGGGTTTATATACTTCTCTGATCTAGGAATTCTTAGCTGTCTTGTTTATAGAGATGTTTTCTATATTAATGACAATTTTCTTTTCTCTGTTACTTACATACATATACATGTGTGTATGTGTGCATGTGTGTGTATTAAAAAAAAAATGCCCCCATTGGTCATGAATGACCATACTTTTGCACCTAAAAAGTTTCCCTCTGAGGCACAAGCCTGGGCAAGATTTGTTTGTGGAAGACCAACATTTGTCCATGAATAGAAGCCTCCACTCTCCTGGTTTTGTCCAAGGGAAAGGCAATGACTGATAAAGCTTGACACCAGAGATATTGCAACTCATTTCTACAGCTGAGTGAACTGGAGCAACGTGAAATAAGGTGTCTTGCTCAAGGACACAATGCATCAGATGGTTTGAGAATTAAACTCACAACCTCTAAATTGCAAGCCCAATGCTCTAACCACTAAGCCATGCGAATGTGTGTGTATACACACATATATATATATATATATAATGGTTAATATTGCTGGAAAATGGTTACTTACTCAACAATGAGGGGTCTGAAAGAACTGAGTAATAGAAGTACGAAAACAACTGGGAAAAGTGATTTGCGGAGATCGCTTCGTGTCCAAAGCCACACCAAGAGTGCTGTTGAGATGTGTTGAATCTAGAATTAAATAAATAAAAGAACAAAACTCTGATTTCAATATTTCTTTCATTGTAATAATCCCCATGCAACAAAAGTTCATATATCAATTATTTCATTAATGCTTTCTATGTTTGTCACAGCCTGAGGCTCGACTGGTCAGAGAACCTTGACTTGCTTGTATAGTCCATATCTTGTATAGTTTTTAAAGCAGAATGGCCCTCCTAATGCTAATCACTTTACAGAGTGTACTGGGTGCATTTAAAAATGAGATAATTGAAATATTTAAAATTAAAATAAAGAAATAATATAAAAGAGTTTTGGTTTTTTAATAAGAAACAATTTAATATTAAATCTATAGGTACCATCATCATCATTTTCATATCTATTATTCCATGTTTGTATGGGTCAGAAAAGGGCTTCTCAAATATTTTACTTAAGAGACCTTTTTCTTCGCCTACTTATTCCTGAGAGAGTTGTGGGGGCAGAGTCCTCAAACACTCCTTCCAGCGGGTCCTGTCAGAAGCAACCGTCTCTAACTGATCCGGCTGAATCACCAAGTGTGACCATCCAAGCTCATGGATGTTATCCAACCATCTTGCTCGGGGTCTACCCCTGAGTCTCCTGTCAGTTGGTTTTGCCCGTAAAATCTGTCCAGTGATTCTTTCCTGAATCATTCTAACCACGTGCCCATAGTATCAGAGCTGTGGCTCTACCTAAGAGACCCATTGTAACAAAACGTAATTTCTATTCATCCCAAAACATTTTAACTGAGTATAAAATTACAAAACATAATTTACCAATGTTTAATACAACTTACACGAGAAAAGAATCAGTAAACTATAAATGTACATTTAATGCTTTAAAGTCAAATTGTTTGTTCATTTAAATTACTTGTTCATATAGAATGGTCCATTAGTAAATGATATATCACTAATGACCATCACAACCAGTCAGGTATTCTGTTAGGCGTAAAATATCTGACAGCTGTTCTACATGATCCAGTCACTGTTGTCCTGCTATAAAGAGAGTGATAATGGAAAACTAGTAAATTCATCTCCTGTGGACTCCTAAGATTTTATTCACCCCTAGGAATCTATATGGACCACTTTGAAAAGCCCTGGGTTAGACAAATAAATACAATTTAGAAATAAATGCAACTTACCAAACTGACATTTGAGTCAAAACTCATTTGGATAAATTTCCAATCAAACTCAATACCTCTTGCTCCAACCCAAAGGGGAATGAACCTGCAAGAAACATTGTCTAAAATTACTTTAGGGCAAGATTAAACCTTCCCAATATAAAATCATTTGAAATCAGTTCTGGTCCTACAATATTTTAAAGAATTTATATTTCTCTAAAAAAAACACCCATCATTATTTTATGTGAGAATCTTTCTTAATTTATGGTCCAACTTCTTGATTATTTTCAAAATTATTTGAATATCATAGGCAATGCCTTTCATTAGAAATATGGTAACAAAAGGGTTAAATATATTTTTCTAACTTATAGTGAACAACCAGAAATATCTGGCCAGGTTGGTAGAAGGTATGAGAATAAGCTAGATTGCCTATGACTCCTTTTGAAAAGATATACCCTTCAAATTTCATCTACCTGGGTATACAACTATTGCCTACAACCTGGAATATATATGTATATATATCATCATTATCATTTTACGTCCGCTTTTCCCCGCTTGCAAGGGTGGGACGGGAACTGATTCTGGCTTGCAGAGTGTACTGAGTGCATTATATTGTAACACCAGCATTAGGGACGATGTCATGTCATTGACATGAGTGAAAAGTCCCCGTAATCTTTTTTGGGGGGCTTGGACGTTGTCATGTCCTTGATGTAACAGAATAGTCTTCTAAATCCTTTTATTAATATCAAGGAAGTAGTATTGCAGTACTATGCTCTTACTATGCATGAAGACAACACAGATAGATTCTTGAAAATCACAGGAAACACTAACCCTTTCATGAGGACCAAACATGTCACCATGAAATCTGCATCTCAAAAGACTAGGCTTCTTCTTTTGAAACAGAAAACATTTTCACATCTAACCAGTTTATACTTTACAAAGCTCTAGTGTGACCCACAGAGTACTGCTCACATAGCTGGGACAGTACTGCTCTATAGCTGGACAGTACTGTTCTATAGCTGAGACAATACTGCTCTATAGCTGAGGTAGTACTGCTCTGTAGCTGGGACAGTGCTGCTCTATAGCTGGGACAGTGCTGTTCTATAGCTGGGACAGTGCTGCTCTATAGCTGGGACAGTGCTGCTCTATAGCTGAGACAGTGCTGTTCTATAGCTGGGACAGTATTGCTCTATAGCTGGGACAGTGCTGTTCTATAGCTGGGACAGTGCTGCTCTATAGCTGGGACAGTGCTGCTCTATAGCTGAGACAGTGCTGCTCTATAGCTGGGACAGTACTGCTCTGTAGCTGGGACAGTACTGCTCTGTAGCTGAGGTAGTACTGCTCTGTAGCTGGGACAGTGCTGCTCTATAGCTGGGACAGTGCTGTTCTATAGCTGGGACAGTGCTGCTCTATAGCTGGGACAGTGCTGCTCTATAGCTGAGACAGTGCTGTTCTATAGCTGGGACAGTATTGCTCTATAGCTGGGACAGTGCTGTTCTATAGCTGGGACAGTGCTGCTCTATAGCTGGGACAGTGCTGCTCTATAGCTGAGACAGTGCTGCTCTATAGCTGGGACAGTACTGCTCTGTAGCTGGGACAGTACTGCTCTGTAGCTGGGACAGTACTGCTCTATAGCTGGGACAGTACTGCTCTATAGCTGGGACAGTACTGCTCTGTAGCTGGGACAGTGCTGCTCTATAGCTGGGACAGTGCTGCTCTATAGCTGAGACAGTGCTGCTCTATAGCTGGGACAGTATTGCTCTATAGCTGAGGTAGTACTGCTCTGTAGCTGGGACAGTGCTGCTCTATAGCTGGGACAGTGCTGCTCTATAGCTGAGACAGTGCTGCTCTATAGCTGAGACAATACTGCTCTATAACTGAGGTAGTACTGCTCTGTAGCTGAGACAATACTGCTCTATAGCTGAGGTAGTACTGCTCTGTAGCTGGGACAGTACTGCTCTATAGCTGGGACAGTGCTGCTCTATAGCTGGGACAGTGCTGCTCTATAGCTGAGACAGTGCTGCTCTATAGCTGGGACAGTATTGCTCTATAGCTGGGACAGTATTGCTCTATAGCTGGGACAGTATTGTTCTATAGCTGAACAATACTGTTCTATAGCTGGACAATACTGTTCTATAGCTGAAACAGTATTGCTCTATAGCTGGGACAGTATTGTTCTATAGTTGGACAATACTGTTCTATAGCTGGACAATACTGTTCTATAGCTGAAACAGTACTGCTCTATAGCTGGGATGGTAGAAGAAACCATAAATCAGCAATTTCCAATTTTTTCGCTAACATGGACCCGAAGCTTTGAAAGTGCTGTCTCCTGAATAACCCTCTGGACCCCCATTTATACCACAAGTTTGTCTTTTGAACAATCTCATTCACCCCCACTACTATTCCATGTCTCTCTAGAACAATTTCATGGACCCCTACTTCTGCTTAGGGATCCACAGTTGATGGGTTGGGAAATGTTGATATAAATGATTACAAAACTTTTCAGAATTTTGTCAAATGCTATGCAAATAAAATCTATAGAAATACAGTTTAAAAGTGTAGGTGCTTGGCTTAGTGGTTTCGATTCATGGACCTGGCTGTTCAGTGTGTTTTTGAGCAAGATGCTTCATTTCACATTGCTTTTCATGATAGGACTTGGGGTCCTGTCATTCAGAAACCTCCTATGAGATTCAACCTTGTAGGAGGCCAGATGAACTTGCACAGGAGTGAACTGAAATTATTTTTTTAAAAATTCAATTCATTCAAGTGTAAGGAAATAAAGTTTGAAGCAATACAACTTACCTGGTCATAATAAGTTCAGCTGTAGCCCAACCCATACCAGCAATGAGAAACTTAAGTTGACCTTTGGCAGGAATGGAGTTCATCAGAAGATAAAGACCTACTAGGTCAGCAAGATCAACAAAACATTTTAATGTTTCCTGCAAAGAGAAAAAAAAACCCATTAGAATTCTAGTTTAATGTAATTTAAAGAATTGTATAAAAGACACCTGGCTTAGTGGTTAGAGCATTGGGCTTGCAATTGGTAGGTTATGAGTTTGATTATCAGACCGGGTGATGTGTTGTGTCCTTGAGCAAGACACTTTATTTTGTGTTACTCCAGTTTACTCAGCTGTAGAAATGAGTTGCGATGTCACTAGTGCCAAGCTGTATCGGCCTTTTCCTTTCCCTTGGGCAACATTGGTGCAGCGAAGAGGGGAAATTGGAATGCAAGGGCGACTGCTGGTCTCCCACAAACAACCTTGCCCGGACTTGTGACATGGAGGTACAAATCCCATGGTCACTTGTGACTGAAGAGGGTCTTTACCCTCTACCCTATAAAAGGCACCTAACACACTAGAAAGTAGCTGGTGTTCAAACGGTAACAACAAAGGATAGAGTGGACTTTAGTAATATCAAGGATATAACAATGTCTCTAGTGCTGATGCAATGACAAAATGCACCCAGTACACTCTGAATTTCCTTTTCAACCATATATCTTAAAACTGACAGCTATTTCTGAAGAAAATATACAGAAGCAGAAAGTTCCAAACAGAAGTGGAATCTAAAATAAAAAGAGTTTAATTGAACAATAATTGAAATTTTGTAAAGTAGTTTGATGATTGAACAAAGACAATGTAAAGTGGACTCTTTATTCTTGTTGAGGACCTTTAGTGATAGGACTACCATCATAAAATGCACCCAGTACAGTTTGAAAAGTGCTTGGTGTTAGGATGGGCATTCAGACATAGAAACCAAACCAAAACTTGGAATGATGTAGTCTTTGACCTATCTAGGAGGACAGTAACTTCAAAGAAGAACTGACATGGATCTTGATAACCTGTCCAATCCATGCCAACATGGAAAGCAGATGTAAATTGATGTTGATGCTATTCATTATCATAGTCCAAGGCAAGAGAGGTAGAGGGAGCATGTTTTGCTTATATGCTGTATATTTGAAATAATTTATATAGCTAGACACCCTTCTTAATGCCAACCTCTTTACAGAATGTACTAGGAGCATTTTATTGTGGCCCTAGCACTATCATTTTACAGTGTGCACCAGTTGCATTTTATTGTGGCCCCAGCTCTAGCACTTTATCGAGTATAGTGGGTGAATTTTATCACAGCACTAACTGTACCACTTTAATGAGTATACTGGGTGCATTTTATCACAGCACTAGCTCTACCACATTATCGAGTATATTGGGTGAATTTTATCACATCACTAGCTCTACCACATTATCTAGTATACTGGGTGCATTTTATCACGGCACTAGCTCTACCACATTATCGAGTATATTGGGTGAATTTTATCACATTACTAGCTCTACAACTTTACTGGGCGCATTTTATCATGGCTCCAGCACTACCACTTACAGCTATGATGATATTGATGGTGATAAAGAAAAAAATGAAGGTGTAATTTGCCAACTGACCCCAACAACATCCAAAGAGTCCGAGCTAAATTCTGTAGCTGGAAAGAAGGTCGCTAACACCAACATCTTACATAGTTGAGTAAAAAGGTACGCTGTTCCAGCCTGGACACATTTCCAGAAAGCACTGTATTCAGCCCTGAAATAGATTAAAAGAAAAAATATTAACTGAAATTTCACGTTGAACCCTTTCATTACCATATTTCTAATGAAAGGGTCATGATTTTAATTATTCAGTGAAATTCCGTTATAATGAAATTCATGATGTATAAAAAAGAATTTGTAGTAATGAAAAATTCTTTATAATGAGATTGAAACAAATTGAGCGTTTGTTTGTTATTGGGACTGATTCAATAACAAACTGGTGTCTGGAACATTATTTAAAGATTTTTAAATACAATTATGACAGAAGGTTTTTAGATAGATATAAACACTTTATAACAAACAGTTTTGTCTCATTTAACTAAAGACAGTTTGGTATGAAAAGGTTTAATTAGCCAGATAAGAGGACGGCTATTAACATATATACTGTTTTACTGATGAAAGAAAGAATATTGGGTTTCTTCACCAAACTTTTACAAAGCTGTTTGTGGATTGCATACACACATATATATATATATATATAAATAAAAACTAGAGAACCACTTGATCACCTATAGCTCAGGTGAGCACACTAGCCAAATAAATGTTATCTTCACCAACAAGATAGAGTGATGGTTGTAAACACAAACTCACTGCCTGGTGAGGAATGCACATCCCAACAACAGAATTATAAAAGCTGAAATTGCACATTTAAATCTCTCAAAGTAGATAACATAGGATTGCGATCTCTGGTGTTATGTTGTAGTGCAGAAGACCTGCCTTCTGCACAGGATAGAGCAAACATCTAGAAGACACTAGTCTGCACCAATCTTCTCCCCTACCCCATCCCCAATTCACCCTTCTCAGTCATAGAGCCCCTCTTTCTCTCCAGCTACATATCCTACTCACCTCGTCCATGTCCAACTTACATACATGTTCCCCCTGACCCTTACCTGCCTCACTCCTGATACACCTCTCCGGTCCAACCCATGCATACAAGCTTGGAAAACTAGACATGCTCCACATCTGATCTCCCACAACAAAAAAAAGCACTAAATCCACCCTGTATGGTGATCTGGCACCACTAAAAATAAAAGCATCCTGTAAGGTAGCTGTGCTGGAGACACAAGGAAAAAGCACCCAGTCTACCCTGTTAGATGATCATTTTGGTGCCACAATAAAAATCATGCAATCCACACTGTAATGTGGTTAGCGTTAGGAAAAGGGCATCCAGCTGTAGAAACCTAGCCAAAATACAGAGCAAGACATGGTCACTTAACCAGACTTGTTTCACAATGTGACAACTCGTCTAACTAATGCAAGTGTGGAAAAATGGACATTAAACAATAAATTAAAAATTAGAATACACAGCCCCCTCCCCAGTTTTACATATCAAAGTTAGCTTGGCGGAAGTAAATGGAATTGAAAAGTTATACATTCGGGTATTAAATTCAAAAATTCTAACCACCCTAAAACTAAAAAGCCCAGCTGAGGGCACAAATAAATTGGTACGGCCGTCGCTAGTAGGGTCCCCCACCGCAGGGGGCGCCTCCCATTAAATCCAGCCCTGGATGCACACAACTAATAATATGTGAAGAGGAACAGCAACTATTGTCCTCAGATCGTGTCCAACTTGCTAGCTGCTACTGTGACCACTGCTAGAATCTACAGGTGAGAGTGCAATATGTCCTGGCATATTGCACTCCATCCCATCTCCGACTGCCAGAGTGTGCAGTATGGTCATTAGTTTAGTGGGAGCATGGTATAACTGGAAAAACAGATTTGAGTGTCACACCTGGTTGTATGGTTATCTGTGCATCATAGACCTGAGTGATAAAAGCTGATCTGAGACTGAACAACAACAGTTGTCATCAGCATTTTTATGTCTACCTTTCCATGCTTGTATAGGTTGGATGAGTCTTCTACAGTTCAGCTTCTCTCAACCAACTGCGTTCTCTTGTCATTTCCTCTGTGAAGTTCAGTGTCCTAAGATCAGTTCTCATCCCTTCTGTCCAAGCCTTCCTCTTCTACAGTTACCTTTTACTTGGAGCTCCTATCACTTCTTCATCCAATGATCATCATCCTTACCATACACATGTCTGTACCAGCACAATCTTCTCTTTTGTACAGTGTATCTGATACCTCTTATGTCCCATTTTAGTATCATATAGATATGTTTACTAATGGATTCATGACATACACAACAATTGGAATTGTAGTAATATGTAGTGTCAAAAGCCAAATAAAAAAACATTAGATTTCATAGCAAGAGACACAAATTTATATCAAATTAGCACTCTATAATTGTAAGGTAGTGGTACCTGTGCCATGACAAAAAACACTCAGTTCCCTCTGTAAGGTAGTAGTGCTGGTGTCACGAAAAACACTCACTACATGCTGTAAAGTGGTTGGTATTAGGAAGAGCATGAAGCCAAAGAAAACAAACTCCAAAATGGAGAGTATGAGCAAGATGTGGTCACCTAATGTAACAGCTCATCTAAGCCATGCAAACGTGGAAAATAGATGTTATACAGTGATGATTATATATGTATATTGTTTGTCAACATTCAAATGGGCTCATAGCGGACATTTAAAGCAGTTGATTTTGAACATTTTATTGCTAATATTGTTTGAAATGTGTACTGTTTTTCAATGTTCAAACGTGCTTATAGTAGACATTTAATGAGTTGATTTCAGAGATTTGATGTAGCTGACTTCTCAATATCCTGCTCTATCGCCCCATCCACAAACCCCAACTCAATTGGAGAAGTCATTTTATGTTTAAAATGTATGAGATGCGACAGAGCACATCCTCTTATTTTTAAGACATACCACAAAACAAAATAGAACACACCACCCATGCCCTCCCACCCTTCGTCCCATTAAGTCCTGAACTTCAAGTGTCAATGTTGGCACGATGAATGGAAGGGCTTGAACCAGATTCCTAACAGGCAAGAACGTTTATACAAGTTCTTCTGGATGGGTAGCAGTGTCGGAGTAGATGGGGGTAGACATGCTGCTGGTTGAAAAATGGGTGGATAAAGTGATCCAGGTTCAATGGGTCACGACTAACTTTGTGGGGGATGAGGGGGGTGGAAAGACTATCAGAGTTTCGCAGATCTATACCCTCCTTGAATCTTAGAGGTCAGATTAGTTGATAGCACACAAATAAACGGGGAAAAAATGTTTTTACAATGAAATCGAATGGGGTTTTCTTCTATAATAATACCATTTTTAAAGAGGATGACGCAGCACACAGGGATATCATAAAATGTCTTGTAAGATTACGCCACTAATAACATTGGAACGTTGATAGACTTCTAAAAGATTTACTAAGGGAACATTAATATAAAACGGTGTCGGAGGGGCCATAACTGAAAAAATCCTACCCTGATAGTCGGTCGTACGATTTTAGAAATAACAGTTAAACTCCCTCTAAAGTAAAGATATGACATGCCTGTATTCATAGGTTTGTTGAATCAAGGCTGACTTCACTAAGGAACAACCTATCGCTACGTTAAACTAACCGGTATCACAGGCAAGACATCTCGTTTGAAGAAAACGATTCAATGGGTTCATATCGCATGCTCCTCATAATATATATATATAAAACTACGAGTTGACAAGGGAACCCTAATGCGGCGCATACACACTGAGATATTCCCATTTTCTTCAAACGAGATCTATTTCTGTACTCTAATACGATTCAGCAATTAAGACACGTTTGTGTTTGTCACGGTAAGAAAGCAAGAACGATACAGATGATTACCAGAAGAAAATATAAAAAGAAATATAGTTAGTAGAGTATCTGTCAGCGAGGTATGGTTACGTACTATTACGTGGAGAGTGATATTAACATGATGGGCCATGCCCGTTATCTACATAGGTTAAAGCATGTTATAGTGTTTATGTGGAGTTACGCTTTCATACAATTTTAAAAACATTTTTTTCTGCTATACTTACATTCCAGAACATCTGTACACTATTACATATGGCACGTATGCCAATGCAACACAATTTCCGAAGTGAAATAATGTCATAATTTGAAGCCGATCTATTCTAGCAAGTGAACAACGAAACGGTGTAAACTAAAAGAAGTTAACACGTATTTTTTAGGTGTGTGTATTTATGTATATATATATATAAATTTCTCGGCAACTCTTATAAAACTAATGGACTCTACAGGAAAAAAAGATATATATAAAGCAATTTAATTAATAATCAGATAAATGATTTATCAATTTGATATCAAATACTAACTTGAATACTGTTTGCACGTATTTTCAGTAAAACGTTTAAAAGTAGAACACATGTACTTACGTATGATTCAATTTCTTAAACTATTTAATATTTAAAAACTATATTTCCAAAATTTTCAAACCGTGTTGTTAAAAAGACATTACATTATTTTTTTTATTTCATATTAAAAAAAAAAGTTCCTGCTATAACGTAAACTATTTTATGCATTTATTTCTTACATAGTTACCGTTTCCAAGGAAAACAATCTTCCTTAAGCTTAGTTGAATGCAACACGAAAAATAGATGAGATGTCCAGACAATTCAATGCTAATCAGGTAATAAACTATTTTCTCATCTGTCTGTCGCTTGCTTTTATGTGTGTGTATATATATATATATATATATATATATATATATATATATATATATATATATATTCGTGATAGAGGGACTCAAATTTATCTTGGAGAACAATTACTTCGTTTTCAATAACAAACCCTACAGGCAGAAATCTGGGACCGCTATGGGAACTAAAACAGCCCCACTTATGCCAACCTAGTCATGGGATACCTGGAAATCACCCTCTACACTAAAATCCTAAACAAATTTGGAAACACTCTCCACTTACACATAGAAAGGAACTGGAAGCGATATCTAGATGACTGCTTCATCCTTTGGCACGAAAACATCGAAAAACTTAAAGAATTTCACACCCTTATAAATGGGCTCAACACGAATATTAACTTCACGATGGAATACAGCCATCAACAACTCCCCTTCCCCGACATCCTCATTAAGATCCATAACAAAAAAATAGAAACAGACATATACTACAAGCCCACAGACTCCAAGCAATATCTTCCTTTCAACTCTTGCCACCCTAGACACGTTAAAATTAATATTCCCTACAACTTAGCCAAGAGAATCTGTACTATAGTCTCCAATAAAAACACCTGCTACTTACGGCTACAAGAACTAAAGGACACACTCATAGGCAGGGACTACCCTGCATCACTAATTGACAATGGATTCCAACGTGCCCAAAAACTCAGTACCCAGGACCTTAGACACCCTAAAGTAAATCAACTGAAACTAAAAGCTCTTCCATACATCTCCACACACAACCCCCTCAACAATGAGGCCTTTGACACCATCCTCCAGAACATCCCTGTGTTGAAAAAGGACCATAGAATGAACCAAATCCTACGAACACACGATATCATAAAGAGCAAAAGACAATCTAAGTCAATGAAAAACATCCTAACACATGCCAAAGTACTGCCAACCACAACAACTAAACCCACAGTAAGAGAATGCGATAGACCCAACTGTGGCATATGCATCAACCTAATAGAGGGTTCGGAATTAATATTTCAAAGAAGGACAACGTTTTATAGTAAAACACAATTTCACATGTGCATTGGAAAATGTAATATATGTATTAACTTGCTCAGGTTGTCGAGAACAATACATAGGCCGGACCAAAAACAGCCTCCGCCAATGCATGACTGTCCATAGATCCCAAATTAAAATACGGGAATACTGGAAAATACCACTGAGTGAACACATTGATACCTGTGCCGCCCCAAATCATCCCAACTTCAGAATCTTTCCCCTCTACAAATTTAAAGATAATGCCACCCACACCCAGCGCATCAGCAAGGAATCTTACTTCATTAACAAATACGGACCCCGTCTAAACACTTCTCCCTAAGACGAACCCACAACATACACACGTCAACATACATACCTACATCAGCACACATCTCTACCCACATATAAACACAATGACATACGTAAACACACATGTTCTATGGTGCAACACAAAAAAAAATATATATATATATATATATATATATAGTGAATATGTGTATGTATATATATATAGTGAATATCATTTCACACCTTTTATTGTTAAGGTTTTTGATGTTCTATTGAGAGAATCGTTTTTACTGAAAATATCGAATAATGTACACCATTTTACCAGGGAAAAAAATACTGGTCCACCCACCCACACACACACACACACATATATACACACACACATACACACGCGTACATTAACATACAAAGAGACTTATACACACACACACACACTTCTCTGTATAAGACAAGAGCTGAAAAATATCTTTTAACATGTTAAAATATCCCTCACTCACTTACAGACACATTCCTACTGACCATCCCTCTACCACGAATTACTCTGCTACACACACACACACACACTTGTCTTAATAGGCATTTGAACTGTCAACAGGCTGCGGTTCGCACACACATCCCTGCTAACCATTATCACAACAACGAACACTTTACTACTACTACACACACACACACACATATTTGTTGTGAAAGAGTCATTTCTCAGTCTTGGCGCAAAATCAATTTTTTACATTCACATGACCTCTACTGACCAATCAAAATTGTTTTGACCACAAGAATTTTTGCAACACGAATTGGCGCAAAAAATAATTTTAATAGCGCTGGAGCCATTTTTTTAACATAAAAACAGGTAGAATTCCCAAAACTAATCAGATCAGAGCAAACATCACGGACGCTCTATCTCAAAATTATTTTTGAAAAGCATTTAGAAATGCGCAACCGGTAAAACTTAAAACCAAAACTGAATACTAACCAATACAATTACTAATTCTCATTTATTCCTAATTAAACTATTTTTCACTGTGAACAATTTGTCAGCATTTTCTATTCCGTTTACCAATATATATATATATATATATTGTATTGTTTACTCGAGAGAAGGCTACGTTGGTATGGACACGTGATGCGCATGAAAGTCGATAGCTGTATAACAAAGTGCAGGGCAATAAAGATAGACGGTAGCCACGGAATAGGCAGACCTAGAAAAACCTGGGACGAGCTGATAAACTCCGACCTCACACACTTACACCTCTCCAAGACAATGTCACTGGACCGAGACCTTTGGCGGTACTCAGTAACAGAGAAGACCCGCCTTACCTAAATACATAGTAAAACCTACTACAGCCAGTAGGCATCTCTAACAAAATACCCCCCGTCCCACCCCCACCACCCCCACCCCATCCACACCACCCCGTTCTATGTAAAGTTATGTTGGTGCCACAACATCCAGGCCGAAACAAATGAGATCGTGTAGGTGTCACGACAAAAAAAAACACAGTCCACGCTGTAATGTGGCCATGTAGGCAACACGGTAAAAACCTCCCAGACCCACACTGTAAATGTGGTTGGTGTTAGGAAGGGCATCCAGCTGTAGAAAACCTGCCAGACAGTCCTATGCGAGCAAGACAATCACTCTTGCCTCAAGTGGGACTACCCCCGTCCAAACCCATGCAAGCGTGGAACACGGACGTTACACGTTGATGATGATGATGATGATGATGATGTATATATACAGAGCCCCCAAGAGAAATTTTGCAAGACAGTAACAAGACCCCTTTGGGGCATGAAGCAGGCAAAGGTTTTTCTCAAAATGAATGTTGCATGGTTGTTGTGGGGCCTTCTTAGCTCTTGGGCCCCAGAACAAAGTACCGGCTCCCCCCGCCTCTCATAGGCCCTGCATATATATATATCAAGGCCATCATCACCATTTAACGTCCATTTTTCCATGCTAGCATGGGTTGAGAAATAAGCCAGGTCAGATGGCCAGGCTTATACAGAACTGATTTTGGCTCGGTTTCTACGGCTGGATGCCCTTCTTAACCACATGTAATGGATACGTATTCTTTGTATGGTAGTTTGATGAAAAGAATAATGCCAGGATTGTGTTGTTAACAATGTTTATTTTATAATAACAATATTCGATTTGAACATCGGATAATAAAATTTATGACATGAAAATATCAGTACATTAAATTATTAGCTGCTACAAGCTACCGTGAATGCATGTATCAGAGAAGACAATGATGTAAAATTTGTGTTGTGTCTTGCAGATACAATATGACAGGAAGAATAGGATGAGAGTATAATGCAAACAATATGAACTTACTATGTGTGTGTGCCTATTAGATTAGATTATTCTCATAGTAGTAGTGGTCAATCTGTCAGGCAGGCATGGCTGGCTGGCTGTCTGGCTGTGTCGTTTGTCGAGAAGGTAGAAGCCAGTAAGGGCCAGGACAGAGAAAGGGTAAACAGTCTACTGATGCCTACATCGCTTATCGCTTGCTGACTGCCGCTTTGAGTCTGTTCCTTGGGTTCCTTAACTCCTTGTATTTATAATAAGTGCTAAAGTTAGAAGGATGGATATATGAGGTTGATTTATGATCAGCCCTGTGGTTATCGTCTCCCAAGAAGTTGGGTCACAGGTCAAGTGGAATGTACATTTATCATCGTTGTTTTGACAAGACAATGGTGAGAACTTCCAATGATAGATTGTCCCAGAGGCGAGAAAGCTCAGATTCGGTTTCGAATCTTCGCCGGTAAAACATAGGAGTATTCCATTATACACATTTACAGTGTGTGCTGGGTGATTTTTGTTGTGTCACCTACACAACCACTTTACAGTTTTGGCTAGGGATTTTGGTAGCGGAGGTGGGTATAGGGGTATGTGTAAGTGGCTGAGTGTTAAGAGATGGGTGGGGGTGTCAGGATGTGGGAGGTGTATGGAAGGGGAGATGGAGTTGAAGTTGGTGCATACAAGATGTATGGTTCAACCTGTGCTCATGGGAAGGCGGGTTTTCTATATTACTGTATAACGCCAGAGATCCTGGTCCTGTGTCATCGCCTTTGCGAGGTGCAATTGTACATGGTCAGTTTTTATCACCTCATCCCGAGTCTTCCTGGGTCTTCCTACTCCATAGCTTCCATCAACTTTGAGAGCTGTGCACCTTTTTATAAGCTGTCATTCTATCTCGTCCTCTGGTAAGGATAACATTTCTGACTAGCATGTTCACCAGATCTATAGGTGATTAGGTGGTTGTTGGGTTTTTTGAAGTTGTGTTACATATTGATAGATCATTGGCATCACAGAATCTAGGAGCCTGACACCTTCATTTCTTGGAGTGAACAGTTAAATGTAAAATTGTTTTCTACAATCACCTTGTGTTAATCAAAGCATTGTTAATGAAATTTAGTAAAGAGAAACTGTGTGGAAACCTGTTGGAAAAACTGTCCTTGATCTTGGGTGGTAGACTTAATTTGTCACCCAGTTTAGCACCACAATCTGATCTTTCTGTGTCTCTACCCCATTCTGAGCATTTGAACCAAATCCTCTGTCTGAAGATAACTTCCTTCCTTCCTCCCACCAATCTTGGAGGTCTTGAAAAGGCTCATGAATTCTGATCTTCTGTCTT
>OZ024740.1:205443906-205446406 GCA_964016885.1 Eledone cirrhosa
GTACACACTTCTCCCCGACAATATCACGGTTTTCCTTGACGCATTGCCTAGCAATCCTGAACACCTCACGTTTTTGGTCATCGCGTTGTAGAACATGCTTGAACTTTCTTTCCTCAGCTTCCCTTCTTGCTAAGTACACTTGTCTCCTAGCTTCCCTCCTGGCCACTTGATAGTCCTCTCTACTTCCCCCATCCCGCCATACTTTCCAAGCCTGCTTTTTGGCCTTAATTGACCCCTCCACCTTACTGTTCCACCACCATGTTACTCTCCTCCTGCCTACAGGCCTGCTCCAGCCACAGACTTCGTCTGTCGCCAACAGCAGGTTTGCTTTCAGAAATTCCCACTCTCCCTCTATATTGTCCGACTCTAAATGTTCTTCCTTACTGTCGAAAGCATCAAGTAATATGCTTTGAAATTTATTCCTGGCTGTGGGGTCCTTTAGCTTCCATATTTTCCTCCTGAGGATAGTCCTCTTCTGTTGTCGAGTACGTCTCGTCCTGACTATGAGGTCGCTAATTATCAGTCTATGTTGGGAGGTGCATTCTTCATGGGGGAGGGATTTAGTGTTAACAACATATATATTATATAATATATATACATATATATTATATATATAATATATATATTATATATATATATAATATATATATATATATTATATATATATATATATTATATATTATATATATATATATTATATATTATATATATATACATATATATTATATATATATGTATATTATATATATATATATATTATATATTATATATATATACATATATATTATATATATATGTATATTATATATATATATAATATATATATTATATATATATGTATATTATATATATATATATTATATATTATATATATATACATATATTATATATATATACATATATATTATATATATATGTATATTATATATATATATATAATATATATATATATATATATATTATATATATATATAATATATATATATATTATATATATATACATATATATTATATATATACATATCATCATCATCATCACCGTTTTACGTCCGTTCTTCCACGCTAGCATGGGTTAGACGGGTTGTCCTGTTGTGGGCAGTGTCTGGTCGGCTGACCATGCCTTGCTCATACAGGAACTGATTTGGCTTGATTTCTACAGCTGGATGCCCTTCCTAACACCAACCTCATTTACAGTGAGTGCTGGGTGCTTTTTCGTGGCGCCTACACGTCCACTTTACAGTGTGGGCTGGGTGCTTTTTTGCCGTGGCACCTCCACGACCACCTTGTGGTGGGGGGTGTGGAGGCATATTGTCTATATGCTTCAGCTTGTACCCATGGGAGGTCGGGTACTCTGTATTATTGCGTGACGCCAGAAGTCACGGTCGTGTGTCATTGTCATTGAGAGGTGTAATTGGGTAAGGTCGGCTTTTATCACCTCATCCCAGGTCATCTTGGGTCTCCCCACTCCGCGGTTTCCATCAACTTCTAGTGCTCTGCACCTTTTTATGCAGCTGTCATCCTTCTTACGCATCACATGTCCATATCAGAGCAACCGCCTCTCCTGCACACATCATTTGATTCCTCTTATGCTCAGTCTCTCTCTCAATTCATTTATGCTTTGTCGTTCATGTATATTACTGTTACACATCCATCGGAACATGCAGGCTTCGTTTCTCTCTAATCTACGTAAGTCTTCCACCTTCAGCGCCCAGGTCTTACTACCATGACACATCGCTGTTCGGATACACGCATCATACAGTCTGCCTTTCATTCTGAGGGAGAAGCCTTTTGCAGCGAGCAGTGGTAGTAGTTCCCTAAACTTCTTCCATCCCGTTCTTACCCTAGTTATTGTATTTTCTGAACACCCACCTCCGCTGCTAATTCGGTCACCTAGGTAGCAGAAGCTGTCTACTGTTTCTACAGGGCCCTCCCAGAGATTGGTGGTATTTGTTTCCTGTGGCTGTTTGCTGCTTGCTGTCTCAGCACAACTGCTACATGTGAATCCTACATTCTTAATTAAGCTTCCTGAGATCCCGCTACATCTCTTGTGTACCCATTGTTTGCATTTGGGGCAGAGAATGGAGTTCCTACCTACACCTTTCCTACATACTGAGCAAGGCCATTTCTCGACCTTAGTCGTTGTCATGTTGACTTTGAGACCCTTTCTTTCTAGTCCCTGCTTCCAAGTTTGGAATTTCTTCTCTAGTTCTACCATAGATTCAGCTATGAATGCGAGGTCATCAGCATACAGGGGTTCCCATGGGCATCCGGTCTTAAACTCCTCCGTTATTGCCTGCAGGACTATGATGAACAGGAGAGGGCTAAGAACAGAGCCCTGGTGGACCCCAACCTGTACGCTAAATTCCTCGCTATACTCATTGCTAATCCTAACTTTGCTGACTGCTCCCCTATACATGGCTTGTACCGCTTTCACAAGCCATTCATCTACTCCTAGTTTTCTAAGAGCCCACCAGATTACAGTACGTGGAACTCTGTCAAA
>OZ024740.1:205456406-205458906 GCA_964016885.1 Eledone cirrhosa
AGATCTATGTAAAATTTTAACAAACTATCAGAAGGAATATACATACCTACACATATATATGCTGTCTTCAGAAATAATTGTTTCTACTTTTGGCACAAGGCCAACAATTGCCCAGTGCATTACTGGTACTTTATTTTATCGACCCCGTAAGGATGAAAGGCAAAGTTAACCTCGGTGGGATTTGAACTCAGAATGGCAAGGGCCGTAACTCTATGCGTCAAAGCATGGCGTCTGACCCTCTACCGATACTGCCAATTCACTAGAAATAATGATATTTGTTTATTGAAAAAAACCAACAAAGATTTAATACAATAGGTCTGTTTGGGAACAGGTTTTGAATTGACCAATAGAAAGATAGTGAAAGTCAAGATGGTAAAATAGTAGTAAAAGAACCTTAATTTAGGGGTAGAGGAAGGTAGATTTCAGTTTTGGATGGAAAGAATATTATGAATGAAAGATTATTTTAGGGATGAAAATAGGTCATATGCTGTCTTCAGAAATAATTATATTTGTTCATTGAATAAAACCAACAAAGATTTAATATAATAGGTTTGTTTGGGAACAGGTTTTGAATTGACCAATAGAAAGGTAATAACTGGCTAAATGGTAAAATAGTAGTAATGGAACTTTAATTTAGGGGTAGAAGAAGGCAGATTTCAGTTTTGAATGGAAGGAGTATGAAGAATGAAAAGGTTATTTTAGGGGTGAAAATAGGTCAGGTCGGTAAAAATGTACACGAAAAATTGCTGTTATAAAAGAATAATGCCAATGTAAATATCTAAGGAGACTAAAATTTTACGATAAAAGTGTTAGTGAAAAAAATATATATATGGAATTTACATCTATGAAAAGAAAGTAAATTAATTAAATTGATAGGTATATTTATATTGATAAAATTATATTAATGCATATAGATATGATAAATAAGAGTTAGATGTAATTGAAGAGTGGTTAAAGACGAGGGGAAATAAAAAAAATATATATATATAATTATTGGGGGGGGGGGGGGGTTACATTTATTAGTGAGAAATAACAAATATATAGAGATTACAAGGAACATAGAATCATAACCTGAAATTAAAACAGTATATATGTATACTTAATGGTATAAATTTTAGGAAAAGATAGTTGTAAAAAGGAAAATAAAATTATGTGGTTCATTAGTAGTAGAATATTAATTATAGGTTAACTAAATTTAAAAAAATGTTATTCTAATAATTTCTAAAGTGTATATTAATTAGGTTTATAATATTTAAAGGTTTTTCTCAGTTTATGATTACACGATATTAAAATTTTTTTTAGGTATATTATCTTTAATTTGTAAATTAAATGGAGCATTATACCAAGTAACTCGTCTATTACGGTTTCGATGTTTATTATTTTTATAGGATGTATCCTGATGTTTATTAAGAGAATTATTGTTAATGACTTCACCACACACATTTTTAGTTAGATTCATTGATTTAGGTGTTTTAGCTTGTTTATTAGGAGTTTTACTATTAACATTTATTAGAGTAGTAGGATGAATATTTTTTTGAGAGGATATCCTATTAAATAAGCGACAGGAATTAATAATATCGTGTAATCATAAACTGAGAAAAACCTTTAAATATTATAAACCTAATTAATATACACTTTAGAAATTATTATAATAACATTTTTTTAAATTTAGTTAACCTATAATTAATATTCTACTACTAATGAACCACATAATTTTATTTTCCTTTTTACAACTATCTTTTCCTAAAATTGATACCATTAAGTATACATATATACTGTTTTAATTTCAGGTTATGATTCTATGTTCCTTGTAATCTCTATATATTTGTTATTTCTCACTAATAAATGTAACCCCCCCCCCAATAATTATATATATATATTTTTTTTTATTTCCCCTCGTCTTTAACAGCACTCTTCAATTACATCTAACTTTTATTTATCATATCTATATGTATTAATATAATTTTATCAATATAAATATACCTATCAATTTAATTAATTTACTTTCTTTCATAGATGTAAATTCCATATATATATTTTTTTCACTAACACTTTTATCGTAAAATTTTAGTCTCCTTAGATATTTACATTGGCATTATTCTTTTATAACAGCAATTTTTCGTGTACCTTTTACTGACCTGACCTATTTTCACCCCTAAAATAACCTTTTCATTCTTCATACTCCTTCAATTCAAAACTGAAATCTGCCTTCTTCTACCCCTAAATTAAAGTTCCATTACTACTATTTTACCATTTAGCCAGTTATTACCTTTCTATTGGTCAATTCAAAACCTGTTCCCAAACAGACCTATTATATTAAATCTTTGTTGGTTTTATTCAATGAACAAATATAATTATTTCTGAAGACAGCATAAGACCTATTTTCATCCCTAAAATAATCTTTCATTCATAATATTCTTTCCATCCAAAACTGAAATCTACCTTCCTCTACCCCTAAATTAAGGTTCTTTTACTATTTTACCATCTTGACCTTCACTAT
>OZ024740.1:205463906-205466406 GCA_964016885.1 Eledone cirrhosa
GTTTTCATTTTGTTTCAATTTATCGTTTTCGGTATGCCTGACCGATTTAACTCACTCAATATGCAAATTAGGCTGCTCAGCCGTTAATTTTCATAAGGAAAGTATATACTTTCGAACGTTCAACTATCTGGCAGATGGGTAAACGGTGCTGATGATAGCTAACAAGCTTGAAACTAGTACATCGTTCCTGTGTCAGTGTTGAACAAAAAGGTGACGTGGTTGCCTTAACACCGTATGGCATAAATTCAGGCTGTTCAGTTTGTTTACAAACGAACAAAGCGACGTTAGCGCCGCTAAACTGATACGTGCATATATGTATGTGTACCTGTATGCATATGTATGTATATATGTATATATATATATATATGTGCATGCTACTGTACGTCTGTATACATATATGTATGTACGTATACATGCATACTTACATTTAAGTAAGTGCCATACTAAGAGTGAGAAATGAAATTTCGTTTTCATTTTGTTTCAATTTATCGTTTTCGGTATGCCTGACCGATTTAACTCACTCAATATGCAAATTAGGCTGCTCAGCCGTTAATTTTCATAAGGAAAGTATATACTTTCGAACGTTCAACTATCTGGCAGATGGGTAAACGGTGCTGATGATAGCTAACAAGCTTGAAACTAGTACATCGTTCCTGTGTCAGTGTTGAACAAAAAGGTGACGTGGTTGCCTTAACACCGTATGGCATAAATTCAGGCTGTTCAGTTTGTTTACAAACGAACAAAGCGACGTTAGCGCCGCTAAACTGATACGTGCATATATGTATGTGTACCTGTATGCATATGTATGTATATATGTATATATATATATATATGTGCATGCTACTGTACGTCTGTATACATATATGTATGTACGTATACATGCATACTTACATTTAAGTAAGTGCCATACTAAGAGTGAGAAATGAAATTTCGTTTTCATTTTGTTTCAATTTATCGTTTTCGGTATGCCTGACCGATTTAACTCACTCAATATGCAAATTAGGCTGCTCAGCCGTTAATTTTCATAAGGAAAGTATATACTTTCGAACGTTCAACTATCTGGCAGATGGGTAAACGGTGCTGATGATAGCTAACAAGCTTGAAACTAGTACATCGTTCCTGTGTCAGTGTTGAACAAAAAGGTGACGTGGTTGCCTTAACACCGTATGGCATAAATTCAGGCTGTTCAGTTTGTTTACAAACGAACAAAGCGACGTTAGCGCCGCTAAACTGATACGTGCATATATGTATGTGTACCTGTATGCATATGTATGTATATATGTATATATATATATATATGTGCATGCTACTGTACGTCTGTATACATATATGTATGTACGTATACATGCATACTTACATTTAAGTAAGTGCCATACTAAGAGTGAGAAATGAAATTTCGTTTTCATTTTGTTTCAATTTATCGTTTTCGGTATGCCTGACCGATTTAACTCACTCAATATGCAAATTAGGCTGCTCAGCCGTTAATTTTCATAAGGAAAGTATATACTTTCGAACGTTCAACTATCTGGCAGATGGGTAAACGGTGCTGATGATAGCTAACAAGCTTGAAACTAGTACATCGTTCCTGTGTCAGTGTTGAACAAAAAGGTGACGTGGTTGCCTTAACACCGTATGGCATAAATTCAGGCTGTTCAGTTTGTTTACAAACGAACAAAGCGACGTTAGCGCCGCTAAACTGATACGTGCATATATGTATGTGTACCTGTATGCATATGTATGTATATATGTATATATATATATATATGTGCATGCTACTGTACGTCTGTATACATATATGTATGTACGTATACATGCATACTTACATTTAAGTAAGTGCCATACTAAGAGTGAGAAATGAAATTTCGTTTTCATTTTGTTTCAATTTATCGTTTTCGGTATGCCTGACCGATTTAACTCACTCAATATGCAAATTAGGCTGCTCAGCCGTTAATTTTCATAAGGAAAGTATATACTTTCGAACATTCAACTATCTGGCAGATGGGTAAACGGTGCTGATGATAGCTAACAAGCTTGAAACTAGTACATCGTTCCTGTGTCAGTGTTGAACAAAAAGGTGACGTGGTTGCCTTAACACCGTATGGCATAAATTCAGGCTGTTCAGTTTGTTTACAAACGAACAAAGCGACGTTAGCGCCGCTAAACTGATACGTGCATATATGTATGTGTACCTGTATGCATATGTATGTATATATGTATATATATATATATATGTGCATGCTACTGTACGTCTGTATACATATATGTATGTACGTATACATGCATACTTACATTTAAGTAAGTGCCATACTAAGAGTGAGAAATGAAATTTCGTTTTCATTTTGTTTCAATTTATCGTTTTCGGTATGCCTGACCGATTTAACTCACTCAATATGCAAATTAGGCTGCTCAGCCGTTAATTTTCATAAGGAAAGTATATACTTTCGAACGTTCAACTATCTGGCAGATGGGTAAACGGTGCTGATGATAGCTAACAAGCTTG
>OZ024740.1:205471406-205478906 GCA_964016885.1 Eledone cirrhosa
TATACATGCATACATATATATATACACACATGTATTCATGTACATATGCGTTCATGTGTATACATTTTTATACTCAACTTATCTTTCTCTGGAGTAGTATTGCGGACGAAGTTTTATGTTCTGTAGTGTATTGTCTACTGTTTTTTTTGTGTTCTTTGTACTTAAGTTTTTAGTGTTTTCGTTTAACCTTCTAGTATTGATCTTTTTTATGTGTTGTTCAATGTTTAACGCTGTATATGTTTAACACCTCACCAAGACAATGTCACTGGACCGAAACCTTTGGCGGTACTCAGTAATATAATATATGTATAATATATGTATATATAATATATATATATTATATATATTATATATATAATATATATATATAATATATATGTATATATATATTATATATAATACATATATATATATATATGTATATATATATAATATATATGTATATATATATTATATATAATACATATATATATATATATGTATATATATATAATATATATGTATATATATAATATATATGTATATATATATAATATATGTATATATATATTATATATAATATATATATACATATATATTATATATATAATATATATATATTATATATATATACATATATATACATATATATTATATATATATATATATTATATATATATACATATATATTATATATATATATATTAAATATGGTTACGGTTCAAGAAATGAAGAAGGAGTGAGACTTCTTGAATTTTGTGATGTGGGTACATTGACTATTTGCAACACAAACTTCCAGAAACCTGCCAATCACCAAATAACCTACAAATCTGGTGAGCATATAAGCCAGATTGACTTCCTACTAGTTAGGCAGCGGGACAGGCAGATAGTGTCTAATACCAAGGCATACCCTGGGGAAGAATGTACCCCACAGCATAGGTTAGTTGTTAGTGATATCTCAGTAAGCAAGAGATGGGATGAGACATATAGGAAGGTGTGGAGAAGAAAGGTCTGGAAGCTAAAAGACCTTTCACTAAAATACAAATTTAGGAAAGCGCTTCAAGATGTACATGACGAAAAAGAAGACGATTTAGAGACGTATGACATAGATAATAACTGGAATATCTTACGTGACAACTTGCTGCAGGCTACTGATGAAACTTGTGGCTGGAGCAGAGCTCCAACCAGACAGAGAGTGACCTGGTGGTGGAACAGCACAGTAGATAAGGCTATTAGAGACAAAAGACTAGCATGGAAGGCTTGGAAAAAGGGTGGGAGTAGGGAACAATATACAGCCACTAAGAGAGAAGCTAGACGTCAGGTGTACTTAGCACGCAGGGAGGCAGAGAGTAGGAGGTTTGCCAATGTTCTGCGACGGGAAGATAAGAGGCATGCGGTGTTCCACATTGCAAGGCAGTGTGTCAATGCAAATCAGGATGTTGTTGGTGATAAATGTGTCCGGGATGATGCCGGTGTACTTAGTGTCACGAATGATCAGAAAAAGGAGGCCTGGAAATGTCATTATGAGAGACTGATGAATGTGGAGAACGAATGGGAGAGAGAGAAATTACCCTTGGTAGATCCGACAGAGGGACCAGCTATTGAGATTGACGAATATAGGGTCCAAGAGGCGATTAGGGAAATGAAAAATGGTAAGGCTGCCAGACCATCGGGAATAGTTGCTGAGATGCTGAAGGCATCAGGGGACGTAGGCACTAAACTGGTTGCACGCATCATCAATCAGGCTATATATGGTGGTGTCATACCCAAAGACTGGTGCAGCAGTATTCTCATAAATTGCTACAAGGGTAAAGGGGATGCTTTGGAGAGGAGCAATTATAGGGGTATAAAACTGATAGATCAGGTTATGAAAGTGGCAGAAAGGATTTTAGCACAACTAATTAGAGAAAGGGTCAAACTAGATGAGATGCAGTTTGGTTTTGTGCCTGGGAAGAGTACAACAGATGCCCTCTTCTTGGTGAGACAATTGCAAGAGAGGTTCTTAGAGAAGAATAAGCCACTATACTTAGCCTTTGTTGACCTAGAGAAGGCCTTTGATAGGGTACCCCGATCTGTCATCTGGTGGTCCCTAAGGAAGCTAGGTGTTGAGGAATGGCTTGTGAGGACAGTGCAAACTTTGTACAGAGGTACTCTCAGTAAAGTCAGGGTAGGAATGGAGTTTAGTGAGAAATTCCAGATACAAGTAGGAGTACATCAGGGTTCGGTCCTCAGCCCGCTCTTGTTCATTATGGTCCTCCAAGCCATAACAGAGGAGTTTAAGACTGGCTGTCCATGGGAACTTCTCTATGCTGACGATCTGGTTCTTATAGCAGAATCAGTAGAGGAGCTAGAGAATAAATTCTGGCTATGGAAACAGCAGTTGGAAGCTAGAGGACAAAACCCTGATTCCGTCAGGGAAATGGCCATGTTCGATATGTAGAAAAGGAACTGGCATAAATTCTATAAAATGCACACAATGCAGATCCTGGGTACACAAGAGATGTAGCGGGATAGCAGGCAAACTAACAGGTAGGGAGAAATATGTATGCAGTCGATGTACAGGGAAATTAGACAGTAGAAGTCGCATTGATAGACACATTTTTCAAATGCAGGAGGGCGCTATAGAAGTGGTGGATAGCTTTCAGTACCTAGGAGATCAGATTAGCATGGGAGGAGGGTGTTCCGAGGCCATAGTATCTAGAATAAGGATGGGTTGGAAGAAGTTTAGGGAGCTGCTTCCTCTGTTGACGAAGAAGGGTTTCTCAGTGCGTACGAAAGGCCGGTTGTATGATGCCTGTGTGAGGAGCGCGATGCTGCATGGTAGTGAGACATGAGCAGCAACTGCAGAGGATATGCGACGGCTGGAGAGAAATGAGGCAAGCATGCTCCGTTGGATGTTCAGTGTAAATGTGCGTGGACGACCCAGCATAAATGTGTTGAGAGAGAAACTGTGTCTGAGAGGGATAGAATGTAGTGTACGGGAGAGGAGACTGAAGTGGTATGGACATGTGATGCGCATGGAGGATGACCGATGGGTGAAGAAGTGCCATGAATTGCCAGTTGAAGGAAGACGTGGTAGAGGTAGACCACGAAAAACATGGGCGGAGGTGGTGAGAACAGACCTCAGATCATTGAAGCTCACGGTGGAGATGACAAGGGACCGTGACAAATGGAGAGATGCTGTGCTGAATAAGACCCGTCCCACCCTTGCAAGCAGAGAAAAGCGGACGTAAAATGATGATGATGATGATGATGATGATGATGATGATATTATATATAATATATATATACATATATATTATAGATATATATCATCATCATCATCATCATCAACGTTTAACGTCCGTGTTCCACGCTTGCATGGGTTTGGACGGGGGTAGTCCCACTTGAGGCAAGAGTGATTGTCTTGCTCGCATAGGACTGTCTGGCAGGTTTTCTACAGTTGGATGCCCTTCCTAACACCAACCACATTTACAGTGTGGGTCTGGGAGGTTTTTACCGTGTTGCCTACACGGCCACATTACAGCGTGGACTGTATATTATATATAATATACGGGGTAACAAATAATAGTTATATGCAGTCCACTTAGGTGTAGTCCAGTTATGGTACTCCGGGTAGTGGATGATATCAACGCTTGGCTAAGTTTGACTCAACAAGGCGTTTCCATAGTGATGCTGCGACTACGCTGTAATACCTATGTTGTAAACACTTGGAGTAATAATAAATCAGGAAAGAAGAGTGACACGGTTTGCTATACAAAAAAGGTTTTTAATCTCATTGCTGACAATTGTTTCTCTGAACTGGTAGGTCTAGAGATCGCTATTCGCTTATTGTCGCGTTACTCGATCGCCAATACAAAATTATAACCAGTCAGTTCATCGGAGCTTGCGAGAATGAAGAGAATATACAGGCATGAAAAGAATATACAGGCTACTATATGTAGTAGTAATGGCATTCAGTATACTAACGAGGCGATGGAATGGTTCAATAAAATACAAAATAGGGAGACGTGTAACTTCATACAATTTGATATAGACGACTACTCTGCATCCATATCCCCAGCCACCCTAGATAAAGCGCTTATATTTGCCCAAAATAACTCCGATCTTACCCCTGAGGAAATTGAAATAATAATAGCAGCTAGAAGGACTATCATAAAATTTGAAAATAGCTACTGGGTAAGAAGAGATAGGATAAACAGCTTCGATATAACAATGGGATCAAATGACTCTGCACAAATCACAGACATCGTGGGGCTATTCATAGCACACAACCTACATAAGGAATTCAGTAACCTCCAAGGAGGGATTTATAGAGACGACACGCTCCTTATAGCTAAGAACTTAAACAACCAGAGCATGGAAAGATTAAGAAAAAGCATTAGAACATTCTTAAAAAAACTAGGCTTAAGTATTACCTACGAACTGAACCATAAGAAGGTAAACTTTCTAGATGTGACTCTAAATCTAAATACGGGATTAATAGAACCTTTCCACAAAAATAATGAAAATCTGGCCTACATTAGTTATAACTCAAACCACCCCAAATCCATAATCAGATCCATAGCACGTAGTATATCCCTTCGAATATCCCACTTATCCTCAAACCTAGAAATCTTTAACGAACATGCTAACTATTATAACGCAGCATTACGTAGGGCCGGACATAAAGATAAACTACAGTATATAATGAATAAAGACAACGTAAACAATCCTAATAGCAACTACACCAACCGCTCACACAATAATAGAAGTAACTGCACTAGACATAGGGTTAGGCACGTAGCACCTAGAGTGAACGGTCAAAACACTAATAACGTAAACCCAAGAAACAATAGAAGAATCAGAGAAAGAAAATACCTATGGTTCAACCCAATCTTCAACTCCTCTGTAAAAACTAGACTGCCTTCTACATTCTTTAAACTAATAGATAAACACTTCCCTATTTCACATAGATATCATAAAATACTCAATACTATAAAACACTCATACTCTACGGCAGCAAATATAGAATCGCACATACGCAAGATCAACCACAGAAATATCTCTAGGGAATCAGCCCCACCTATGTGCAACATAGCACCAAATTATAAGCATAAACACATCACAGTATCACAACCGCAAGCATATACAAGCGCGCAGCAGCAAAACCCCAACGGGCATGAAACACAACCAACTTATAGCAGAGTATTAAACAGCAGTGTAGATAGAAGCTGCACGAAATAACACCTCAAACTGTAACTGTCACCTACCGGATAGGTACCCATTGGTGAATAGATGCCTCGATTCGAGCCTAGTGTACATGTTTACGGTCAACTCAGACAACTCCACCTGGCATTACATTGGATCCACCGTGGATACTTTTAAAAAAAGATGGTATGTGCACAGGCACTTGATTAAAAATCGTGCACTTATGGGTTCTACAACCCTCGCCAAAAAAATATGGGAACTGAAGGTCAACAACACTAGCTACAGTATCAATTGGTCGAGGTTGTCGGCTGCTAAAACCTACAGTACAGGTATGTCCCACTGTGGGCTATGTGATCTAGAACTACTGTATATCCTTAAAAATGTAAAAAGGCTACTTAACAACAAGTTAGAAAGATCTATCTTCTGCAGACACAGGATCGCCACTAAATTCATAAGATTTAAACCTCCGTGAATCGAACCCACGTAACATAGCTTTCAACTAGGATACCCACTACTCTGCACGAATCGCCCCAGAAATATAATCACTAAGTACATTCTAGCCTTCTTAGTTCTATACCACACTAATGTCTCTAAGTACCTCATCAACCCATAAACTTATCTCTTCTCAGCTGCTGTCATCACTTGATCCTAAATCCAAGAACATTTCAAAATACTACTGCAACAGAACTTTACCTTCCTCTTGCTATAATTATTGTCATCATGTTTTCTCTTTGTATGTATGTATTTGTATGTGTGTGTGTATATGTATGTGTATATGTTTGTGTGCATGTGTGTGTATATTTATGTATATATATATATATATATATATATATATATTACCTCCTTAACCTCTGTATTAACTTGCCCATTATTTAGCTTTGTTAGTGTTGTCTTATACATGTATGTTATTGAGGACGAGAAAGATAGACAGCACTCTCATTTAATATAGACCACACAAATCTCACTACAGTGATAAATACTTCATCGGTCAGATAAAAACCGACTATTACGGCCACCTGACCTACATTGTTTAAAACACCAGCTTATCTTTACACTCGATATAATACACCCTACGACAGCTTTTGCATGTCAATTTTATACATCTGCCTCATGTCAGCTAGTTTTACAAGCTAAAATCGTAGATATACTATACTTCACACCTAGATTGATGTTGTGATTATTTCAAATAATTTATTGCTAGCATTGTTGATATTGTTGTTATTGTTCTAACTGAATGTCATTACTACTACATATAGTAGCCTGTATATTCTTTTCATGGCTGTATATTCTCTTCATTTTCGCAAGCTCCGATGAACTGACTGGTTATAACTTTGTATTGGCGATCGAGTAACGCGAAAATAAGCGGATAGCGATCTCTAGACCTACCAGTTCAGAGAAACAATTGTCAGCAATGAGATTAAAAACCTTTTTTGTATAGCAAACCTTGTCAATCTTCTTTCCTGATTTATTATATATAATATATATTATATATATATATATATATTATATATATATATATAATATATATATACATATATATATATATACATATATATACATACATATATATAATATATATATATATGCAGGAGGAGAGTAACATGGTGGTGGAACAGTAAGGTGGAGGGGTCAATTAAGGCCAAAAAGCAGGCTTGGAAAGTATGGCGGGATGGGGGAAGTAGAGTAGACTATCAAGTGGCCAGGAGGGAAGCTAGGAGAGAAGTGTACTTAGCAAGAAGGGAAGCTGAGGAAAGAAAGTTCAAGCATGTTCTACAACGCGATGACCAAAAACGTGAGGTGTTCAGGATTGCCAGGCAATGCGTCAAGGAAAACCGTGATATTGTCGGGGAGAAGTGTGTACTTAACGATGATGGCATACTTGCCATCACCGACACTGATAAGAAGGTAGCTTGGAAGTGTCACTATGAAAGGCTACTAAATGAGGAGAATAAATGGGAGAAAGACAGTCTCCCCCATATCGACCCGATAGAGGGACCAGCAGTGTTAGTCGAGGGGAGTATAATAAGTAAGGCAATCAAGGATATGAAGACTGGTAAGGCGGCTGGGCCTTCGGAAATAGTTGCTGAGATGCTGAAGGCATCTGGCACGGTGGGACACACCATGGTCACCCGCATAGTTAACCAAGTCGTACAGAATGGGGTTGTTCCGAAGGACTGGCATAGCAGCATCATCGTTAACTGTTATAAGGGTAAAGGAGACGCCCTAGATAGGAGTAACTATAGAGGCATTAAATTAATCGACCAGGTCATGAAGGTCACGGAAAAAGTAATAGCGCAACTAATCAGAGAGAGAATTGATCTAGATGAAATG
>OZ024740.1:205496406-205658906 GCA_964016885.1 Eledone cirrhosa
GATGTCATCTGCATATTTCAGTACCGTGGCATTCTGTAAGTTGGCATCTATGTCATTAATATATGCCACAAACAAAAGGGGACCAAGAACAGATCCCTGTGGTACACCAGATGACATCTCATATGGTGAAGAATGCTGTCCTAGAACCGTGACTACCTCTTTTCGGCTGAGAATGAAGGATTTCAACCAGTCGAAAAGATCATCCCTCACACCCATTGCAGAGAGTTTTGCCATAAGTCTTTTGTGTGGCACAGAATTAAAAGCCTTAGCAAAGTCAAGGTAAACAACATCCACCCATGAGCCGCTGTCAGTGATCCGAGTAGAACTTGATAAGCTGATCACAGCAGCTGGAGTTAGGAATAAATCCAAACTGCGAGGGCCGGATGAGGCTGTGAGAGCTCCAGAAGTTCCAAAGTGTTTCTCTGACACAGGATTCCATCAGTTTGGCCATACAGCTAGTAAGACTGACTGGACGATAGTTGACAGGTGACATGCGGTTGCCCTTTTTGAACAGGGGAATGACACTGGCAGTTTTCCACTGCTCCGGAGTAGCACCATTGTTGAGAGAAGAAAGAAGAAAGAAAGCTGGCGCAAAAGGAAATACCTGCCACGTTTGAGAAGCAGGTATGTAACACCATCAAGACCAGGGGAGGCATAGTTACGCTTATTCTTAAGGTGACGTCGCAACATTGCAGGTGTAAATTCCATAGTTGTTAGGGAATTTGATGTTAGAGATGGTGGAGATGGTACATTCTGGTTTTCGACAGTAAAAATACTTGCATAGCACTCAGCAATGAGTTCTGCGCATTCTTTGGGATCGTCAGTGATCTGGCTTGTGTGGGGATTGCGAAGAGGACCAACTGGAGAGTGAGGTCTCTGCTTTGAATGAACATATTTCCAGAACACCTTACTGTCAGGATTGGTTGCTATGCACTGTTCAAATTCAAGCACTGCCTTCTTTGTCACTTGCTTGAGATGGTTAGAAGATTTATTCCGCTTTTTTCTGTTGGCATCTGATTTATGCAGTTTATATTCCCGTCCAGCGTTCCGACGTTCTTTCCTGGCAAGTCGGATTGCTGAAGTTTCCCAAATTGCACTTTTTGGGTGTTTTTTTTTCTGCTTACGTGGCACCGATGCTGCACACGCTATCCATATTGAGTCCGGGATGCTCTGGAGTATAGTGTTCACATCTCCAGAGTTATACATCTCATGCCAGTTTGGGCGCTGTAGCTCAATGCCAATCTGCTTTCTTCCAATCAAAGCAAGCAGATTGGAGATGGCTCTGGTTTTTGTTGCTGCCCGCAAGAGCCAGATTGGCAATGATCATAGCATGATCAGGGTCGCCTAGAGGTTCCTCAATAGTAGAACTGATAACCACTTCAGGTGTAGTGGTGAAGATCAGGTCCAAAGTGTTGTCACCTCTTGTTGGAGAGGTAACCACTTGTGACCAGTTTGAGTTCAGCACTAGTTCAAGGAAATCGTTTGCACCTTGTGGCCAACGAAAGGTTTCCCAATCGATCTCAGGATGATTGAAGTCACCTGCAATAAACACATAAGTGGCTGTTTTCTTGGCAGCAACTCTGAGGATATCGCAAAGCTGTGTGTCCTGATGGTAGTTGGGGGGGGGGGGGGGGGCGATAAACAACACCAAGCAGAAGTGTTGACATGATCATACGTATGTCACAAAAAAAAACTTCTTCTTGTGATTCGTTCAAATCAACGCAAGGAATTACCGAAAAGTTTGAACGAACGTAGACCATCACACCACCACCACGGCGATTAATGCGGTCCTTGCGGAAAAGGTTGTACCCAGTAATGCTGAAAACCCCATTACAGAGTAAGGAATGTGCCCATGTTTCCGTGACTGTGATGAAGTCAGGGTCGATGCTTCTGACGTAGGAATCAAACAGATGTATCTTGTTGCATAAACTGCGAGCATTTAAGGACAACAATTTGTACCCTGCTTGCAGTTTATGATGGTGTGTAGAGGGTGGCAGGTTGTTCTGGTTTAGTTTCTCAGAGTTGTTGCAGTTTTTTCATTGCCAGTTATTGTGGGTAGACCACACTCAGACCAGCTAGTATCTCTCTTCCACGTTTCACCAGCCTTAACAAACCTCCAGATCTGCCCATCATCACGCAGACTAAAACTTTCATGTTGTGCTGAGTTCCAATTCAAGGAAGCTGCAGCACGTAGCTTTGGGCGTACATGGGGTGGTAGGCCTGGGCATGTTCGGAAGGTAATCCGATTTTCACGCCCAGCTTTAACAGAGGCCAGATGGTATGAGATTGCCTCAGCTGGGTCCGAAAAAGACAGCCTGATGAGTCTGGGTTTTGGACCAGGTCGACCAAGGCGGAGAGCACCTTTTGGGGGAACACAGCCTAGGTCTTTGGCTGAGCTGGCAGCAAATGCCTGAAGATCAGCCTTGTCCTCTGGTACCCCAATAGCAATTACTTCATGGGTAGCAGATTACGCAGTCTTCTCAGTGTGCCCAGATACAACAAGAGGTGCAGGGAGATTCTTTAGCAAGGCATTCCGATAAGACCCCTCATTGTGGGGTCCTACCCGAATGCTTGCCTTTATTCCTGTTACTTCCCTTCGTATAGCATAATCAATTCCCGTTTATATATTTTCTATATAATTTAGTCCGAATAAGAGTATAATGATTTCATTTATTTTATTTATTGGCCACAAGAATAAGAGTATAATGAATACGGTAAAGTAAATTGGGCTTATAATGTAACATAACCATTTTAAAACAATTCAAAATGAAATGCGATGATGTCATTTATGCAACCATTCTAAAAGCAATTTAAAGTTTAATATATGCAAATACAAAAATAATAATTCATTGTGTCATAAAAATGTCTTTGAAACGCTCTGCTTTATCCATTACTCAAAAAATTGCTATTTTGGATGAATTGAAATCCGCCAAGTCACAAACCGAATTAACTAGAAACGTTAGTATGTATTATTTTTATATTTATAATATGAATGTGCATAGGTACCTAACATAACTTTAATCATTTATCAATATTTTAGATCTCTGGAAAAGAATGAATAAATGCTTTGTTGACTGTACGGTCCTATATGATGCAATCATTTGAAAATTTTGAAAATTTTACTCCGCCTGAGACCGAGGAATTGATTGAAAAAGAAATTGCGAGCAATCGAGTGCAAAAAAGCATTTTGGACTATTTTTAGGAAATAAAAATTACATACCAATATGTTGAAATATTGCTTAATTTATCTATAATTTGCAATAATTCTTGTTGAATTTTTTGGTGTAACTTTCATTTTTTTTACTTATAAATGCATTTTAAACAATAAAAAGCGATTTTTAATCATTGAAAGACTCAAAATAATAATACTATGGAATATTTTTACTTAGTCCGGATAAGAGTATAGTCCCGAGGGTATACTCTTAAGCGGACTCGACTGTATATATATATATATATAAGGATAAAGACCCCCTTTGGTCACAAATGACTATGATATTTGCACCTAAAGAGTTCCCTTCTGAGGCACAAATCCTGGCAAGGTTATTTGTGAAGACCACCAGTCTTCCCTCTCCACATCACCAATGTTGCCCAAGGGACAAGCAAAGGTTGATACAGCTTGGCACCAGTGATGTCAACCCATTTCTATAGCTGAGTAAACTGGAGAAATGTGAAATAAAGTGTCTTGCTCAAGGACACAATGCATCACCCGATCGGAGAATCGAACTCACAAACTCCTGATTGCAAGCCGAATGCTCTAACTACTTGGCCATGCATTGAGAGAGAGACAGGCAGCTATTTATGTAAAATGACAGATGTAATGTACATACATATACTGGTGAACAAATAATCAATACATATATAAACATCTATATATAGAATATAAGAGTTGGTATAGATTGTTTACTCAGACTTAAATAAGGAAAGGATTTGACATCCTGTCCCAATCATGTCAGTGTAGAATATAATGATGATGATATTGATATACAGATCTATATCATAATAAGAACACTATCTGTCTGTCTGTCCATCTGTCACACCCACTTTATATAGTAAGGGGAGCAGCAAGCAAGAGATATGTACATAGATATAGAGAGAAAGGAGAACGGCAGAAAAAGGTAGATAGACAGAAAGTTATGTTCTAATGACTGCCAAATTGACCACCTTATACTTGTTAAGTGATTATGAAATTACCTGTGATGGGTTTTTCAAATTAGGATACCTGTATTTAGTTTGTGTATGTGTGTGTCTCAAATCACAATCATACCTCAGTGAAGCAGAGGTTTAGATGCAGTATTAATTATGAATCGTTTTGACTTTGTTTTATCTCCTATATAACATCTCATCATTTTGTCTGTTTTTCCATGCTAGGATGGGTTGAACAGGTCATTACAGATCAAGTCAGTACTTAATCAAAGTCACTATTCTTCTAGATGTGTTTGGGGACTATATCTCACTTAATACATTCCATTTTTGGCATGATCGTTACAACTCTTCTAGCAACAACAACTTCACAGAATGTACTGGTTGCATTATAACATGTCACCAGCAATAAAGAGGTTGTGTTGACCTTGATGCAACTGAAGAGATCTTTCAACAATTTTATATAATATTAGATATATTTTCTGTGTAGACGAGGACTCTGTGGGCTGTAGAGAAGGCAACTTGTCTAGGAGAGTAGTTATTCTGAATTAAAACTGATACAATTTTAAGTACTGACAGACAACCTCTCTAGTGCTGGAGGCACAATAATGCACCCTGTTCCTGCTGTAAAATGGTTGGTGATAGGAAGGGCATCCAGCTAGAAAACGTTGGGGGGTCCAAACCATACAAGCATGGAAGATTAACTGTGAAATGATGATTTCAAAACTATTGTGTACATGTATTAAAAAAACATTCTTTAAATACATTTCTGAATGTAGTCAAATTTGACATTATGACCTCTCAACTGCTGGTACCATGATAAAATGCATAGTGCACTTTGTAGAGTGCAGGAATGTATGTAAATGAAATTGTAGCCTCTGGCCCATCTGAGAGATAAGTGGATCTGAGTAAGTACTGACTTAATCTGTGACAATACTTCCAACCCTTGCTAGCAGGGAAAACAAACGTCAAATGATGATGATGATGAAATTTATGAAGATGGGCTCCCTTCAGTCATGACTGACCAAGTGTTTGCACTGGAAAATTTCTTTCAGAGGCAAAAACCTGGAGAAAGTGTTTTGTAGAAAACCAGCTGTATCCTATATATATACCAATCTTCCCTCACCATACTTTTGATGTTGTCCAAGGGAAAAGCAAATGCTGATATAGCTTGAAACCTGTGTCGTTGCAATTCCTTTCTTCCAGTTGATAGGAATAGAGTTACATGAAATGAAGTGTTTGGCTTAAGGACACAACACACCGTCCGTTCAAGGAATTGAACTCACAACTTTATGATTGTGAGCTGGAAACCCTAATTTATAAGCCTAGTGGCATCACATTTTTTCATCCACCAAATTTTTCACAGAATTTAGTGGGCAACAGTAGAAGACACTTGCAGAAGGTGGCTTGCATAGATAAGAAAAATTTAAGTGAAGGATTTTATAAATATACTTACAGAGGTTTATGTAAATGAGGTGAATCTTTAATATTTTTTGAACTGGTGTGGTAAGTACAACGACTAGGAAGGTCAGGACGTCTCCATTGCCGAAATGGAGAAAGTCGTTCCTCATTATTGTTCTCATTTACCATTTTTCTGAAATTAAAATAGTTTCAAATTAATTAACTCTTTTGTGACCATATTTTTAACAAGAATATACTACCATTATAACATAATAATTATCTTAGTTAATTATCAACTAACTTTCATTTTAACAATATAGGACAAATATTTAACCCTTTTGTTATCGTATTTCTAACAAAAAAAAACATTGTCAGTTTGGAGAATAACTTAAAATTATAATGGAAGGTTTGAAATAAATATAAACACTTTAAAAGAAACAGTTTAGTATTGCAGAATCTAGAGTAGTTGAGGTGGTTTGGTACCAAAACCGTTATTCACTGAACTCTACTATTATCTGTCATATAATAATCAAATTTTATTCCAAGATTTGAATTTAAATTTAAACATTTTAATAAATGTGGTATCAGGTGGATTGGTGTTTAAATAGTTAAAGTAAAATACTCCTTTAAATGATTGGGGGACTCCCTAGATGTAGTTATCTTTGGTGATCTAATTAACAATGGAGATGGGTGTTTTGAAAACATAATTGCCAGAATAAGAATAGGGTGGAAAAAGCTCTACTGGCAATAAAGGAGTTCTCTCTCTGAGTGAAGTGCAGATTGTATGATGTATGTGTTCAAAGTGTGATGCTGCAATGGTAGCGAGACATGGATCTTGTATATGATAAAATTGCAAAGACTAGAAAGAAATGAAGTGAGTATGTTCTGCTGTATGTACAATGTTAGTGTTTATGAACAATAGAGCAAAGTGAGTTGAGAATAAAGCTGGATGTAGGGGGAATTAGATGTAGTCTATAAGAGAGAAGACTGTGCTGGTATGAACATCTGATGTGTATAGAGAATGTCAACTGTATAAAGAAGTGTCAAGCATTCCAAGTGATTGGAACTTGTGGAAGAGAAAGTCCTAGGAAAACATAGGATGAAGGTGTGAAGACTGGTCTCAAGAGGCTGAAACTTGTAAGAGACAACAAAGGACTATGACAATTGATTAGATGGGCTTCACTAAAAATGTTTATGGGTCAAAGTGAATAATAAACAAGATTATGATCATACCAAGCTATGAAAAAAAATTTAATTATAAACTTCAAATGTGGGATAGAAAAAATATTTTTTACTAGGTAATTTCGCCACTAAAAATATTTCTTTTCCTAAGAAATACAACACAGAATAATACAATTAAATGAATTAGAACAGTGAAAATAACGGACTGAGCTAACTCAGCCTTAACTTTTGTATGAACATGAATTACTCTATATATACTATTATATTTTCATATTATTTATTTTGAGAACAATACCTTAACATCAGTATGAGTGGCCAGTTACAGCCGATTTGAACAGAAAAAGGTGAGAGGAATTCCGGCTGGACATGGCTGGTTTAAATGCTAAAGGGTTAATCAATAACATTCTGTTCTGCATGAAACTGTATTACCAAGAGATTCTTGAAAATATATACAACAACACTATAACTACATTACATTAAAAATGAAAGTTTACTTTTCTGCAAATGTGTTCACTTGTAAATATACTATAAATATTTAAATTAACAAATCCTTTTGTGGCTGTATTTCTAATGAAACACATTCTATTTCAATATATGTTCCCTAAAAAAAAAAAATTTTGTTTCATCTAATGTCATATTAAATTAGGTTGGTGGAAATTGTCCTTAAAATATAAGTAAGGGTTTGGTGATTTTTGGAAAATTGTTTAATGGTTCCTAGAGAAAATAAATTTTGAAATACAGTCACATATATTTAAACCTAAGCCTTCTATCATAATTTTCCCTAAGAGTCTTTTGTCAAGTTATTTTCCAAACACTATTTTTTACAAAGTTAGTTATTTTACTAAGCCACTTAACATTCTTGATTATTAATTGAAACACATAGACAGTGTATTTCATTAGAAATGTGGTCACAAAAGGGTTAAAGGATAATAGCCCCAAGAAAAGCAAACTTTTAAAAATTATATTTCTATTGGTTTCATTCCCTAGACTGCAGCTATGTTGAGACAGACTTCAGGAGTTACAATTATATCAACCAAAGTACTTTTTTTTAATGGCTTAGTTAGAGAAAGAAAGGAAGCACCCATGACGTTTTTCATGGCATTTGATATTGGTGAGAGTTATCGTCAAACTATATCGAAATATATAATTAAAGTTATGTTGGTATCACAACAAAAAAGACATCCAGCCCACTCTGAATAGTGGTCGTGTAGGTGTCACGGCAAAAAGTGCCCAGCCCATACTGTAAAGTGGTCTTGTAGGTGTCACGACAAAAAACACCCAGCACACTGTAAATGTGGTTGGTGTTAGGAAGGGCATCAGGCCGTAGAAACTTAATCAGAAACAGTTCTATATAAGCAAGACACGGTCACCTGATCTGACGTGCCTGTAATGGGACAACCCGTCTAACTCATGCTAGCGTGGAAAATGGACGTTAGACGATGATGATGATGATGATAATTTAAAAAAATTAAAAAACACTAAAGCCAGAAGACTGTGCCCCCCCAATAGATGAGGAGAGGGTTCAGGTTAAAAGTTTATGTTTAAACGAATAAGTTGCCCTATTTTCATCGGATAGACATACCATTGAATAAATCCATTTCACTGTTAAGTTTAGTGTTTTCAACCTTTGATGGTGTTTTTTTAATGACATTACACCAAGTCATATATATTCATTTATCTATTTTAAAAGCAGTGACATAACGTGGGGTGCTAGCGAAGGAACAAAGTAAGCAGTCCCTCCATCCGCCACCCGTGGAACGTTAATACACTCCGAGTCCCTTCCACCAGCCCAGTATTGAATCCCTTACACCAAGTTCATGTATTATAGTTTACTGATGGAAAAATGTATTCAAATTTATTTAAAATCACCTGGTTTTAATATGCGTAAATGTTTCACCGATAGGACATTATTGATGTGATTAACGAGAGAAAAATGCTGTAACACGTTATGTGGCAATATTTATTTGTACTGTCACTGTCATATTGAAAAACTTTGTAGAATGACGAACATGAGAGATTTCCTGTGTGAGGTGGAGGGTACAGTATATTTTGTTTATTATAACTACTATATTCTTATCTTTTGAAATGATGCATGGGTTGCTAGCGTCCGGAGCAAAGTAAATATCTTCCCACCACCCACAACCTGTGGAACGATAGCATACCCTGAGTCCCTTCCACCAGTCTAGTATCGAACCCCTTAACCCAAGCTCATGTATTATAGTTCAAGAAAATACAGATGTAATGTGTCATTATTGTAATCACAATCGAAAATGCAAAATTTCATTAAAAAATATTCATTATTGTGCGTAAATCAGAAACAATTAAGAAAGTTATGAAAAAACAAAGTCGGAGGCGCAGAGTAGTTTATACTTATGAAATCCTTTAAAATATATATTCGTAGAAAAATATTTAAGTATGCATATTACACCCTCTGTATTTTATCTTGGTTATTGTTTAACCCATGGTCAGCTTTGATCCAGCAGACTGATAATCAAAGATGTTTCGAGAGTGACCAAAGTATCCGATGAACATTTGTTGGTTTTGATGAATATTTTACTTGTTCGATCAACAGAACAGTCTGCTTATAAAATCAACGAGCAAATAACTGAGCATTCTACAGACACGTGAACACTAAATGTAATTCTCAGGGACATTCAGTGTGGAACAGTGTGTGACAAGGCTGGCCATCTGAATTACAGGTATCGTCTATCCGATGGACCCCCAAACAGTTTCTGTCTACCCAATTTCAATTGCACAAGATATGTCGTGGGATCTAATCCGGGAATGCAAAGCCAACCTCTTAAGCATTCGGTCATAATGCTACCAAAATATATATAAATATATCTGGCGAATATTCAGGTCCATGAAACCTTAGCCACTACTGGGGTCGTAGGAGCGCCATCATTGCGAAAAGTAAACGAAAAACAATACGGGTGAATGATACAGTGTAATGAAGATATATATATGAAGTTGAACGTTTGATATGTGTGTGTGTCGCGCGCGCATATACATATATATGACTGTTTAATTGGGAGGAAAGTGAGGAGAGCACTCGGATTTGTTTGGGATTTCTAACCCTGTCATATACGCGAGCCAGCAATTCTACCTTAATCATGCCCATGTCGCGAGTAGTGAAGCGATGATAAGATTTTCTTTTCTGTCTGCTGGGACCCTTGTGTTTGGTTTACAGCAACCTTCCTTACCTGGCTAGTCGAAGACACGTCTATGTACAGGTTGTAGCACTCGCATATATACAGTGTCCCTCAAAAATGTATACACACATTGATTACCTGTACAAGCAATATTTATTAGAATGCTGTTGAAGTGTGTATATATGTTTTGGGGACACCCTGTATATATATATATATATATATATATATATATACTAACGCCTCCCCCCACCCACTTTCCTTGTCCAATCCATGTCAGCATGGAAAGTCAGACATGCCACACAATATACTGCCAGATGTAACTCACTCTCTTCGACGACACCTCCATCACCCGGCGTTTTCTCTCCAACAATAGGATGCCCCCTCACCACCCCAAGCAATCAGCAACTAGCTTATCCCCTCTCATCACTGCTTCTCCAGTCAGGCCGAGGACACGACGAGCACACAACGAGCTGTAATGAGGTAATGCTGGTATCATGATAAAAATGATTCTGTCTACTCTAGGGCTACGATGAAAAACACCTAACCCACTCTGCAAGCCGGCAGTGCAGCTGCCACGACAAAAAGCACCCAGTCCACCCTGTAAGGTGAGAATGTTGAAGTCACGATAAAATGTTTGCAGTACACTCTGTAAAGTGGCTAGTGTTAGGAAGAGGGTATCCAGCCATATATATATAAAATATTTGGTCGTTTTGGAAGCCTCAACAATGCAGATGGGTAAATCTCCGGGTAACAGTATCCGGTGGTGAAGAGAGAGATGTATAGTGTGTAGAGGAACGTAGGAAAGAGCGTAAAAATAAAAATAATAACACGAGATAGAGTTATCTTGGGAGAGATTTAATTGTCCATATATTTCGGATTTCGCATCCATCAACTGGGGGGTTTTCCGAGGGGGAAAGTTATGTCGGAGAGGAACGGTATGTGGCCCCTGTTGTCCGCCGTTTGTGTGTAATTGAGATATTCTGTAGAGCGCGCATGCACGTGGAATAGGTGCAGTCAAGCAAAGGTTGAGGCAGTTCCTCTTTATTGTGGGAGTGGGATGGTGCTAGCTGTCAATCCATTATACTACCTATATTCAGTCTTTGTTACTGGCATTGTTGGTAGTCTGCATGGTTGATGGATGGTGGGGGCGCTATACACAGAATAATAATCGTTCGAATGCCACTGTGTGTGTGCGTCTGCTGTTGTCTAGTTTGTTTACACCAGCCACCTCGTCTCGCTTCTCTCGGATCGGTTATTTATTTGTTGTCTTAGGCGTTTTATCCTAAGTGCTTCCTTGATTCGTAATGTGCCGACATTGTGTTCTGTCGCTAGCACTGTGACAATGGGCCTTCCGTCTTTCTTTCCGGAAAGACAAGGCTCTGGTGTTGATGTGCTCCTTGATCTAGATATGTAGCGGCCGGGTTGTGCTACCAATATAGTAGTGGTTACACTTGTCACATTCTACCCTGTATGTGCGTAAGTAACAGTTCGTTTGGCACATCGGAGAGTTTCTGAGGGAACACGCATCAGTCGATTTCCCGGGTTTCCTGGAGAGGCATCTCCATAGGGAGGGGCCTGAGTGGGCCAGGTGGATGTTGAGGCCCTCTCTCCGTATAGCCCTGCAGATAGCGTTGGTGGTTTTCTCACCCAGGTGTGGGATTTTAAGCAAGCACTTGCCTTGGGTGTTTCTCTGCTTCTTGTGCCTGGTGTCTCTTACTCTGTAAGCGAGGCTGGGTATCCGTTCGTCTCCAGCACCCTGAGGAACCGCTTGGTATGGGTGACACCACTCACGGGATCGCTACATCTGTTTCAAGTGCTTTCTTTGGCGCTACACAGTAATACAGAAGACCCGCCTTGCCTAAGTACAAAGTGAAACCTACAGTCAGTAGGCACCTCTAACAAAAATACACCCCCGTCCCACTACCCCCACCCCTTCCAATGTAAAGTTATGTTGGTACCACAACATCCAGGCCGAAACAAATGAGGTCGTGTAGGTGTCACGACAAAAAAAAAACACACAGTCCACGCTGTAATGTGGCCATGTAGGTAACACGGTAAAAACCTCCCAGTCAACACTGTAAAGGTGGTTGGTGTTAGGAAGGGCATCCAGCTGTAGAAAACCCGCCAGACAGTCCTATACGAGCAAGTCAACCAATCTTGCCTCAAGTGGGAAAATTCCCGTCCAAACCCATGCAAGCGTGGAAGATGGACGTTAAACGATGATGATGATGATGATCTATATCTATCTATCTATTTCTCTCTCTCTATATATATATCTATATATCTATATAGGCAAAGGGATATTTAATTTGTTGGTAATTCAACAAATATATTTATAACAGATTCGGAGCACTCGACAGATTTTCTGGAGTATAATATTAATGATATTAATAAATGGAAACTATATTTATAAAACCATATTTATTCTATTATATATATTTCAAGGGTACCAAAACTTTGGTACGCTCTCATCAGATAAAATACAAAGTTTGTTTTATAAATATTGACATATCCAGGAATGAGACCTTAACAGGTGAAACTTGAATCGTTAAGGTCTCATTCCTGGATATGTCAATATTTATAAAACAAACTTTGTATTTTATCTGATGAGAGCGTACCAAAGTTTTGGTACCCTTGAAATATATATAATAGAATAAATATGGTTTTATAAATATAGTTTCCATTTATTAATATCATTGATATCTATCTATCTATCTATATATATATATAAGCAACTCCCTATATGTTGAGTTTTTTTCTAGTCATATGGTTTGGAGGTCACCAATCTGTCCAGCTCTTTGTCTACCAGCATATCATGAAAAAAATAATACATCTCATATGTATTTTGCCTGACGAGGACATGTTTTGCTTTGTTATAGTTAAAACTTTACATCTTCGAAAATATCTATATATATATAAAACTGAGGATGTCTGTGTGTGTGTGTGTGTGTGAGTTTGAATCCCTAAAACTCGAGAAGTACCCAACCGACTTTTTTCAATCTTTACATGTGTATTACTTATGTTTCAGGGAGTGTTATGCACATAAAATTCAACTTTTTGATCCCATGGGGCCTGCATTAGGTGAAAAACTGCGTTTTAGGTTTTTTTTTGAGGCGTTACGTCAGATCGATTTCCTTGAAATTGTAACTATGTATTAGTCAGTCTCTTCTTCATACCGTGAACAAAGAAAATCCAACCTTTTTATGGCCTAAGGCCCGCATTAGGTAAAACACTTCATTTCCCCAGCTTTTTAGGGCTTTTTTGAGCCGTTACGTCTAGCCGATTTTCCGAAATTTCAAGGCATATTATGCACATAAAAAAAATTCATTTTCTTTAACTCCTAGGGCCCGCATTAGGTGAAAACCTGCATTTTTCCTGCTACACCGAGGAAAATCTTAAAGATTATCCAGCCATCAGAGTATTTGGTTTATTTTCTTTACATATTGTCCAGGCATGCAGTTTTTCCACGATTAGGTCTGTTGGCGGCTCGCGTTCCAAAACACCTTATCCCGTGCAACGCCGGGTACCACTGCTAGTATATAATAAAATAAATAGAGATGATATAAAGTATATATCTTTTGGTTATTACTATTATATATATATATATATATATATATATATAAAATATATTCATATACAATAAACATATGGGTAGCCTCGCTGCCGAAGAAAAAAATATTTTTTCGCAACATAACGAAAAAAAAATTGTTTTAAAAAATTGTTTTTTCTCTCTATTTCCCTCAATAAATATATCACAGAGTCGCCAGTATGTTCTGAGAATATCCGACGAGTTTCAAGAATTGTTAATCTTTTATCAGTGACACTCATTCAAAACGTACTGGCATATACGTGTATATATGTCTTTTTATGCATCTCTATTATGCTTAAACGCTGTAGTGTTACTGTAGTGAACAGAATTAAATATATAACTAATTGCTGCATCTGGCTTTCGAGAATTGCCATCAGTGGATCCTTTTCTCACACACCGGTAGCACGAACGTGACTTTTTAACCCTGCCAAGGATTTACATTGCTTTCTGCATATACTGCAGCGGAAAAAAACTCTTTTAGGCTACACACACAGGCACATATATATATATATATATAAAATGCAAAGGTAAGGTATTGTCTAGACCAGACATGTGAAACATGCAGCCCTTTACAAAAACACCTGCGGCCCGCACAAAGGTTTTTACAGCGCGAGCATGTTTTATCTTCGTAATATAAAATAAAAAAAATTAGTTGTCGTGTGTGACCCGCAGACAACACATATGTTACCCTCAGTTTGACATGTCTGGTCTCGACACATGTATCTACATGTAAGAATTATATAGGTGCAATCGTATAAGAAGATCTGAGAGAAAAGATGTAATAAGATCGATTCTAATTATCCACACACACACGCACACACACATATATATACAGACAAAACAATTTACTACGCTTCAACAGTATGTAATAAAGAATTTCGCTTAAGGCGAAAAAAATATTTTCAGCTACTTTTCACTCATTGCTTTGTGAAAGAATATTATTAAAGTGAAAGTGTTTCTTTTTTTAATTATAAAATATATTACACTTAACGTCAAAAAATATATTCTCAGATCACATCTTATTTACATTTGTCTTTTAGTGGAGTTTCGGAATATGTAAAATGATCATAACACTTTATTTCTAGTTACAGAAGCAGTAGAGGCAGTGCAAATATTAATCGATTTTAATATTTTGTTTTATTCGAAGCCTGATCAACATCTCCGTGCTGGTTGTATAGTTTATAGTTATCTCTTTCAATATCACTGCAGTCATCTTACACCTACCTAAACGGCAATCATTAGTTAATTTGGGGCATGGTCGGAATAGCAGTCTATAAACCCATCAGCTGCAGACTGCAACCCTTGTTCAATATCACCATCATTATTTTACGAGTTCAAATCCCGCCGAGGTTCACTTTGCCTCTCACCCTTACGGGGTCGATAAAATAAAGTACCAGTAATGTACTGAAATAATTGCTGGCCTTGTGCCAAAAGTATAAACAATTATTTTACGTGTTCAGATGGTTGATTGGCAATATCAGTAGAGCGTCGGATAACATGATTTGCGGCATTCAGTTACTACACTTTACGTTCTGAGTTCAAATCCTGACGAGGTTAGCTTTGCCTTTTATCTTGACGGAGTCGATAAAATAAAGTACGGCGATATCCAATTTTAGTGGACTAAATGCTGCTTACGTGCTGTAGTTGCTGTTTACTTCAATGTATGAGGCTATTCCAACAAATTTACATTCCCCTTTTTTTAGCCGTTAAAAGAAATATAGATTTATTTATTGTTTTTTTTTTGCGATTTATTTGCCACTGGGGCATAGATTTCTTTATTTGTCTCGTTTTTGCTACGATTTCTTTATTTGCCACGGGGGAAGTTTTTACAAAAATCAAGTACAAACATTTACCGAGTGATTAAAAAGGAATATAAAAAATTAAGTCCTCAATAGAGAGGCAGCCTTTTGCGGTCACACACACCCTCGTAGAAAGTGTGCGACCTTTCTGCCAGGGAGCACAGAGAGAGGGGAGTGCTCCCTTCTTCTCTTACCTGTACAAGCCGATATAGAGAGATGGCCCACTTACACGGGCCATTATTGCTACTTTCACCCATCTTTCATGGAATTGGCTGGGACTGAGTGCCTTTCTCTCCACCTTGATCCTTCTTTCGAAGTGGTATCGGAAGAAGAGGACCATTTGTTGGCCGGCGACATATCCCCACAGATCGGCAAAACAAACAAACAAACAAACAAAAACGTGGCAAATAAAGAAATCTATGCCCCAGTGGCAAATAAATCGCAAAATAAAACAATAAATAGATCTATATTTCTTTTAACGGCTAAAAAAAAAGGGAATGTAAATTTGTTGGAATAGCCTCATACATTGAAGTAAGCAGCAACTACAGCACGTAAGCAGCATTTAGTTCACTAAAATTGGATATCGCCTAAAGTACGAGTAATGCACTGAGGTCGATTTAATCGACTTTCCCCTCTTACAAAATTGTGCCTAATTCAGAAACCATTATTTTACGAATACAATGAGTAAAACCCAATTAGTCATCATTTTATTCGGCTGGATTTCATTCATCATCTAACATCAACCAATTGTGGAAGGAAATATTTTGAACTAGATGTTACTAGCAACAGAAATATTAGATTTCAGGACTTACCTTTTATTCTTCACGGATTACACAAAAGGGTTAAATGTTTTAAAAGGGTTGAATATATAAATGTAAATTAAACGTTTGAAAACATCGAGTAGCATTTAATAGATTGTTAGGAGTAAATAAATATAATTACTTACTTAGTGTCGGATTTTTTAGTGTCCATAGTAATATTTGTTCTTTCAAACGACTTTGATTCTTGGTAAGTTGTTACGGTATAAATGATCTGAGAAGACACGCGCCCACCGGTATTAAACTGTTGATTGGCTAGAACACTATACGTTGATTGGTCAGAATATACTATCACACACACACACACATATTCTCGTAAACAAACATCTTTATTGCAGCAAAGAAACAAATTCCACATTTAGTTAATTTGTTAAATAACTCGTCTCACCTATACATCACATATATTATAGTAAAAGTGTATTAACTACTCGCGAAGCGTCTTTCTCATACACCCTCGTCTCAAGTGGACGGAGGAGAGCAACATTTTTCGCTGTTAATAAACTGTTGCCTTCTACAGTACGTTTCATTATCTTACGCAGCATATTTATTTGTTTCATGCGCAGACTCTTCTGTACACACACACACACACACACACACACAACATTTAGGAAAACGGAAACAAAATAACCCCCCACCCCCCACAAAAAAAAAAAAACACATTTTATTTCTATCGTAATCAAGTGCGCTAAACCTATATTGTTTACATTCTGTGTTTTTCTACGGATGGGTAGAAATAACAAAATTGCCATGGTGATATCCATCGATGAAGTATGCGACAAAATTGGTCGATGTTCCAAAATAGAACATTGCCCAGAAGATCACATCTGCCATATCTGTACGGAACCCGAAAACTCGTTTCGTAATCGCTGGGTCGAATGTGGAACCTGTCACATATCTGTCTGCCTTCAATGCGCCACAGGCTTCCGGAAGATCCCAGGCCAAAACAAGAAACATCATATTGCTACGATGGATAGACTTTGGCAGATGGTCCAGCTAATAAATTGGTCCTTTCAGTGCCTGGACTGTATGCCTGCCTCTCCCATTGCTGCGGAACAACAACAACAACAACAAAAACCGAAGATTGTGTCTTCTTCTACCATTATTTCCGAACAACAACAACAAAAACCGAGGATCGTGTCTTCCTCTACCATTGTTCCTGAACAGCAAAAACCAACGACCGTAGCTTCTGCTACTACCCCCGTTGAAGGACTTCATCAACAACAGCAACCCAAGTCTTCCTCACCCGTTACTTTTCAACAACAACAACCGACGACTGTGTCTTCTCCTACCATGCCTGTTGAAGGAGAAGAACAACAACAAAAACCGACCGTCAATACGGAGTTTGAGGAAATACGGCAAATGATTTCCGCTTTAAGCCGAGAAATAGCGGGAATAAAAGCAAGCGTTCATTTAGAACCCCACAATGAGAGATCTTACCGGAGTGCCTTGTTAAAACATCTCCGCGTACCTCATGTTGAACCTAGACGCATTGAGAATGCCACTGAATGCCATCAGAACAACCTGCCACCCCCTGCACATAATCATAGACTGGAATCAAGGTACAAATTGTTGTCCTTGAATGCACGTAGTCTATGCAATAAGATTCATCTTTTTGACTCCTATGTCAAAAGTATCAACCCTGACTTCATTACAGTCACGGAAACTTGGGCACATCCCTTACTCTGTGATGGGGTTTTCAGCATGACTGGCTACAACCTGTTTCGTAAAGACCGCATTAATCGTTGTGGTGGTGGCGTTATGGTCTACGTTCGGTCAAATCTGTCGGCAATTCCTTGTGTTGATTTAAACCAATCACAGCAGGAAGTTTTTTTCTGTAATATACGTATGACCATGTCAACACTGCTACTTGGAGTCGTTTACCGTCCCCCAAATTACCATCGAGACACTCAACTTTGTGATATCCTCAGAGCTGCTGCCAGGAAGACAGCCACTTATGTTTTCATTGCAGGAGACTTCAATCACCCTGAGATTGACTGGGAAACCTTTCGTTAGCCGCCAAGTGCAAATGACTTCCTTGAGCTAGTGCTGGACTCGAGTTGGTCCCAAGTGGTCACCTCCCCAACAAGAGGTGACAACACTTTGGACCTACTCTTCACCACTACTCCTGAAACGGTCATTAGTGTTACTGCTGAGGAACATTTAGGTGACTCTGATCATGCTATGATCATTGCCAATCTATCCCTCATAGGCAGTAACAAGAACCACAACCATCTCCAAACTGCTCACTTTGACTGGAATAAAGCAGACTGGAACTGTTACTGCACCGAGTTGCAACGGCCAAACTGGCTTGAGTTCTACGACTCTGGAGATGTCAACACTATACTCCAGAACATCCTGAGCTCAATATGGACAGCATGTGCAGCATCGGTGCCACGTAAGCGGAAAAAACATCCCAAAAGTGCAATTTGGGAGACTGCAGCAGTTCGTCTTGCCAGAAAAGAACGGTGCAGTGCTGAACGTGAGTACAAACTTCACAAATCAGACATTAATAGGAAGAGGCGAAATAGATTGCCAACCACCTCAAACAGATGACAAAAAAGGTAGTGCTTCAATTTGAGCAGCGCATAGCAACCAACCCTGACAGTAAGGTGTTCTGGCAGTATGTTCACTCAAAGCAGAGGCCTCACTCTCCCCAGTTGGTCCTCTTCGCAATCCCCACACAAGCCAGGTTACTGACGACCCCAAGGAATGCGCAGAGCCCATTGCTGAATACTATGCAGGCATTTTCACTATTGAAGACCAGAGTGTACCATCTCCACCACCTATGACACCGGAGTCTATTACAGCCATGGAATTTACACCTGCAGTGCTGCGACGTCACCTAAAAAATAAACGCAACCATGCCTCTCCTGGTCTTGATGGTATTACGTACCTGCTTCTTAAATGTGGTGGGAACTTCCTTCTGCACCAGTTATCACGCTTCTTCCAATTCTGTCTGAACAATGGTGCTACTCCAGAGCAGTGGAAAACTGCCAGTGTCATTCCTCTGTTCAAAAAGGGCAACCGCACATCACCTGTGAACTATCGTCCAGTCAGTCTTACTAGTTGCATCACCAAACTGATGGAATCCTGTGTCAGAGAAACACTTTGGAACTTCTGGAGCTCTCACAGTCTTATCCGGCCCTCGCAATTTGGATTTATCCCCAACTCCAGCTGCTGTGATCAACTTATAGAGTTTCTTGAGGACATCACCCGGATCACTGATGGCGGCTCATGGGTGGATGTTGTTTACCTTGACTTTGCGAAAGCCTTCAATTCTGTGCCACACAAAAGGCTTATGGCAAAACTCTCTGCAATGGGTGTGAAGGATGATCTTTTTAACTGGTTGAAGTCCTGCATTCTCAGTCGAAGAGAGGTAGTCACGGTTCTGGGACAGCATTCCTCACCATATGAGATGTTATCTGGTGTACCACAGGGATCTGTTCTTGGCCCCCTTTTGTTTGTGGCATATATTAATGACATAGATGCCAACTTAAAGAATGCCACGGTACTAAAGTACACAGATGACATCAAGCTGTACCTTGAGATAAAAAGGACAGATCCTGAACACTATAGATCTTGCTTGCAGTCTGACCTGGACACAATGCAACAATGGATCTCAGACTGGCAACTCAAGCTAGCTGTAGACAAGTGCACCACCATGCATTTTGGGAGTAAAAATCCAGCATCCACATACTCCCTCCACAGCACTAATATCAAGAAGTCTTCTTGTGAACGTGACTTGGGCATTACGGTCAGCAGCGATTTGCGTTGGACAAAGCACGTCTCTAAAATTGTCAAGAGGGCCAAGGGTGTCTTAGCATCACTCAGCAAGACCTTTGTCAGCCGCTCTCCAGCTATCTATTTAAAGCTGTATATAGCTATGGTGCGGCCACACTTGGAATTCGCATCACCAGTCTGGAACCCCTATCTTGCTCAGAACATTGACCGCCTGGAAACTGTTCAGAGACGTGTAACCAAGTGAATACCCTCCATCAGGCATCTACCATACTCTGAGCATGGATACATGGGCATGGATACATTGAAGCTCCGACGCCTGGCAACTGACTTGGTAAACACCCACAAAATTGTTAACCATCTTGCCAACAACAACCCTGAGTACCTTTTTGATTTCCATGTGTCTAACACATGTGGACATGTCCACAAAGTCAGAAAACAGCACAGTTCCCATGACTTTTGGAAACATTTTTTCACGCTCAGAGTTGCTGAAGCATGGAACAAACTACCTGCATCAGTTGTTAGCTGTCGAGACACTGCATCCTTTAAGGCCTCTATGCTTCCCGAGATCCGCCAACACTACAGCTAATGTTCCCCCTCCATACACATACACACATGTATACCATGACTCATACACTATTCACTTCCCTGACATTTGTGTATTATTCTATGTACTATACATACACCTTTGACGAGTTGTAGTGCACCTGAGCACTTTACACAATAATTTCATTATTATTATTATTTCTAGTTCCAATGACACCGGCGGTTTCAACGGTTCATACTTAATCAACTGCCCCACAACACTTTATGGCCAAAATCTAAAGAATGTGTTACATTTGATGTCCCAAAATGAGTGGTTACGAGAAACTGGAAGACTAGCTTTTATTCACAGTTGTATAAAAAACATTACCTTTTCTTCTCTTTCCAGAAGTTATTTCTAGAAAGGAGTTTCTAGACAAATGATTATTTCTAATATACAACATATTGTTTTTGTTATAAATCTAATTATTTACAAAACTCAAAATATTACAAATTGTTTATAATTCTTACAGAATGAAAATATAAACACATAATAAATACAATTAATTATTGCTAGGAACCTCATAAATATAATGCACAAAAATATAAGATCAAAGCGAGAGAAAAGTATAAACAAAAACAACCATCAATTTGTAATGTTATTTATGTATATCTTTGTAAACATGTATAATTTATTCACGTTTATAATAGCATATATAATGACACAATGCTTACAGGAAAGTCATAAAATCACTTATATCAACACAAGTGGATAAGTTACTTCAGAATGAAAATATAAACAGAGCATATAAATAAATTTACAGTAGAATAACATAACAAATATGTTTTAAATATATACATAAATAACATTACAAATGCCTCGGTAACACTACAAAGGATGATACTGTGGGTATGGTGTGGTGTGCAGTGGCCGGAGGCTGGGGAGTGCTCGACCGGAAGGGCCAGCAGGTCTGCCCCTCTCTAGGGTGGTCAGCGAATGTGGTGGACGTCAGTTTTGGAGCTCCCGGTTAACGAGTTGGATTGTACGCATGTGGGAGAGGAGAAACCAGCCATTGGATTAGCGGTGCCAGCGAAAGTGGTAAGTGAAGTAGCTTTTTCTAACCACCAAGCTATTTTGGCACTGGAAACAGATCTGATTTATCAAAAAAAAGAACTTTCTCGAAAACAAAGCTACTGGAAACACAGAAAGGAGTCTGGTGTTTTTTATTACTTACCGCAGGACAAAATTAGGATATGGCGACAAGATTATGAATGAGCGGAGAAGCGAATAGAGCATTTACCGGTGAAGGCGATGTTGTCGCTTGGCTGCGAAAAGTCCGGCTGTTTGCAAGCTTACAGAAGATAGAAGATGTGGCTGGCCTCATGGCACTGTACCTCGAGGGGGATGCGTTGGCACTCTTCCTAGAGATGGATAAACACAGCCAAAGGAATGCACAAAAGATTGAGAGGCGCATGATGGAAACGATCGCGGAAGGACCGTTAGCCGCTTTTGCTAAGCTGGCAAGGATTAGATGGAACGATGAAGGCATTGACAATTTCGCAGCGGAAATACGGCGATTGGCCATGTTGGCTGGATATCAGGTGGAATGCGAATGCACGGTGCGGTTGGCGTTCATAAATGGATTTCCAGACGACATAGCGGTGAAACTGCAGCAAGTCCCGGGTTACAAGGAAATGGAGATGCGTGCACTGGTGGAGCAAGCCCGCATCATAGCAGAAGATGCCAAGAAGAGTGTCGCGACGATAGCAATGACAGAGGCCCAAGGCAGCTGGCAGCGAAATGGTGAAAGGGAGGCAATCACGGCACGTGGTTGCTGTTTTAGGTGCCAAGGCCTGCACATGGCGAGAGAGTGTAGAGAGTCAAGGCTGGACAAAATATGCTACCGGTGTAAGCGACCAGGCCACATCGCTACTAGCTGCGACCAGGGAAACGATCCAGGGGGAACTACTGCGTCACTAGCTGCCCCTTACGAGTAGAAGCGCTGCTCGTGGTGAAAGTTTTTGTGAGGGGAAAGCCACAGCGACCCCTCGTGGACACGGGCTGTACAACGACACTGGTGACCGCGGGGGTGGCGCAGAGGTGGAGAGGGAAGAGCAGCGTAAGGGCAGTCGATGGTAGGAAAATTGAATGCTGAGGTCGCAGTGAGGTTGAGATGGCGGTACGGAGAAAGAAAATAAGGCTTTCTGCCATCGTAGTCAACAACGTGGTGGATGAGATTGGTGTTGTTATGGGCATGGACGCAATTGGCCGTCTAGGAGGCGTCACAGTGAACAACGTCGGTGTGTCGTTTGGCAGTGCCGCATAGGTATGCGCTGTGAGTATGCGACAGGAGAATCAGAAGGCCCGCGAGGAGAAATATCCCACTTACACTGTACAGGACAAAGACTTCAAGGCTGTGTTCGATGGGCAACGATGGGTTGTTGAGTGGTACTGGAAGGGAGAACCACCAACACTGAAGACCAAAGTGGGCTGCTATCAACACACATTGAAGGGAGACATTAGGAGCGAGAGGTAGAGAGATGGATTGAGGGGGGCATACTGCTTCCCTGGAAAGAGGAGGTGAAGTGTGGAGTATTGCCGTTAATGGCAGTGGTGCAACCCACGAAGAACAAGGTGAGGCCGGTACTGGACTTTCGGGAGCTGAACGAGCACGTATCATGCCACACGGGTAGCGAGGTCACGGATGTTTCAGGGGAAACCCTGCGTGAGTGGAGACGCATGACGGGGGCTTCCGCAATCGTCGATTTAAAGTCGGCATACTTACAATTACACATAGATGAGAAGCTCTGGCAGTATCAGCTGGGCAGGTATAAGGGCTCGACATATTGCCTGACCAGGCTCGGTTTCGGGCTGAGCTCTGCACCGAAGATCATGGCGGAAGTCCTCAAGACTATTCTGGGAAAGGCCGACAAGATGAAGAGGGCCACTAATTCCTACATTGACGACATCCTAGTGGATGAGTCTGTAGTGTCGGCGGCGGAGGTCACGAGCCATTTACAGGGGTATGGACTGGCTGCGAAGCCGTCAGAAGCGTTGGAGGGAGGAGCCGCGCTGGGACTTAGGCTATGGCGAGACAGGACGGGCGTGTTAGTATTCCAGAGGGGAAATGAAGTTCCAGAACTGGGCCCAAGTATGAGTAGGCTGGAGCTTTTCTCGGTGTGTGGAAAGTTGGGGGGTCACTACCCGATTGCTCGGTGGCTCCGGACGGCATGCAGCTATGTCGAGAGACGAGCGGGCGGGGTGACTTGGAGTGATAGACGGTGGCCATGATGCAGGAGATCGTGGAGAGGGTGAAGGCCGACGACCAAATGCTGGGAAACTGGTATGTTCTCAAATTGCAGAGCAGGGCCGTATGGTGTGATGCAAGCAGCATAGCGCTGGGTGTCACGTTGGAGAGAGGTGTTGAGGTCGAGGATGCAGCCTGGCTTAGGAAGAAGGACGATTGCAACCACATCAATGTGGCCGAACTGGACGCGGTGTTGAGAGGGGTGAACCTCGCCATGAGGTGGGGACTGCGCACCATCGAGATTCGCACCAACTTGGCTACTGTACTTGGATGGGCAAGATCAGTGCTCACCAGTGCGAAGAGAGGGGCGGCAGAGATGCTGATAAAGCGCCGCCTGGGAACTTAAGGAGAGCTGACCACCAAGTTCGACCTGCGGCTGAGTGTAGAGAAAAATAGGGCGGACGTTTTAATCAGGGTAAAGAAAGGCTGGATGGAAGCGCCGGAGGATGTAGAAGAGGAGATAGCTGCCGTGTCGGATCTGAAAGGTTTGCATGACATGCACCACATGGGAGTGGATAGGACCCTGTTCCTAGCCAGGAGAATCGACTCGGACGTTAGCAGACACAGTGTTCAAAGAGTGGTTAGCGGCTGCGTCCGATGTCAGTCGATTGATCTTGCCCCGGGTGTGCACGAAGCGGGAAGCGATTGGCGGTGGATGTAACACACTACCGACAAGGAACATACCTCTCAATGGTCGACTGTGGACCAGGACGGATGGCGATATGGAGGGAGATGAAGACTAGAATGGCCGAGAAAATGACGCGGACATTGAGAGAGGTGTTCTTGGAGTGGGGCCCTGTGGACGAACTGCTGATGGACAACAGCGCAGCGTTCCACTCAGAGGCGCTGAGGGAGATGCTCGATGGATGGAAGGTGGACCGTTTCTTCAGAGCAGTGTACAGGCAGAGCGGAAATGGAATCGTGGAGCGACAGCACCGGACAATCAAAGCAATGGCGGAGCGGGGCCACATCTCACCAATGGAGGCAGTGTTCTGGTACAACATGTCTCCTCGGGTGGGATAGGTTGAGGAATCGGTGCCACACAGAACAGTATTCAGATACGAGTGGTGGCACCCGTGCACGCCACCACAACGGCCAGCGGGGAGAGAGAATGCATTCGTGCAGGTGGGCGAAGAAGTCTGGATTAAACCCCCAGATGCATGTTGCACATCTCAATGGGGAAGGGGAACGGTGACGGCCATAAATTCCCAGAACAATGTGTCCGTGGACGGAGTACAACGTCATGTCCTGGATGTCCATAGAATTACTGTGTCAACGGACTCCGAGGAAGAGGAATTCCAAAGTGCCGCCCCAACACTGCGGAGATCGCAAAGAAGTCGCAAACCACCAACCTGGACAGTATACTTTCACATGCAGCAGGACGAGGGGGAAATTGATCCTTGAGATCAGGGGTGGGGGGGCGTGTAGGTATGGTGTGGTGTGTGGTGGCCGGAGGCTGGGGAGTGCTTGACCGGAAGGGTGCTTGACCGGAAGGGTACTCGACCGGAAGGGCCAGCAGGTCTGCCTCTCTCAGTGGTCAGCGAACATGGTGGACGTCAGTTTTGGAGCTCCCGGTTAACGAGTTGGATTGTATGCACGTGGGAGAGGAGAAACCAACCATTGGATTAGTGGTGCCAGTGAAAGCGGTAAGTGAAGTAGCTTTTTCTAACCACAGATACAATGAAAGATACGAGGGGGGATCAAAAAGTTCGCGGAATTTTTCAGAAAATATTCTATTTTTCAAAAAATATGATTTACCTTCAATTTATTTTTCTACATAGTTGCCATCCAGGTCAATACACTTCACAAGGCGATGCTTCCAGCTTCGAGAGCCGTCTCTAAAGAAAGTTGAAGGCCTTGTTCGAAGCCATGTGTTGGCAGTGTTTTTAGCTTCTTCAACACCACTAAAACGGGTTCCTTTTAGCATTTCTTTGAGTTTTGGAAAGAGGAAAAAGTCTGATAGGGCTAAATCTGGACTATAAGGCGGGTGAGGAAGCACTTCCCATCGAAATTCTCGAAGAACTTCTTTTGCAACCCGCGCAGAATGCGCTGGTGCATTGTCATGGTCAAACAAGATACCACCATGAAGTTTCCCTTTTCGTTTCTTGACTAATGCCTCTTTCAGTTTCCTTAAAACATTTGCATAGTAAGCTCCTGTCACAGTTCTTTGACCTTCAAGATAATCTATTAGTATCACCCCATCTGAATCCCAGAAAATGGTGGCCATCACTTTTTATCCGACTTTTGAGATTTGAACTTGATTGGCCCCGATAATCCACGCGGAAGCCACTGTTTTGACTGCTGTTTGGATTCAGGATCATACTGATAGATCCAGGTTTCATCTCCGGTGATGATTCTGGTCAGGAAATGCTCTTCATCAACTTCAATTTTGTTTAATATCGCCAAAGACAGATCACTTCGAAGAATCAGCTGATCAGGGCGCAACGCTTTTGGGACCCATCGCACTGAAAGCTTGCTTAGTCCCAAATTATCGTGCAGAATTAAATTTGCCGAACCATATGAAATGTCGAGGGACTTAGCTAACTGATTAACTGTTATTCTTCGATCTTCTTCAAAGTCTGAGCAGCCTCAACGTTTGATCATTTTTTGATGTTCCTAGTCTTCCACTGCGATGGTCGTCTTCAAGGTCGTCTCTCCCTTGTTTGAATTGCTGAATCCACTTGTAGACAGCAGTTTTCTTTGGAGCAGTAGTACCGTAAACTTTAACTCAAGCCTCCATAATCTGTGTCCCTTTCCATTTGAGTTTCACCAGAAACTTGATATTCGATCTTATCTCAAAATAACTATTTTCCATTGTTCCAAAAAGAGGTTTTTTAAAGTGTGTTAGTACTGTACAATAGTCCACGCATAACTGACTACAAGTGACTAATAGCAAGGTAAACACCCAATGACAATGTTCTGACATGTTTAATATTGTTTTAACCTATTTTTTTCTTACTACGATAAAATTCCGCGAACTTTTTGATCCCCCCTCGTATATTCCTTCAATGCTACAATATTAAAGAAAATGTAAAGGAAGGGGTGAACAACGGAGCCAACACCAGAGCAAAAGACAGCAATGTCGCAAGTACTGGGCAACCTCTCTAATGATTTTTGAGGCAAGCCAGCACACTCGCAGCGTTGCCTCGGGTGATGGCGAATGTTATGTATATCTTTTATATTTGTTATATGATAATTGTTTCTACTTTTGGCACAGGCCAGCAATTACCCAGTGCATTACTGGTACTTCATTTTATTGACTCCATAAGGATGAAAGGCAAAGTTAACCTCGGTGGGATTTGAACTCAGAATGGCAAGGGCCGTAACTCTATGCATCAAAGCATGGTGTCCGACCCTCTACCGATACTGCCAATCCACCACAATAATAAATGTTCTTTAGAAAAAAAAATATAAAGATGTTTATGCTATATAAACCCCCGCCCCATCAATTCACTACCAAGTGCAACAATTGGCCACACACCACAAGGGTATTTTATTTTAGCGACGAAGAATTAACGTTTGTATCGTCATATTTATATGTAAAATCCTATGCACTTGCCTATAAAAATGCCAATATGTTCATAAGTTTGTTTTATAAAAACAAAACAAAAAATCCTGTAAATGATGGTAGTTTGCCAATGACTTAACTCTTTCGTAACCCATATTTGGAATAGAATATACTGCCTATACTTCTCAAATTATATTTGGAGAGATTTAGTAATATAACTAACTTGCTCATTATTCAGCTAGCGTTTAGAGCAGGGGTGTGCAACATATTCCATTGGCGGGCCACTTTTGAACATTGGAACAACTATTAGAGCCATTAATATTTATTAAGCACTATTCCCAAGATTCACCACAACTTCTTTCCATGACATGGAACTGGGAAATTATAACACACCATCCTTCCAGTGAAGCGCTTTAGTATAGGTCAACTAATAGAAAATGGTATTACGGTTACGAAAAAAATTCTAAATAAGCCTACAAGGTAAAAATTGAAAACGGTCATCGCGGGCCACTCTGACTGGCCTGGCTGGCTGGATTGTGGCCCACTGGCCGCCTATTGCACGCCCCTGGTTTAGAGCATAGTTTAACAAATATTAGATAGATATATGCACTTTAAAATATACAACATTGTATCAAAACTTTTATTCACAGTGGTATAAAGAAAATAAATTATTTTACTCATAATTTTTTAAATTATAGTTCTATAAATTTACAGTAGAATTATGTTGCAAATATGTTTTAAATATATACATAAATAACATAACAAATGAATAGATAACACCCAAAATTGTTTGCAATTCGTTCAGAACGACAAATATGTCTAAACCGTGTATAATAACACAATAATATAAATTCCTGAACAAAAATGATAAAGGAAAGAAAGAAAAGAAAAGGGAGAGGGAAATTCACCACCAAGTGTGACAATCTATAACACCTCACACCTTGGGGGTTAACTGTACACTTACACGGCCGCAACATTACCATGGGTGATGGCGAGGCTAAGGCGCTGAAATAACCAGACACCCTCACGGGCATCACCTGGCACCTCAGTAAGGCAAGCCGCGAGTGAAGACAAGAACTTCGTTGTCTCACAATTCTTTCAGGATGAAAATATAAACACATAATAAATATAATTAACTATTGCTAAGAACCTGTAGCGGATACAATATGGTAGGAAGAATAGGATGAGAGTATAATATAACAATATGAACTTACTATGCGTATGTGTGTGTGTGTGTGCCTATTCTTAGTTTATCTTATTCTCATAGTAGTAATGGCCAATCTCTCAGGCAGGCATGATTGGCTGTCTGGCTGCGAAGGTAAGCCAGTGAGAGCCAGGAGAAAGATAAGGTGAAAGGTCTACTGACTCCACATAGTTATCTTCTTGACTGCTGCTTCGATTTTCCCCTTCTTCCCTCAGTCCTTGTATTTATAATAAGTGCTAAAGTTAGAAGGATAGATATATAATCTGACCTGTGGTTAGCATCTCCCAAGGGGTTGGGGTCACAGGTCAAATGAAATGTCATCCATGATCGTTGACAGGACAAAGGCAAGAATTTCCAACGATTGAGTGTCCCAGAGGCGGGAAAGCTTTCTCCATTGAGATGTGCAACGCGTATTTGGGGGCTTGACCCATACCTCTTCGCTCCACTCATACAAATGTGCTCTCTCTCTCCACTGGCTGTTGTGGTAGCATCCACGAGTGTCGCCAATCGTATCTATATATTGCCCTGTGCGGCACCGACTCCTCGGTCTGTCCCACCCAAGGAGACATGTTGTACCAGAACACTGCCTCCATTGGCCAAATGTGCCCCCTTTCCGCCATGGCCTTGATCATGCGATGGTGTCTCTCCACAATCCCATTTCCATTCGGCTTGTATGCCGCTCTGAAGAAGCGGTTCACCTTCCAATTGTCAAGCATTTCCCTTAACACCTCCGAGCGAAACTGCCCCTCTCGTTCACACCTTCTTCTCACTGGTAAGCACTGATCTCACCCATTCGAGTCAGTGCGGATTTCTATGGTGCGCAGCCCCATCTCAGGGCGAGATTAACTCCCCTCAGCACATTATCCAGTTCAGCCAAGTTGATGTGGTTTCAGTCCTCCTTATTCCTGAGCCAGGCTGCATCCTCGACCTCGATGCCTCCTATCTCCAGAGTGACCCCTAGTGCTATGCTGCTGGCATCAAACTATACGATGCTGCTCTCTGATTTGAGGGCGTTTGTTTATATTTTGTTATTGTGTATGCCAAAAATATCTGTACAAGAATATATAATTATATATATATATATATATATATATATATATATATATATATATTAAAATAACAGATTAAAGTTTAAGCAAAGAATCGCTGCTTTCACCCATAACGGGATCTTCTGAAACTAAAAAAATCAATCTGTGAACGCAGAAGTAAATATTTCGAAAAACATTGCAACCGAAGGAAAACAGGAAGACGATACTTTGGTTTGTGAAGACGTTCCCTGGCAATGCATGGAAAATAGGGAACATAATATGTCAGCAATGATCAGAATATATATATATACACACTATATATATATATATATATATACACACACATACAGATAGTGAAGTCATAATGTCGTAATGCAGACAGCCAGATTATAAGGGCGCGACATTACCAGCGCCTAATGCGGTCCCTAGAGCATTGAAATTTTGAAATATTTTTTGCTCGAAACACTCACAGTATTACATGTGTAAAGTTTGAAATCAATCAGTTGGGTGGTTCTCGAGTTTTAGGGAGTCAGACAGAGAGACATTCTCTGTTTTAGATATATAAATAAACACTTTAAAAGAAAGAGCTTTGTATCATGTAACCAGGAGGGGAGGGGGGTCAGGTGGTATGGTATTGAGTGTTAATATCAGATTTACACACAAGTTTGAAACTGTAGCTATGTAATGTCTTCTTAGTTTTTCACTAACCCAAGTAAGACAGAAAACATTTAATTTAATATTTAGAAATATTGGACAAACATCAACCATGATTCTATGTCAGCTTTCTATAATGGTATAGGTTGGATAGACTGTCGTGGTCTGAATCAGTTCTTATTCAGAGTTACTGTCTGTTAGAGGGGTTAGAGACCATATCTTTATGATGGTATAGGTTGGATAGACTGTCGTGGTCTGAATCAGTTCTTATTCAGAGTTACTGTCTGTTAGAGGGGTTAGAGACCATATCTTTATGATGGTATAGGTTGGATAGACTGTCGTGGTCTGAATCAGTTCTTATTCAGAGTTACTGTTCTGAGACCATATCTCACTTTTACTGGGGTTAGAGACTATATCTCACTTGTACATTCCATTTTTGTTTTGGATTCTACAGCTGAATACCCTCACAGCAATCACTTTACAGCGTATACTGGATGCATTTTATTGTTTACCCAGATGCCTTACCTTATTTCATATAATTAGTTGCTCTTTTGACCAGACTAGGTTACTAGACACCTTTATTCTCATGTCTACTTTTGTATGTAAGAAGTCATAATTTGGTAACAGAAAGTTATAATACATTTCTCTTTTTCTATATTTTCTTTCTATTAATATACAAAAAACAAATAGATAATAAAATAAGTACTGAGGTCAATATGATTGACTAAATCCCTTCAAGGTGGTGCCCCAGCATGACAACAGTCTAATGACTGAAACAAGGAAAAAAATAATAATTAAGTGTTTAATTTCTGATGATGGGTTCAGTAAAGAATAAATCATGACTTCTTCTTTCCCCACCTATTCCTGAGAGGGTCGAGGGGCAGAGTCCTCAAACACTCCTTCCAGTGGGTCCTGTCAGAAGCAACCATCTCCAACTGATCTGGCTGGACCTCCAAGCGAGACCAGCCAAGCTCATGGATGTTATCCAACCCTCTTGCTCGGGTCTCTACCCCTGGGTATCCTGCCAGTTAGTTTTGCCCGTAAAATCTGTCCAGCAATTCTTTCCTGAGACATTCTAACCACATGTCCATAGTAACGGAGCTGTGATCTCTCAATTCAGAGAAGTAGCGGCTTTAGCTGGAGTGATTTTGATCCCCAAGCTACACACTCTATCGAGTAATGTTACTCCAAGACCCTTTGGAGGAACCCCATTTTGGCGGTTTGTATTCATGATTGTATTCTTTCATCATTACCCAAGATTCATGACCATATGTAAGGGTGGCATGAATATTGAATTCAGTAATCAGAAGAAGAGAGGTAAGTGTAAAAGCCAAATTCGCTAAATCATAACTAGTTTTGGTATAATAGTGAGGGTATGATTAGTTTTATTAAAACTATATTTAGCCTCAGAAATCTACAGTAAACAAGCTGTCAAAACAGAAAAAAAAAAGAAAGAGAACTTTTAAAAGAATTACTAATGGTTACTAAGTTGGGTTGGCATGTATTAGGTCAGTTGTATGTTTGAAGAGATCTATGAAGGTTTAACTAAAAAAAATAATAGAAAAAATTAAGCAGTCATAATTTAATTGTTTCAGAATTTGTAAGCTATAGAATCAGCAGCTGTTATGTTAATTTTTATTCAAGGTAACAATCATCATTGTCATCATCATCATCATCATTGTCATCATCATCATCATCATCATCGTCATCACCATTTAACAACCATTTTTCCACGCTAGATGGGTTAGATGAGTTGTCCTGTTGTGAGAAATGCTAGGTATGGTGACCGTGTTTTGCTTGTACAGAACTGATTTTGGCTTGGTTTCTACAGCTGGATGCGCTTCCTAACAACAACCACATTTACAGTGAGTACTGGGTGCTTTTTGTTGTGAAACCTACATGACCACTTTAGAGTGTGGGCTGGGTGCTTTTTGCCATGTCGCCATCACAACCATTTTACAGTGTGGCTGGGTGCTTTTTGCCATGACCACTTACATTTAATATCTGTTTTCTTTGCTGTTGTATAGGAATAAATGTAAGCGAGATGCAGAGGATTCAGATTCTACAGTGCACTGGGTGCATTCTATTGTGGGACCAGTATAATGGAGGTTGTGAAGTTTTTTGTCACAGCTAAAGAGTCCTCCCAGCCCTTTGTTTGGCTGGTTTTCTATGGCTTGATGCCCTTCCTATCATCAACTACTTTACAGAGTGTACTGGGTAGATCTATCGCATAAATCACTAACACAGGAGAGGTTGTTGTGCCCTTGGCACAACTGAAGAGCCCTTTTGACTTTTTTTGAGTATTGTTTATACAGCTGGGTGCCCTTCCTATCATTGACCACCTTACAGGGAACCATTTTAATTTAAAAACTGTCCCATCTTCTTGTGGATTTTGGTAGAATTACTTTTAAGTGCTGCTAAGTTTATAGCATAAAAAAAGGAAAGAAATCAATATTCAGATTGGACCAAGGAAAGTGTGTTTCCATTGCTCTTTCTATTGCTGTTACTATCTTTTGGTTGCAACTCCTGGCAGAAGTATTACTTTTTTTTGGTGACAGGTGGTAGGATTTGAATTTAGACTGCACAAAGCTGAAATGATACTATAAGGTATCTGGCATTTTAGCAAGTCTACTAATTTACCACTAGTTCTTTAGCTATTGATCCCCAAAGGATGAATGGAAAATTTAACCTCTGTAGGATTTGAACTCAGAGCGCAGACAGATGGAAGAAATACTAATTAATATCATCTGCAAGTTAGCAGCAAACAGCTGGTAATGAGAATAGTATCTGGTACACTGAAATCTACACCTAATCACTGACTGTCTACCCTTCTCAGTGAGTAGGTGTAGGGTTCAAATCCCGCCGAGATTTGCCTTTCATCCTTACGAGGTCGATAAAATAAAGCACCAGTAAATCAGTGGGGTTGATTTAATCGACCCCCACCCTCTAAAAGTTGCTGGCCTTGTGCCTATAGTAGAAATCATTATGATTATAGTAACAACAATAAATACAACAACAACAACCATCACAATGATCATATGATGGTGGTGGTGGGTGTTTTAATGCACCTTTATTAATGGAATAAACCTTCATCAGTTTCAATGAGTATATCAGTTGTTTAATCAAAACAACAGTCTGTTCATGAAATTAACATGTAAGTGGCTGAGCAGTCCATACATATGTACACTCTTAATGTTATTCTCAGGTAAATTCACTGTGACATAGTGTGTGACAAGGTTGACCCTTTAAATTACAGGTACAGTCCATCTGACAGGCTTCCAAACAGTTTCCATCTACCTAGTGCCGGATTTAGGACAAATGATACCCTGTATTAGTAAAGTTATGAGGCCCTTTACTCGCGCCCTAAAGGAGATAGGCCTGGTAGGCCTACACAGGCAGTCAGGCATACATGCAGGAAGATGGGTCCATCTAGCCAATAGGGCCCTGTGCTTAAGCACATCTAAGCACAATGGTAAATTCAGCATTGTATCTACCCAAGTTCACTTGCAATGCTTTTGTTAACAGCAGGCTATGGTAAATGATACTTGCCCAAGATGCCATGCAGTGGGATTGAACCTAAGACCTAATTGTTATGATGCAAACTTCTTAACCATTCAGCCGTGTTGTATCTATACCTTTATAGTTACAGTGTAGATCAGTGTTAGCTTATCTTATGGCTTGATAACATCATAAGTGTTACAGTTCAAGGCTTTATACAAATGGTTTTAAAAGGACAGTTAACAGTGTTTATGATAAAAGGGGTTTATTTTATCTTTATCCCATTGTAGATTACTTAGAGTTTCAGAAATTTATATCAATGTATATTATATATATTATACTGTAACATCAAAAGTATTGTGTGTCATCATCATCATCATCACCAAGATTTTGATGATGATCATCATCATGAAACATCCATTTTTTCCATACTGGCATAAGTTGGATGACTCGTTACAGACTAAGTCATTGCTTAATTGGAGTTACTGTTCTCCCAGATAGGTTGTGGGGTGGCAGTAGTGGTGGTGGGGCTTGTCTTACACACATGCCCTTCATATCACCAACCACTTTACAGAGTGTACTGGGTGCATTTTATCATGGCACCAGAACTAGGGTGGTTGTTATATTCTAGAAACAACTGATGAGTTCTCTCAGAATGTACTAGATGCTCTTCCTAATGCCAACCACTTTACAGAATGTACTGGAGACATTTTTTTGTGGCACTGGCACGATGGAGGTTGTCATGTCCTTGGAACAACTGTTCTTTTTGGCATAATTTCTGTGGCTGGATGCCCTTTCTAACACCAACCACTTTACATAGAGTGTGTACTTGGTACATTTTATTGTAACACCAGCCCTATGGAGGTTGACATGTCCTTGATTTGGCTGAAAAGATCTTCCATTAATGTCATGATATCCTCTGAGAGTTTTACTGAAATGATCAATGTTCTTAGAGAACATGAAACATTTCTAACTAATCAGTTTCATAAGTTTAGTGCTGTCACACCATGTAGACATGTGAAAGATATTGTGATGTCACACCATGTAGACATGTGAAAGATATTATATGCTGTCACACCATGTAGACATGTGAAAGATATTATATGCTGTCACACCATGTAGACATGTGAAAGATATATGATGTCACACCATGTAGACATGTGAAAGATATTATATGTTGTCACACCATGTAGACATGTGAAAGATATTATATGATGTCACACCATGTAGACATGTGAAAGATATTATATGATGTCACACCATGTAGACATGTGAAAGATATTATATGTTGTCACACCATGTAGACATGTGAAAGATATTATATGCTGTCACACCATGTAGACATGTGAAAGATATTATATGCTGTCACACCATGTAGACATGTGAAAGATATTATATGCTGTCACACCATGTAGACATGTGAAAGATATTATATGCTGTCATACCATGTAAACTTGTGAAAGATATTATATGTTGTCACACCATGTAGACATGTGAAAGATATTATATGTTGTCACACCATGTAGACATATGAAAGATATTATATGCTGTCACACCATGTAGACATGTGAAAGATATTATATGATGTCACACCATGTAGACATGTGAAAGATATTATATGATGTCACACCATGTAGACATGTGAAAGATATTATATGTTGTCACACCATGTAGACATGTGAAAGATATTACATGATGTCACACCATGTAGACATGTGAAAGATATTATATGTTGTCACACCATGTAGACATGTGAAAGATATTATATGCTGTCACGCCATGTAGACATGTGAAAGATATTATATGTTGTCACACCATGTAGACATGTGAAAGATATTATATGTTGTCATACCATGTAAACTTGTGAAAGATATTATATGTTGTCACACCATGTAGACATGTGAAAGATATTATATGTTGTCACACCATGTAGACATGTGAAAGATATTATGTTGTCACACCATGTAGACATGTGAAAGATATTATATGTTGTCACACCATGTAGACATGTGAAAGATATTATATGTTGTCACACCATGTAGACATGTGAAAGATATTATATGTTGTCACACCATGTAGACATGTGAAAGATATTATATGTTGTCACACCATGTAGACACGTGAAAGATATTATATGTTGTCACACCATGTAGACATGTGAAAGATATTATATGTTGTCACACCATGTAGACATGTGAAAGATATTATATGCTGTCACACCATGTAGACATGTGAAAGATATTATATGTTGTCACACCATGTAGACATGTGAAAGATATTATATGTTGTCACACCATGTAGACATGTGAAAGATATTATATGTTGTCACACCATGTAGACATGTGAAAGATATTATATGTTGTCACACCATGTAGACATGTGAAAGATATATGCCGCCGCCATTACCACCACCACCACTACCACCAACACCCAGTCTATATTACATAGCCAGCATTAAAACAGAAAGAAACATTTTTTTAATGTATACTAAATACTTTGTTCACTTCATTCCTTGTCTCAGTTAAACTCTAAAGAATCTTGCAATAGTAAATGAATGCAGCTAAAGGGAAATGTAAAAGGTTTGATAGATTCAAGTTTGTCAGACAACCTAGTTTCTAACATTCCATGTACAACACAATTTATATGATTTTAAAGTACTTTCCATTGTACAGGGATGGAATTAACCCTTTAGCATTTACATTACTCTATATTTACTATTGTATTTTCATGGTAAACACATTATTTCACATAATTATCCCACATAATATCAAATCTATTAGACTTTGATATTATTAGTTTTGAGAACAATACCATAACGTTAGTATGAGTGGTCAGTTATGGCCGGTTTGAAAAGAAAGAGGTGAGAAAATTCTGGACGGATATGGTTGGTTTAAATGCTAGAAGGTTAAACAAGTTACAGAATCATTTGAACAGTTCCAAAATATGTTATGATATTTGGTATGTCCTCAAATGAGTTGTTTCCATACAAACTGAGAATATAGCAGCTGCATGGTGAAAACATTGCCCTTGAACCCAGCTTTAGTATTTTTGCTTGGGCAGCATTGTATTTTTCCGCCATTCTGGTACTGTTGTCACATACTGGGATGCCTCATGCAGTGACACATTCTTCAGCGGCAACCTGGTGCAGTCTGTGACTAATCCATACCTCCACAGAAATGTTGTTTGTTCAACATGGGAGGAATTGGGAATTGAATCTACTGCTGATACATGATTAAATCATCATCATCATCATTTTACGTCCGATTTTTCCTGCTTGCAAGGATATTCATATTAATATCATACAGATATTGGAAAAGTTCACATAATAAAGATGTTCAATATTTTTACATTTCCACAATAAATGGGTTCAATATTTTGATATTGCCACATTAAAGGGTTCAATATTTTTAGGGTTCAATGTTTTTATATTTCCACATTAAAGGGGTTCAATATTATTACATTTCCACATTAAAGGGGTTCAATATTTTTACATTTCCACATTAAAGGGGTTCAATATTTTTAGGGTTCAATCATCATCATCATCATCATCGTTTAACGTCTATCTTCCATGCTAGCATGGGTTTAGAGGGGAATTGTCCCACTTGAGGCAAGATTGGTCGTCTCGCTCATATAGGACTGTCTGGCAGGTTTTCTACGGCTGGATGCCCTTCCTAACACCAACCACGTTTACAGCGTGGACTGGGAGGTTTTTACCATGTTACCTACACGGCCACATTACAGCATGGACTGTGTTTTTTTGTTGTGACACCTACACAACCTCATTTATTTAGGACTGGATGTTGTGGTACCAACATAACTTTACCGAGAAAGGGGTAGTGTTTATGGGGGTGGGGGTAGGGGAGTTGGGGGTAGTGGAAGGGGGGTGTATATTTGATTAAGAGGTGCCTACTGACTGTAGGTTTTGCTTTGTACTTACACAAGGCGGGTTTTCTGTATTACTGTGTAGCGCCAAAGATCTCGGTCCAGTGACATTGTTTTAGAGAGGTGTAAGTGTGTAAGGTCGGAATTTATCAAATCATCCCAGGTTTTTCTGGGTCTGCCTACTCCGTAACTTCCGTCAATTTTGTTCGCCCTGCACTTTTTATACAGCTGTTGTTTTTCATGCCAACGTAGTCTTCTTTCAAGTAAACAGCATCTGATCCCTCTTATACCTAATTTCTCACTTAGTTCATTTATGCTTTGCTGTTCACGTATATTACTATTACACATCCAAGCTTCGTTCCTCTCCAGTCTGCGCAGATCCTCTGCACACAATGCCCAAGTCTTACTGCCATGTAACATAGCTGTACGTATGCAGGCATCATACAGTCTGCCTTTCATTTTTAGAGAGAAACCTTTAGCAGCCAATAGTGGTATAAGCTCTCTGAACTTTTTCCATCCCGTTCTGACTCTGGCTACTGTACTTTCTGAGCACCCTCCACCACTGCTGATTTTGTCACCCAGGTAACGGAAGGTGTCCACTATTTCTATAGAGCTATCTGGGCAATAAAAGGAGCTAGTATCCTGTGGGCGCTTGCTACTTATTGCACCTGAGTACTGGCCACATATAAAATCTACGTTCTTAGATAGCTTACCTGTGATTCCACTACATCTTTTATGCACCCATACTTTGCATCTGGGACATAAAATGGAATTTCTGCCTACTCCTTTCCTACACCCTGAGCAAGGCCATTTCCCAGAGGGGACCTGTGCCCTATTTTCCTTCCTACATACTAGAACTTTAGTCTTAAACAAGTTAACTTTAAGGCCTTTTGATTCTAGGCCATGCTTCCATGTTTGGAATTTCTTCTCTAGTTCATCCATCGATTCAGCTATGAGCGTTACATCATCTGCATATAGAAGTTCCTATGGGCAGTCGGTCTTAAACTCCTCTGTTATAGCCTGAAGGGCAATAATAAATAGGAGGAGGAGGGGGTTAAGGAAAGCGCCCTGATGAACACCAACTTTTACGCTAAATTCTTCACTATATTTGTTGTTAATTCTAACCTTGGTGACTTTCTTTATATATGGCTTGTAGAGCTCTCACAAGCCATTCATCAACCCCTAGTATTCTAAAGGCCCACCAGATAATGGCGCGGGGGGGACTCTGTCAAATGCTTTCTCCAATTCAACAAAAGCTAAGTATAGGGGTTTACTTTTAACTAGGCAGTTGTCGTACAAGGAAAAGGGCGTCTGTGGTACTTTTACCTGACACAAACCCGAACTGCACTTCATCTAGATCAATTTGCTCTCTGATTAGTTGTGCTATGTTTTTATATTTCCATATTAAAGGGTTCAATGTTTTTATATTTCCACATTAAAGGGGTTCACTATTTTTACATTTCCACATTAAAGGGGTTCAATATTTTTACATTTCCACTTTAAAGGGGTTCAATATTATTACATTTCCACATTAAAGGGGTTCAATATTTTAGGGTTCAATGTTTTATATTTCCACATTAGAGGGGTTCAATATTTTTACATTTCCACATTAAATGGGTTCAATATTATTACATTTCCACATTAAATCTATTACATTTTAAACATTTCTTTTGAATGAGCTCAACTTGTGGAGAATATTACAATAATAAATTATGTATTAGAATTTTAAGTTATCAATTTAACTGTTTCATTACCATATTTCTTACAAAAGTTAAATTAAAATAATAAAGAAAATGGAGGAATTTAGTAATATAACTAACTTTCTGTTTGGAATATAACTTAACAAAGGTTCTTACATATAATTATGATGGAATGTTTTTAGATAAATATAAAAACTTTAACCCTCTTGTTACAATATTTCTTATAAAAGCCACTTTTAAATCATTTTGAAAATAATCAAGAACTTGAAGGGATTTAGTAATATAGCTTTCTCATTATTTATCTGGTATTTAGAGCATAGCTTAACAAAGGTTCTTACATGGAATTATGATGGAATGCTTAAAGATTTACTCTGTGGAGTGGAGATGGGAGAGATACGCAGTGATATACTTATGGAAGATCCTGGAAGGGTTAGTACCAAACTTCGGCATTGAAAGCAGGACCAACCCACGAATAGGACACCACTGTGTAGTGCCATAGGTCCCATCAAGAATAAGGACCACATATTGCAATAGCCTGGGGTTCAAAGGACTTCAGCTTCTTAATAATCTGCCAAAAAATGTGAGAGATCTACATGGTGTGCATGTAGATGTTTTCAAAAGATATCTCGACATTCTACTGACCAAGATCCCACATTAACCCACAACACGAGGCAAAGCACAAATAAGAGCAGCAGCAACAAACACCCTTTTGCATCAATGCCCAACCAGGGAAGGCTGGCTATAGAGAGTGTAGCATCAGTGGTGGTGCCCTAGCATGGCCTCAGACCCACGGCTGGAACACATAATAGAATAATACAGTAATAGAAAGATAAATATAAACACCTTTAACCCTTTAGTATTTACATTACTCTATATATACTATTATATTTTTGTGGTAAAAGCTTTACCACGAGGCGGTACTATAGCCAATGAGGATTATCCGACGCGTGGTTATTGCTAGTTGAAAACTAAACAATAATATCTCACCTGATATCAAATCTATGAGATTTTGATATTATTTATTTTGAGAACAATACCTTAACATCAGTATGAGCGACTAGTTACAGCTAGTTTGAACAGAAAGAGGTGAGAGAATTCTGGCTGGATATGGCCAGTTTAAATGCTAAAGGGTTAAGATAACCTGTTTTGTATTGTGGAACCAAGGACAATTTATGATAATGTTTCGATCATACTTTGCTAAACTAATTTGAAATGAAACCTTTGATTTTAATTAAGATTGGACTTTATACCTTGTTTTTCAAGAATTATACAACACTTGGGTACCATTGTTGTGGCATAATAAACTAGTTGTTTAGAAAAAAAACAATCTTAATCAAAATATGTTGTTTCAGTCTGATGAAATATGTTATAATTTCTTTCAAATCTATTCTAATCTCTCTACTTATGCAATAACAACTATCAGATATGGTTCATACTGATAAAATGTTATTGTATTAAAATGATGTAGTATATCATTTAGAAAGATATATATTTGTTTCTACTTTAGGCACAAGGCCAGCAATTACCCAGTTCATTACTGGTACTTTATTTTATCGACCCCGTAAGGATGAAAGGCAAAGTCAACCTCGGCGGGATTTGAACTCAGATCGTAAAGGGACGTAACTATGCTGGAAAGCATGGCGTCCGACCCTCTACCGATACTGCCAATGAGATAATGTAGACCCAGTATGTGAAAAATGAACAGGTGGAGTAAGAATACATGTAAAATATATTCTTTCAAATACTTGGAAGGCTCACTAGAAGTAGTTGATAGCTTCTGTTACCTAACAGTAGAGATGGTTGTTGTGAAAGTACAGTAGTTAAAGCAAGAATGGGTTGAGAAAGTTCAAGACACTACTACCTCTGCTAGCAAAAAAGGGTTTCTATTTCAGAGTGAAGAACATATTCTATGATTTTTGTGCACAAACTGTGATGTTACATGGTAGTGAAATGTGAGTCTTGAATGGGGCACTGGAAGCAATCACAGCAGAGAAGTATTTTACTGCAAGCATTCCTTTGGTTAGTCTGCGCCTGTCCATACTGTAAAGTGGTCATGTAGGTGTCCTGACAAAAAGCACCTAGTACACACTGTAAATGTGGTTGGCGTTAGGAAGGGCATCCAACCGTAGAAACCAAGCCCAAATCAGTTCCGTGTGAGCAAAACACAGTCCTCCGACCTGGATCTCTCACAACGGGACAACCTGTCTAACCCATGCTAGCGTTGAAAAATGGACGTTAAACAAGGATGATGATGGTAATGAAGCTTCTCTAAATTAGATTCAAAGCAAGCTTGTTTATTGAGATGTAAAGTATATTACTGTCAAATTTTTAAATATATATATTTGCTACTCCTTAAATGTTGAGTTGTTAGACAGTTTAAGTTTACTGTTATTTCTAGTAACAATTTTATACTCGTCACCAAGTCTTTAATGAACAAATTTTTACCTTTGTTTAGTTCCCCGCATGCGTACAGTATTGTGCATTATGTTGGATATTTCTGGATGTTCGTAATGTTCAGCAACAGGTAAATATATCTTTTTTCTTAGAATAGGAAACAGAACCCGCTCCGAAGATCGGCAAGTTCTGGTGGAATGAGCTATCTTAAATAGTTAATTAACTGTGATGGTCAATTTTGTTCTTTTGCTTGTGAAGCTGCAGTAAGGGCAACATTTATTGATCCCTCTAGCTTTAGGTCGTTTAACAAGGAATCTACCCCTAGAGTGCCTGTGAAGTTTCTTATTTTATTTTAAAGTACTTTACTGTGATCTTCCCTTATTTAAGATATTTCTCTCTCTTTCTATGCATGTCTATACATATACGCGTGCGTGCGTGCGTGGTAATATCTGTAGGTGTGAAAAAGGAAAACAGTACCCAGTCGAGAAGAGAGCAGAAATATTATATTATATATTTATGTTCATACACGGAACGAAAGCGCTTCCCAAGGTTTCAAGACCAATACTGACGACACGTCTTGAATACAAGAGGGATCAAAATTGTGACTTATCTTCAGGTGCTTATACGAGTTTTTTTTCGTATAAGCACTTAATCAAAGTATGCGCCTAAACTATCAACACACTTTTGCCATCTTAATGGTAACTTGTTTATGTTGGCAGCAAAGAAGCCTGGGGGGCGAGAGGCAATGAAATCACAAAAGGCTGTTTTTGCAGCTTCTTGAGGAGTGAATGTTTTTCCTAGCAAGACGTGGTTCAGTGCTTGGAAGACATGATAGTCAGTTGGTGCAAGGTCTGATGAAATATAGTGTGTGACAGAGAGTTTCTAAGCCTAGCTCCTGTAGTTTGAGCAGCGTTGTTTGTGCGACATATGGTCTAGCGTTGTCTTGCAAGAGGATTGACCTGTGTCTATTGACCAATCTTGGTTGTTTAATCGCAAGGTCCCTCATCATTCCATCCAATTGGTACATCCGCTGTAATGGATTGGCCAAGTTTACAAAGCTGTAGTAGATGAAGCCAGCGCTGGACTACCCTTTTTTGTGTGTTTGTTTTTTTGCGATTTATTAGCCTTTTGGGGTCACACACGCCCCCGTAGAAAGTGTGCGACCTTTCTGCCAGGGAGCACAGAGAGAGGGGGTGCTCCCTTCTTCTCTTACCTGTACAAGCCGATATAGAGAGATGGCCCACTTACACGGGCCATTATTGCTACTTTCACCCATCTTTCATGGAATTGGCTGGGACTGAGTGCCTTTTTCGGGTGAAAGTAGCAATAATGGCCCGTGTAAGTGGGCCATCTCTCTATATCGGCTTGTACAGGTAAGAGAAGAAGGGAGCACCCCCCTCTCTCTGTACTCCCTGGCAGAAAGGTCGCACACTTTCTACGGGGGGGGGGGGGGGTGACCCCAAAAGGCTAATAAATCGCAAAAAAACAAACAAAAAAGGGGCAAATAAAGAAATTTATGCCCCAGTGGCAAATAAATCGGAAAAAAAAAAAAAAAAAAAAAAATTATTTCTTTTAACGGCTAAAAAAAGGGGGAATGTAAATTTGTTGGAATAGCCTCATACATTGAAGTAAGCAGCAACTGCAGCAAGTAAGCGGCATTTAGACAGCTAAAATTGGATATCGCCGATTTCTTTATTTGCCCCCCCCCCCCCTTTTTTTTGCGATTTATTAGCCTTTTGGGGTCACACACACCCCCGTAGAAAGTGTGCGTTACTGTGGAGAAGGAATTAGAAACAATTTTATCAAAATTCACTGCTATTCGGGAACATACAAAGCGAACTTTGGGTGACATACCAACTTCTGTTGATAATATAAGGAAAGAAATCAGTGAAGGTATTTATTACATTTTGATTGCATTTTTATTACAACCACTAATACTTACTATTATACCGAGGGGCCCTGCCCGTTCGGGAAAGGCTCTACAGACACGGATTCCGGGACGGAAACCCCTTGGAAAAGAAATGTCCCAGATGCGTTTGCAACGAGGAAACTGTGGGGATATGTCGCCGGCCAACAAATGGTCCTCTTCTTCCGATACCACTTCGAAAGAAGGATCAAGGTGGAGAAAAAGGCACTCAGTCCCAGCCAATTCTATGAAAGATGGGCGAAAGTAGCAATAATTGTTTCTACTTTTGAAAGTAGCAATAATTGTTTCTACTTTAGGCACAAGGCCAGCAATTACCCAGTGCATTACTGGTACTTTATTTTATCGACCCCGTAAGGATGAAAGGCAAAGTCAACCTCGGCAGGATTTGAACTCAGATCGTAAAGGGACGTAACTATGCTGGAAAGCATGGCGTCCGACCCTCTACCGATACTGCCAAAATGGCCCGTGTAAGTGGGCCATCTCTCTATATCGGCTTGTACAGGTAAGAGAAGAAGGGAGCACCCCCCCCTCTCTCTGTGCTCCCTGGCAGAAAGCTCGCACACTTTCTACGGGGGTGTGTGTGACCCCAAAAGGCTAATAAATCGCAAAAAAACAAACAAAAAAAAGGGGCAAATAAAGAAATCTATGCCCCATAAATAAATCTATATTTCTTTTAACGGCTAAAAAAAAGGGGAATGTAAATTTGTTGGAATAGCCTCATACATTGAAGTAAGCAAATTGGATATCGCCCACGTGCTATTTATATGTATTGCTTTGAGCGAGTATGCAAGAGCGTGTATGTATATGACGTGTATGCGTGAATGTGTGTGATTATATAAATGCCTATGTATGTGTGTAAATGCCGTGACATATTTGTGTGTGTATGTAAGAATGTATAACAAAATACTGGTGTGTATGAATATAACAAAGATGCTCGGTTGTGTATATAAAGTTTAATTAACAAGTTGAAGTTATGTAGAACAGAATTGTTGACATGTCAATGGGTAGATGAAAGAATGAAGTTATTTGTTACCGTTTTGAAGTTAGCTCGCAAGAGACCATGTTAGGGTTGCCAGTCGAACGCGCCTGGCCGAAGGGCCAGGCAGGTTAGAAGGCCAGGAGCCGAAAGGCAAATGAGAGAGAGAGAGAGATCGCTCTGAGTATCCTTTTTATAGGGTCTCAAGACGGAAGTGACAAAAAGGGAAGTAATTCCAGCTACTTCCTGTCTAGAGAGCGTTAATCTATTGGTGACGTGATCGTCACAACAAGGGAGGCAACTCTTGCTACAAATGTGTGCAGGTATTTGTCGGGTTGAATTTATATCTTGGGGGGACCCAGGCACTTCAGGTCTGGGGGCCCCTCATACACAAAAAACTAGAATACACAGCAACCCCCTCCACCAATTTTACATATCAAAATTAGCTTGGCGCAAGTAATTGAAATTGAAACGTTATACATACAGGTATTAAATAAAACAATTCTAACTATCCTAAAACTAAAAAGCCCAGCTGAGGGCACAAATAAATTGCTACAGCCGTCGCTGGTGGGGACACCCACTGCAGGGAGCCAGGGGAAATTGCGCCCTTTGACCCCCCCCCCATTACATCCGGCCCTGTGTATGTGAGAACGTTTGAGTGTGCGTAAGCACATGTATGCATGTAGATATGCATGTATATGAAGGTTGGATCAAGCTAAATCAACCACTGTGTGTTATTCCTTTCCATTCTATTATTAATAGAGGCCACAAGTCATTTAATCAAGAGGGCCTCTTTGATTCTCAGGGTGTCTATACTGCATTCAGTAGCCAAGATAGTGGTGGCTATTTCTTTAATCCTTGTTTTTGAATTTGAGGATGTTTGTAAAATGATGAGTAGTTAGTGATGATGTGTTCTTTTATTCTGAGGTGCAGGGGTTGAATAGTGCTGCCAATGTAGAATTGGCTGCACTTGTTACGTTACAGCCTGCACACCACATATGCACGAAGGCAATGATTGATGTTGTGGATAGGGCAATTGCTTAGGGTGCACGTGTTCTCATTGTTGAGGGGCTGTTTTTTTAGATAGACATCTCCACAGGGAAGGGCCTAAGTGGGTTAGTTTGATGTTAAGGCATTATCTCTGGATGGTCTTGCATATGGCATTGGTTGTTTCTTTGCTGAGACGTGGAATCCTGAAGAAGCAATTGTTGTCCTTCTTATGGGTTTGAGGTTCCACAGTGGAGTGCAGAAAGAGGCTGAGTAGCTGTTGGTTTCTAACACCATGCAGAGCTGTCTGATATGGGTGGCTTTACTTGAATCATCGCCGCATTTGTTGCGTATGCGTGCAATTTCACTTTTTATGTACCCTCTGCTGGAGCTTTTGAGGAGGGCAGATTTGTGGTGGATAAAAGGTCCCTGCAAGTCGTTTTGCAGTAGGAATTGGTGTTGATTTTTCCACTTTCAGTGATGTCCTGTCTGCAATCGAACGGCAAGGGATCTGGAGTTGGAGGGATGTTTTACAGTGAACATAATGTTTTCGTCTGCATTGTTGAACGACTCAAATATCCTTTTGGCACTCTTGCAGGAAGATGTGAGGATGAGGATATTATCTACATATCTAGTGAAGAATGTACAGTAAACCTGCCTGGCTTGATACCATGTATAGTCATGATGTCTGTTGGTAGGTGTGGCCAAGGAAACTGAAAATGGCATTGTTGACAACAGTGGATAGGAGCTGGGGGATGTCGGTCAGAGTGAGGCTGAAGCAGTGTAGGTTGGTGGAACATATGCATTCTGTTAGTATGTCTATAGATAGGAGTGCAGGTACCTATATATATATATATATATATATATATATATATATATATATATATATATATATATATATATATATATATATATATATATATATATAAGGATAATACGTCTAGGCTGAAGGCATACCTGTTGTATTTATGGATGTTGGATTCTAGTTGTTTGAGTTATTGGATGTCTTTTTTCGGGCTTTGATGTGGCCTGGGAATGTTGACAACAGTGGTTTTAAAATCTCGGAGAGAAGAAGCCATGAGAATTTGTATGGAGGTAGTTCTACACTGGAAACAATGGGCTTGATTTTCAGGTCGGTTCCTTATTTGTGGATCTTAATAAGGTGGTAGAAATTAGGTAGTCTGCTGGGGTTTTTTTTTCACAGATGTTGGTCCACATGTTGTTGATCTGGCTCTCAATCAGTGCAAGTGTGATTCCAGTGACTTTAGAGTAGAGACTGTTGTCATTAAGATGCTGATAGACTAAATCATTGAAGGTCTCTCTGGTAATAACGCTGAGCAATTTCCCCTGGTTGGAGGAGAGGTATATGAAGTTCCTTGATCTTAAATCCCTCAGAGTGGTGAGTTGCGATCTGGAGAGGTTGTGAGGTGCATGTGTATGTGTGTGTTTTAGTAGGATATTGGATAAAGCATGTTTGAATCTTGAAAATTTAGTCAAATGTGGTCACAGTTGGTGGGTGGAGGGTAGAGTGGGTTGTTGAGGTGGTAGTTAGGGAATTTAGAATGAGTTGCTGTGGAGGTGGTAGTCTCAGAGGTGTGGATGAAGGTCAGTCACTTGAGTTTGTATGCTGCTCTACAGAAATATAGGCACTCTGAGAATCAAAGAGGCCCTCTTGATTAAATGACATAGGCCCCCTATTAATAATCGAATGGAACGGAACAAGGCACAATAACTAATCTAGTTTGATCCAACCTACATATACATGCATATCTACATACACACACATGCTTACACACACAGGTTCTCACATACACGCATATATTCTTACACACACACACAAAAACATATGTCACTGCATTTACACACATACATACACATATACTCATACACATTTATACATATACATACACACTTACATTCAAGTTCATACACACACACGTGCTTACACACACGAGCTTACACACACACGTGCTTACACACATACATGCTTACATACACACATGCTTACACACATACGTGCTTACACACACACCCACATATACAAACATATATCACTTGCCTTTACACACATACATTTATATACTAATACACATCATCATCATCATCATTTCATTTTACGTCCGATTTTCCCTGCTTGCAAGGGTGGGACGGGAACTGATTCTGGCATGATTTCTACAGCTGGATGCCCTTCCTAACACCAACCTCATTTACAGTGAGTGCTGGGTGCTTTTTTCCGTGGCACCTACACGTTTACACACACACACACACACACACACACACACATACACATTTACACACACATACACGCGCGCACGCACACACACACACACACACACACACACACACACACACACACACACACACACACACACACACACACACACACACACACACACACACACACACACACACACACGTACCAACAATAAAGCAATTCATTGTTGATTATCTTTCCTTAACTGATGAAACCCTCATTTCTTTTATTCAATTAAACCTTCATTAGATAAGAAGCTAATCAGCTGTCAATACTCATAACGTTATCTTTATTAGTGTTAGGTACTGTTACGTGATATACAACATGTTGGTCAAGTTAGTGGCGTAGCATGGGCAAAGCCACAGGGATGGTCACCCCCAGTTCAGACAGGGGTAACCACAGTAAATAAGGTACTCAATACATTAGTAGAATGTAAACATTATGTTTAATATATAAATGGTTTCTATATGACTAGAACTGTTTCATTCAAAAGAAATCATCAGGAAAGCCCTGATGAGAGAGAGAGAGAGAGAGGGGGAGATAGAGAGGGTGAGAGAGAGAGACTAAAAGAGAGGAAGAGTTACAGAGGGTGAGAGAGAATGTGTGTGTGACAAGAGAGAGAAACACAGAGAGAGAAGTTTGTAGCAGACTAGAAGAAATTGAAAGAGACCGCACACTGTGTGTGTAACTGTGTGTGTGTGTATAACTGTGTGAGACAAGACTATGCTATTGTACAGGAAAGGTGGGGACGAAAGTAACTATTAGCAGAGAAAGTGAAAGGAAGACGCTGTATGTTTATTTCTGTTCTGTTCTGTGTGCATGTATGTATGTGTCAGTGAAGATTGTGTGTATGTGTGACCACAAAAGTCTAGAATCACCTTAAACCATAGATCAAAGTATCAGTTGAAGGTTTAACAATATTGTGTTAGCTTTTATAAAGTTGTTTTACACCAGTCTTTGATTTTACAGAACATAGAAAAAATTTATACTATTTGAAATTAATCTACGGTGTATATTAATTGAGGTTTTTGAGGATAGTGTCATATGCCAAAACACCGCTCATCTATCAGAAGATTACAATGTCTGCCAAACGATTGAAATCTTCAAGGGAAAGAGAAACTCACGAACAATATAATAAAAGACTTGGGAATAAAGGGACAAGTCAACATTGGGACATTCAGCAGAATATGAGATGGGAAACAGAACGATTAAGACAACAAGAAAGACGACCGCAACTTTCTGAAAGTGTTCAGAACCTGAGACAGGAAACAGAAAGATTAAGGCAAGACGAAAGACTATCGCAACAAACAAAGGTTCAATATGAAAATCACCAAGAGGCAATGAAAGTTGCGATGCAAACTTGACGAGCACAAAGGACTCTTCAAGACAGAATAAACTGGCTAAGAGCTGCGTTTTCATATGATCCATCAAAGAATTATAGAAATGATCCTAAAGTCAGGATAGGTAGCATGGATATTACACTTGGCATGTGTTGTTTTGGAGGAAAGGTCAGACACCACTGATAGAGGATCCTCCAGCTTTTATCCATATACTGCTTACTGACCGTACTGACAAAGCTAAACACTTCAGAAGCAATGTTATGCGGTATATTGCTGTGTTTCAGATGACGTCCTTTGGAGCTGAAAAAGATCATACTGACTATGGTTATTTCACCACATTTAAAATCCAAGGCCAATGCTACCATTTAATCGGCAGTTTATTCCCTCAGCCTAATAAGGAAGTTTTATGATTGTTTTTTTTTTATGTCTCTCTCTCTCTCTCACACACATTACAGTCTCACCTCAAACTGTAAACCAGACAATACATCCAATACACTCATTTTGTCTTTTATCCGTCTTCACTTAACTGTTCTCTTGGGCAAATCCGAGTACCTCAGCTAGTAATATATACTAAGGAAGTGACAATTAAACAGAGACATATTGAGTGTAAGAGAATGCTTCAGTCTGGACAATCATGTGATAACCTCTCTAATGCTAGTCCCACAATAAAATACACCCAGTTCACTCTGTAAGGTGGTTGGTATTAGGAGGGACATCCAGCCATAGAAATTATGCCAAATATAGAACATATGAGCAAGAAGTAGTCTAATCTCAGAACATAACAATCCATCCAACACTTGGCAGCATGGAGAGTGGATGTTAAATTATGATGATGATGATACTGAGTTTGTTATATAATAATAGTTCATGTTTATTGCCAATGAATTGACAGAGTCATCAGAACATCAGATAGATGCCTTGCAGTATTTATAAGCTCTTTATTTTCTGAGTTCAAATTCCACCAGAGTCAACTTTGCTTTTCATCCTTCCTGGGTCAATAAAATAAAATACCAGTCAAGTAATGGTTCTTTATTTTTTTTCGGAAAATAAAGGAAATCAACTTTCCCCTCTTCCCAAAATTGCTGGCCTTGTGCCTAAATTAGAAACCATTATTATTTAGACTGTTTTCTCAGATAAGGTGTTGAAAATCCTGATATTGTATGATAGTAGACCACAACCAGTGGCTTTAGGCATCACTAAATTTGTCTCCATCAACTGTTCATAACTTTCCAACTAGATTGTACTGTTTCCAAAAGACAAGATTTCTGGAATAAAGCTATAGAGCATTCAATTTCTATTTCCTTTATCCAATGATCAAATTTATGAGTTACTATTTCCAAAGCCACATACCACTCTTGCTATTACATTTTCAATTTCCACAACTGTGCAACCTCATATTTTAATAGATTGTAGTTTCTCTTCTTTTCCTCTTCTTTTTTTCTTTATTTTTGAGTCGAAAGAGCATAAAGGGTTTATTATATATCCCGCTTTCTGTCTTTTGTCCCCTTCCCTTATGTCTGGCTTATTGTGCTCTAATACCTTGTCTGTATTGCAAAGTCCCCTAATATTTTACAATCTTCCAATTCAATTACTTTCTGTGATTTACAGTTGAACCACTTAACCTCACACTCAAATCACCATTTCTGGCCAAGTTTCCAATATATAACCTAGACTACTTCATCATGTAGAGTGCACTGCGCAGGCTTCCTTGAAAGGACACGTGTCCCAGTCTTCACAGCACAGATTTTCATTCTTACTATGCAACACTTGGCAGCAAACCTATCAAGTGCATTGTCAGATATCATCTTCCAACAAGTTAAGTAGTACCATGTTGTCTGCAAATTCCATAACAGTTCTAGTCCTGTAGAAGCCATCTCTATATTAAACATGGTATATATATATTCACAATTGTATTCTTTCAGTCATTATGTAGATTTTCATTTTTCTTTTATTCAGGAATCATTTGGCAATATGGAATAAGGTTTATATATATATATATTAAAAAGAAAATCTTAATAGAAACTTCAATTATTTATATAACATAATATGAATAAATATATTTGAAATGTGAGCATCCCAATGTAAATGATTAGAATAATAGTTAATCATTATAAGTAATAGTTGAGAGAATTGGGTAAAGTAACACTAGAGATGGAAAAATATTGACAGAGGGGCCTGCAAGGAATCAAATTCTACATCTCTTGGATGTCAGGATTCCACTCTGGCACCTTTGTCTACTTTTTCTGTATCCAGGGGACCTTTACTTGATTTTCTCAACTATTATTTATAGTGATTAATTATTATTCTGCTAATTAGCTTTGAGACACACACATTTCAAATTTCAAATTTTCCCAATGTTTCTTAAGACTGGGGCGAAAACCACACTGTCCATCAGTTAGAATGTCTCAGGAAAAAATTGCTGGACAGACATTGCGGGCAAAACCAACCAGCAGGAGACTTAGGAGTAGACCCCGAGCAAGATGGTTGGATAACATCCATGAGCTTGGCTGGTGTCGCTTGAGGATCCAGATCAGTTGGAGACGGTTACATCTGACAGACCCTGCTGGAAGGAATGTTTGAGGACTCTGCCCCCACAACCCTATCAGGAATAGGTGGGGAAAGAAGAAGTCATGATTTATTCTTTACTGAACCCATCATCAGAAATTAAACACTTAATTGTTATTATTTTCCTTGTTTCAGTCATTAGACTGTTGTCATGTTGGGGCACCACCTTGAATAAAGTGGGAGAGGAAGAAGAAGAAGAAGAAGAAGAAGAAGAAGAAGAAGAAGAAGAAGAAGAAGAAGAAGAAGAAGAAGAAGAAGAAGAAGAAGAAGAAGTTTCTTAAGTCAAATGCTTTGTTTACATTTCTAGAATAAGTATATATTTATTTGGTTAAAGTAGTTGACTATACTCAAGGACATCTGACCATAGTAACTACAGATTGTGTACAACAGATGTATGCATACACCAGCTATAAGTATTCATACATACAGATAAAGATAAGCCATAGATATATATAGTCAAGTACATATAATGATAAAGTAAATTATAGTGGATGTGGTGGAGGGAGTGAAGGGGGTTAAAGTGTGGAGGAGGATAGTTAGGTTTGCTGTGTGTGTGTGTGTGTGAGTGTGAATGAGTGAGTGAGAGTAAGTGAGTTAGTGAAAGAACGAGTGAGAGTAAGAAAGCATAAGGATGGTGAAAGACTGCGATGAAGTGAGTGAGGAACTGAGTGAGATGTGTGAGTGCGGGTATGGGACCATGAGAGATTGTAGTGAAATCTATCCACATATATTGACCCCTAAACAACATGAGTTCACTTTTCTCTTTATCTTGGGTTGGTGCCAGTAGTCTTGAGAAACTGGCCAACTTTGGGTTAAATGAGATAAGATTTTCTTAAAGCCATTCCACTTTCATTTCTCAAAAGAGAAGGACATCAGTTTTAGTTACTCAAGCAGTAGAGAGATGTAACGCTTAGCAAAAAAAACACTTCAGCCCTCTCGACAGGGTTGGAACTTCGATAAAAGTTGGTTCAATGCATCTTGTTAGACTACTAGTACATTCACACAAACCAACCACACAAATATAACACACAATTCACTTGGTTCTTTGTTGTTTTCCTGTGTTGTCAACAATAGCTTCAACATAAGTTATTTCTCAATAAAATCATTATTGTAGCAATGTTTGTTATTGTTCATAGGTTATTGTAATGTCAGCTTTACTTTCAGCCTTCAACTTTCAACAACTGACTATGGCAATGAGTACAGCCACACATCTTGATTCACTGAGACACACACACTCAATTCATTTACCATAAGTCACAAATTTCTCGCAGCTCTTATATGGGAGAGAGCTATTCATGAAATCACCCATTAAGCCAGCAACATTACTACTACAACATCAGCCAAAGTGAACATAAACCACCAAACAATGGACAAATACCAATTCTCAGCACCAATAACAATAAAAATAAACATCATTACAAGAGAGCCTATGAGGGAGCGTCTATATAGTCCCTTGAATATACTCAATGCAGGACCCAAATCCCCATTCAATAAGCCCTATTATCTTGAAAATGGGGGTTACATGTGTCAATGATGGAATTTCAATGTATTAGATCTCTGTTTGTTCAGATGAAGAAAGTTCCAGTTGTTCAATTAATGGAACAGCATGCTTATGAAATTAACATACAAGTGGCTGAGCATTCTAAAGAAACGTAGTTCTCAGGGAGATTCAGCATGACACAGTGATTAACAAGGCTATCCCTTTGAATTATAGGTCATAAGTTTGATTCCTACACTAGGCAGTGCATTGTGCCCTTGGGCAAGACACTATATTTCACGTTGCTCCAGTGAAAAAAAATTAGTTGTACCTGCAATTCAAAGTGTCAGCCTTCTCACATATTGTGTCATGCTGAATCTTTTTGAGAATTACATTATGCAGGGCCGGATTTAATGGAGAGCAAAGGGGGCAATTGTTCCAGGTCCCCTGCAGTGGGGGGTGGGGTGGGGGTGGAGGGGCACCAGCGATGGACATAGCAATTTATTTGTGCTTTCAGCTGGGCTTTTTAGTTTTAGGATGGTTAGAATTTTTGAATTTAATACCTGTATGTATAACTTTTCAATTCCATTTACTTGTGCCAAGCTAACTTTCATATGTAAAATTGTGGGGTTTGTTGTGTATTCTAATTTTTTGTGTATGAGCCCCCCCAACCCTTAAGTGGCCCAGGTCCTCCAAGGTCTAAATCCAACCCTGGGTGTTCATGTACATGTAACTGTGCAATGTTCAACCATTTCCCTGTTCATTTTACAAGCATGCTGTTCAAAGAACTTACACACTGATCATTGCATGGATGGAAGTCCAACAACAACAACGACAATAGCAACAGCAGCAACAGCAGCAACAGCTATAACAGCAGCAGCAGCAGCAGCAGCAGCAGCAGCAGCAACAGCTACATCAGCAGCATGTTCATTGTATAGAAATGTTCATGTGAATCATGTATTAAAACTCCTTTCACACACAAACATTGTTTTACTACAAAACAATTGCTAAATATTTCCTTGATTTGTTTTATAAAGAGTTAAATCATATGACATATATCTCATGATATTTAAAGACCAAAATATGCTCACAAAATGAATTTTAATATTTATACATATATATATGTAATGTGTGTGTGTATATATATATATATATATATATATATATATATATATATTTATTTAGGTTTGTTGGTTCACCACTGGATAGAACTGGTCATTCCGTATAGTCAACCTTGATGTAATATTAGGGATAGCACTCGATGTAATGCAACTCACCCGTCTTCGTTTGTGTTGTTGGTGGTGCAAGTACAGAGTTAATTATTATAAAATAACAGGAGGCTGGACTAGTGTAATTCCTTAAAAGGTTTATTATACTATGATCATTTCAGTGACCGGGTTCAGTATGAATCCAGTGACATCATCAGGTATTCAAAATTTAACAAAGGAATAGACAAGATCCATGTGGCTGAAAGCAGAGACAGGAGGGCGGCCGAACATTTAGCAGCTTCTAGCCCGGTCAGCCGCCCTCAAGTCCATATTATAATATATATATATTATTATTATTATATATATATATATATATATATATATAGTTAGTTCCACAACAAATTACCAAACCATACTGAAGGATGTGCATTTCACTGTGCGGATTTTCAAGCCATGTATGATAGACATGGAAGTGTATATCAGCTGACTAGATTCTGCGCGAAGGACGGCGATATTTTAGTGGTAAGGGAGATAACTCAAATTAGTCTGATGCGGGGGGGGGGGGGATTATTTTCGTTTGAGTTAGTTCATTCCAAGTAAGATTTATGGTTATCCCAGGTCTTTTCAGTTATGTAACAAGTACTTTACAGCATGGGAGCAGTGATAAAAAAAATTGGCTCTCGTGTTAAAGCAATTACTATTACATAACCTCTGCATGAAATTTATTTTTTCATCAATACGCAGCTTACAGGATATTTCTCCATTTCTGTATGACCTGGATTTGACCAGAACTTTTAATTGAATGGAGTAATTCACGTCTGCCTCGTTGAGTGACCATATGTGGCTTGATAGCTTCATGGACGATCGCTTATCAAAGTGTCTAAAGGTGGTCTGATGGTTAAGGAAGCATTCTTTAAACTGGTCCTTCGACATGCCTGCATATGTTTTGACGTCCTGTTGATTTGGTTGAGTGGATGTAACTTTAGCCTCATAGACTACTGCAGGTATATTACACTGTTGTTGAAGAGGACATGCTTCTGGCCTTCTGCAAGTGCATCCGGATGAGGAAGAGCTCTTGGAGTTGGTGGTGATGTGGGTTTTCATATTTTTAGCACAGGAATATCTGAGTTTCACCTTAAGTCTGTATTTATATTCTATCGAGAAGTGCCTGTTTAAGAGTGCCAAGAATTTCCTACTTACATTAGTTCTAACACCGAGCGAGAAGTGTGGACAGAACTAAATTATTTTTTTATTTGTATTCTCTTTCTACTGGTAGTGTGATTAGGAGGGGAGTAAGGAATTTTATCAGAGAAGCCGCAGTTATTGTAAGGTGGCACTCTGTCAAAGATGGAATTGTTAGAAGAAAGATTAGAAATCCTACTACTGATGTTTTTAACGTCATCAAACACTTGTGATGGCAGGCACTGGCTTTCGAGGGAAAAATTACCGGTACTGCTGACACCTACAACCTGAAATCGAGAGTCTATCCACCCAAGGTAAATAACTTCGTTTTTTTCATTACTTTCCACTAACACTCTAGCCCTTTCCAAAACAAACTTAGCAGAGACATTAAAAAATTTAGGTCTTTCACTATCACTTTCGTCCTATCTGATAAAACAAATAACATTTATGAAGTTGACCAAACTACTTACAACCATTTGGCATGAAAGACTATAACATCGAAGTACAAAAAAGCAGACCCCTTAGCTTACATTAACAACTTAGATAAGAAACTACAATACCTAGCTAATTGTGAGGCTTTTAATGGTCACAAGGTCAATTTTGCTACTAACCCTACTTGTAGACTGTTGAACCCAGCACGTACAGAGATGGGGTTAGTCAGCAAATCTATTCTTAAAGGATTAGTTAAGACCATTAGGAAGAAATCCAACCTGTTCCAGTGGGAAAACAATGATTCTGTTGTTAAGTGGTTCATTGTTAACTGCAGTAGTGGACAGCCATAATCTTTTTCTGCTTGTTGAAGCTTTCATAATCAGATGTGTTTAGTGATTATCCTTGCATCCCCCCCCCCCCTACCATCATCACCATCATCATTTGTTGTCAAGGAATTTATAAACAATGTCAACAGGTTGAAATGATTTGACATCTTTTCTTCAGTTCTGCTAATTGTTGATATCAGTCTTTCTTTTCACATTCAAGGCCTCTGCCATTAGACTGAGACCATGCTGGGGCACCACATTCTTTTATTGGCTTCAGTCATTAGACTGTGACCATGCTGGGGCACCACATTCTGTTATTGGCTTCAGTCATTAGACTGACCATGCTGGGGCACCTCCCTGATACGATATAATCAATCATCTGTTTCTACGAGATGTCTCCTTCTGGTTCTAGTTCATACACACACACACGCACACACACCCATACACATATATACATGTACACACATACATACACAGACACATACATGCACACACACATACACACATATGTAGACACACACCACACATATATGCACATGCGTGCATACACATACAAACATACACACTCACATATTCACACCAACACACACACACATATATATATATATACCCCACCCCCACACTCACACACACACTTACATATACACGCACACTCACATATACACACACATACTCACATATACACACACACGCACACACACACATATATATATATATATAGAGAGAGGTAGAACACTGGAAGGTAATATCCATAGTAGTAGAGCACTCAGTCCAAGGGACGAGTTAGGTAGAAGTAGTAACACAACAGTTAGTTCACTATACCTAGAACAATTGCTTCACCTTATGCGGATCTTCAGCTCGGAGTGGTAATGGTTATGCGGAACAAGAAGGACAACCGTCGCATGCGCAGAAACGGTCACTTCACCCAAGCGATACAAAACCACGGGCGAAAGGTGTAAGGGAGATAACTGCGAATGTCCAGAATAAAATGTTCGAGTTGATTAGAAAATTAGAATGTTGTTGTTATTCAATTCTGAGCTTTGTAGTTATGCAGGAGGTGTTTCCAGGCATGTGGACAACGTGAGAAGATTTCATTTCTTGAATTTAGACAAACGCTATTGCATAATCTCCTTAGAATATTTATCCTTTCTTCAATACACAGTCTACAAGACGGATTGCTTGGACTTGGAAGCGTTCCTGGTGAGCTTAAGATGGCGAGCTCTAGCTTTCGATGGCAAAATTATAGGCACCAGTAACACCTTCGACCTGAGATCGAGAGCCTACCCTCCTAAGGTAACTGAACTCGCTCCTTTCGAAGTGGACCTTTTTGACGTAGTCGCTAACATTTCCTTTCGCAAACACTCTAACACCTTCCAAACTAGAAATTTAGGTCTTCCAATAACACTTTCGTTCTTTCTGACAAAACCAATAATATTTACAAAGTCGACAACACTACTTACAGCCACTTGGCACGTAACGCCATACCTCTAAATATAAGAAGGCTAACCCTATGGCCTACCACAACATCAATACAGAAGCCAAAGACCTTGCTGCCACCCTTAAGGTAGATAAGAAACTACAATGCTTAGTTAAACGTGAGGCGTTTCTCACCCTGAAGGATCACAAGGTAGACTTTGCTTCTAATCCCATGTGTAGACTACTAAACCCGGCACGCACGGAAATGGGACTAGTCACTAAGGCTATACTTAGGAACATAGTTAAGACCATTAGGACCAAGTCCAACCTGTCCCAGTGGGAGAACAGTAACTCCGTCATTAAGTGGTTTAACTCCTTCAAATCCAAAAAAGTGAAGTTCACGCAATTCGACATTGTAGATTTTTACCCGTCGATCTCAGAGACCCTGTTAAACAAAGCGTTGGACTTTGCTACCACTTACACTACCGTCCATGTTTTAGACAGGGAGATCATCGTTCACTGCCGGAAAACCCTCCTCTTCAACAACGGAGTAGCCTGGGCCCAAAAGTCAACCACTTCAGAACTATTCAACGTCTCCATTGGATCGTTCGACAGTGCTGACGTATGCGACTTGGTTGGCTTATTTATTTTAGATATATTACATGTTAGATTCCGGGGACTTCCACGCGGGAATATACCGCGACGATGGTCTGACCTTATCGAGCCATAAAAGTGGTCACGACATCGACCGGTTTAAAAAAAGATTTAACTTGTACTTTTAATGAGTTAGGACTTAGGATAACGGTAGCTACCAACCTCTCTAGTGTAGATTTCTTAGACATTAATTTATACCTTCGCACATACCTTCACACATACTTTCAGACCCTTCCATAAATTAAATGAAAAACTTAATTACATACACACGGACTCATGCCACCCTCCTACTGTTTTTAGAAACTTCGTAAATAATATCAGTACTAGAATCTCTAACTTCTCTAATAAGGCAATTTTTGTCAGAGCGTCCCCTACTATAACACGGCTACTATAACAGCGGCTTCTTGCAACCAATTACTTACTTCCCCACTAACACCAACAGCAATAAGAAAAGAAATCGTAACAATAGACAAACTATCTGGTTCTCTCCTCCCTTCTCACTCAACGTTAAAACTAATGTAGGAATAATTTTTTTAGCCCCCTTAGATAGACACTTTTCCATAAGTCACAAATACTGCTCCATCTTTAACAGACATAGAGTAAAACTAGAGTACTCCTGCACTAAGAATATGAAGGCCTACATCACCAACAGTCCTAAGAGCGGCACCCCACCAGGATGTTCTTGCCGAAAGCCTGAAGCTTGTCCCCTTCAATAGCAATGCAACACACCCACTGTAGTTTATGAAGCTGTGGTCACTTCCAACCGACTAAATCAACCATAGGAGGTCAAATCCTATGTGGGCATGGCGGAGGGCCGATTTAAGGAATGCATCCTGAACCATCAGTCGACCTTTAGGTACCCAGACAAACGATCATCCACAAAGCTCGCGAGCCACGTATGGTCCCTCAAAGACTCAGGTATAGATTACTCCATTCAATGGAAAGCTATCACTAAGTCCAGGCCATACGCAAGGGGCAATCCGTCTTGTATTGAAGAAAGGATAAATATTCTAAGGAGATTACGCAATAGCGATTGCCTAAATACAAGAAATAAAATCTTCTCCCGTTGTCCACATGCCTGGAAACACCTCTTGCATAACTACAAAGCTCCGGATTGAATAACAACAACACTCTAATTTTCTAATCAACTCAAACATTTTATTCCAGACATTCGCAGTTATCTCCCTTAAACCTTTCGCCCGTGGTTTTGTATTGCTTGGGTGAAGTGACCGTTTTTGCGCATGCGCGTTCATACGGTTGTTCTTCCTGTTCCGTATAACCATTACCAGTCCGAGCTGAAGATCTGCATAAGGTGAAACAATTGTTCTCGGTATGGTGAACTAACTGTTGGGTTACTACTTCTATATATATATATATATATATATATACACACTCACTCACATATATACACACACACTCACATATACACACACACACTGTCACATACACACACACACACTCACATATACACACATACACACACACACTCACGTATACATACACACTGTTACATATACACACTCACATATACACAGACATGCACTTACATATACACATATTTTAAGCATTTTTTTGTATTTCCTTATTAGTACTCTGGCACTCACTTCAATTATTCAATAATGGTTTCTAAGTTAGGCACAAGCCCAACAATCTTTTAGAAGAGGGAAAAGGCGATTAAATTGACCCCAGTGCATTACTGGTACTTTATTTTATCGACCTCTTAAGGATGAAAGGCAAAGCTAACCACAGTGAGATTTAAAATCAGGGCATAAAGGGCCGTAACTCTATGCTGCAAAGCAATTATTCAATAATAGGAGCTAACAAGGCACCCTGTATGTGGTTGCTAGACATACTAGAAATAGTAGTCAAAACTACTACTACTACTACTACTACTACTACTACTACTACTACTACTACTACTACCAATCTTACACTTTGGTAGCACACCAAATTACATCTCACGGCACGCCAGTGTAGGTTTAGAGTTAAGTTTGTGGTTAAGAATCATAATCTCTTATGTTTCAATGTAGGAATCCAAAGATCTTTCTCCTCCTCCTTCTTCTTCTCCTTCTTCTTGCCAGGGTTATTGAGACAGAGTCCTCAAGCATGCCTTCCAGCAGGTCCTGTCAGAGCCAAAACATCTCCAATTGATCTGATTGGATCCCCCTCTTCCTAAAACCCCACTTCAAAAAACTGCCCCATAGAGACAAAGAAATAATGGGGATGTTTGTGATGGGATGTTGAAAAATTGAAATTTCAAAAGAAACTTTTTTTTTTTTGCGGAATTGTAATCTCTGATGTTTCCAATGTAGGAATCTGAAGAAATTTTCTAAAAATCAAACAAAAATATATTCATGGAGCAATGTTTGAATGTTGCCAGAATTAACATTATCTTTCCTTTATCACTCCAAGATCAATAAAATAAGTGCCAGTTGGATATATATGGTCATTGATTCTATTGATTATTCTGGTGTTCTCATTGCCCAAGGAAAAAAAATCATCATCATCATCATCACCACCACCATCACCATCACCACTGCCACAACCACTAAAAGCACCACCAAAACCAACACCATCATCATCACCACCACCACCAAAACCACTACCACCACCACCCCACCATCACTATTACAACAACCACCACAATCATCATCATCACCACCACCATCACCATCACAACAACCATCACCACCATCATCATCATCATCACCACCACCACTACCACCACCACCACCACCACCACCACCAAAACCATCACTAAAACAACCACCACCACCACCAGCATCACCATCACTAAAACCATCAGCTATGGTATTATCAGAAATAATATTCTGCTAAAGCTTTACATAGATAAAAGGTCTGACAACCAAATTTATAGAACATATATTGAGAACATTTGATTAAGTTGTGTTGAAATATGAAGACTTCTTCTATTTTGTATTTATAGATTCTTTCCCATTATTGGGGTGGAATGGCAGTATCGGTAGAGTGTCAGGCAATATGTTTTGTGGCATATAGTTACGGCTCTTTACATCACTCCAGGGTTACCTTTGCCTTTCGTCCTTACAGAGTCAATAAAATAAAGTACCAGTAGTGCACTGGGGTTGATATAATTGACTTTCTCTTCCCCCCAAAATGTTGGTCTTGTGCCTAATTCAGAAACCATTATTTATTTATTTATTTATTCTTTTACTTTTTTTTACCCTTTACTGCTTTCAGTCGCTAGGCTGCAGTCATGCTGGGAGACCACTTTAATTTAGTCAATCATATTAAACCCAGTACTTATTTCTCAACTCTGGTACTAATTTTATCAATTTCCTTTTTGTTAAACTGCTAAGTTACAAGACACAAACATAGACACAGACTAATATAAACTCACACAGGTTCACACATATAAACCATCATCATCATCTTATGTATATTTTTACATGTTTGCAAGAGTTGAATGAGCACTTTCCTGCATAGGCACCTTCCACTGGTAGCGTTCTTTCGTCACCTCCTCTGTGAAGTTCACCTTTGTCCATGTTTTTCTTAGTCGTCTTCTATTGTAGCTTCTTCCACTGGCATCTTCTGGCACTTCTTCACCCAGCAATCATCATCCATATGCATCACATGTCCATACCAGTGCAGACTTGCACACTACATCTGATTTCTCTTCTACCCAGTTTTTCTCTCAGTTCACCCATGTTTTCCAGTGAAATATACTGTATTTGAATTAATTAATTTAGAATTTGGAGAGATTTACTTAAATTTTTTTATTATTTTATTATCACTAGAATTTTTTTTTCCATATGCTGACACATATGTGTATATGTGTGTGTGTGTGTATGTGCATATACATACATTTATATGTATGAGTATATAAATATAAACGCGCAAACATAGACACTCTTAAAAAAATACACACTCACAGACATACATTCACACAAATACACATATACATTCACACATGCATTTACACAAACACACACATACATAGCATTTTCACCATCCCCTTCCTTCCTTTTACACACACATACATCCACACAGGCAGCAGATGTAAAGAGAGGAGTAGTATGAGGTAGTCAAACTACTCCTCTCTCTTTACGTGTTGTGACAGAATCAGAGAAATTTATATATAGAAGATGACATTTGTAACAGAACTTAAGAAAAGATTCATCACCATCATTATCATCACTGTTTAATGTCCATTTTTCCAAGCTGGCATGGGTTAGACAAGTTGTCCTGTTGTGAGCAATGCCAGGTCAGGTGACCATGTCTTGCTCATATATCAAGTTACATTAGAAAATTATAATTAAATAGGAATCCTTAAAAATGGGTGGTTTTGTTTGCTAGAATTAGAAGTAGGTGAGTATCTAACGAGTTAATATAGGGTGAGTGAGAACAATTTGCAGAAACTGATGTAGTTATTAGCAGAAAATTATCAACTACTTTCATCCGACACTTACAACATTACATTGAGTTGAAAAATAAATACATTTATTTTGTTTTTCTCTTTTGGGATATTTCTGATTCCCTAAAGCAAAATAACAAAAAAAAAAAGTTTTCCCTAAAGAGTTTAGCTATTAACAGTTTGACATTTTCATATGCGCATATTTAATTTCTCTTTGAATATAATTCTGGAAAGTGTCCTTGACTGTTTAACAATAAAACCAGTTTAGTAAGTTAAATGAACTAAAATGCCTTAGTTGTCAACATAACATGTCACATGTGTATTTATCTATTTCTGATATTCTCATGTGAATTATTTCTGGCCAAATAGTTAGAGATGTTAGCTGGCTACCAGAGAGATAGCTTGTATTCCATCACTGTCATTGTACATTGAATGTATGTATGTTTGTATGGACACCCAATCGCGCGGTTAAACCACTGGAAGTGAAGGACCCCTAGCCTTTGTAAGGGCATTCTTCTAGGAAAAGGCAACTCAGGAAAAGGATAACTCCGATATAAAACCTGCGGCTCAGTAGTTACCGATGATGTTGATCATTTCTTCTTTTCGGGTTATAGCTACTGTCGCTGAGAGAGTGGGATTGGCTCAGTGCACAGTCTTTCCTCACTTTAAAAAATATCTTCACGCACAGGCATTTCACGATAGAATTAATTAATAATTATTAATAATGGTATATCATGCAATGGCCATACTCGATAACGAGGGGGCAGCCATCATGTATGTATGTATGTATGTATGTTTGGTGCTACTGGTAACATGTATTCCAGTACAACCTGTCCCATGGTCGGGCCGTTGGCGACTAAACTGGCAACCCACTAAGGTTTCTTGGTGAGGAGGGTGACTTTGGACATCCTGCAGGACTAAAAACAAAACCTGTCAAAGGAGCTCTTAAGAGTCAATGGCCATCCAAAATCACCGGGAGAGATGACCCCTTAGCCTTTGTCAAGGCAGAATTCTAGGAGAAGGAAAACTCTGATATAACACCTGCCACTCTGATGGTATCCAATGATGTTGACTTGTTCTTCTTTTTGGTAAATATCATCTTGGTTAAGAGAGTGGGACTGGCTTTGTGCAGTGCCTTTGCTCACTATAAAAGCTTCACGGCACAGGCATTGCTTTATATATGGAGATCTCTCTGCACTTGTCGTCACATGGTACCATGGGCCTAGCACTATGTGTCAATAATTGTCACAAGTGTAGTGTTTGTACCAGAGTTTTCAAGTCGCTGGCTGGACTAAAGTCACATTCGTTCAGTGCATCGGTAGGAGTTCTCCTACATGGATATAAAGTAGTGGCCGTACTCGAAAACGAGTTGGCAGCCACCATATATGTATGTATTTATGTATGTATGTAAAAAAAAATGGAGTGAAATAGGAGGATATTCCAGCACCGACCCTGTTTGCCATATATATCACAGAGAGTGATATGCAGCACATTTTGAATGCATTTTCTGATGCTTGCACTGCCCTAGGATTGACTGTCAGTCTCAAGAAAACCATTGTCATGAACCAACCTGCCCCTGGTAAGCAGTACAGTGAACCAAATATCTATGTGTATGGTAAATGACTTGGAGTGGTTGATCAGTTTGTCTACCTGGGAAGCACTGTCAATCGATACAGCAATCTTGATAATGAAATTCTACTCAGGATTAGGAAAGCAAGTGATGCTTTCGGAAAGCTAGAAAGGCACCTCTGGAGTCGGCGAGACATATGCAAGGAGACAAAGGTAAAGGTATACAAGGCATGTGTGCTCTCTTCTCTTCTTTATGCCTGCGAGATCTGGGTCACATATCGACACCACCTTAAACAATTAGAGCATTTCCATCAGATGTGTCTCAGACGGATCCATGGCATTCACTGGAGGGACCACATCAGTGATGTCGAGATTTTGGAAAGCTCTCTGTGTGACAGTATAGAAGCTCTTGTGCTTAAGCAAAGGCTCCGATAGAGTGGTCACCTTGCCAGGATGAAGGATTCTAGAATACCAAAACAACTCTTTTATGGAGAGTTAGTTAAAGGAAAACGACCTCCACATAAACCAAAAAAGAGGTTTAAGGATTTGTTGAAAGCCTCTTTGAAAGACGCTAACATATCTGCTGATACATGGGAAAACGTAGCTGCTGATTGTAATAAATGGAGAAAGATTGTACATGATGCCTTTGAGCATCTCGAATTGCATATGAGAAAGTAAAAAGGGATGAGAGGAAGGGCATTGCTGTTGCATTTCCAGATAGCGAATGTCCTCCTATGCCGCTGACATGCAGTTTCTGTGCGAGACTCTGCCTCAGCAAAGCTAGACTTGAAAGTCATCTTCACAGTCATAAAGTGAGACCAATGGTTAACTACCAGGCTGCTGTTGGAGATGCTACTCATGATGCCTGCCAAGCTTGTGGAAGAGAGTGTAGATCAGCAGGAGGGCTCAAACGCCATGCAAGACTAGATGAACTCCAACCACAGTCGGCTACTGTCAGTGAATGTTTTGGTTGCCAACTCTGTGCAAGACATTTTAGATCATTGGCTGGGCTAAAAAGCCACATTCAATGGCAGCACCGTTAATTGTTATTGTGTGTGTGTGTATGTGTGTATGTATGTGTATATGTGTGTGCGTATGTGTATGTATGTATGTGTGTATATATATAATTTTTTTAATTATTATTATTGTCGTTATTTTTCTTACTTCTGGGCGGTGGATTGGCAGTATCGGTAGAGGGTCGGATGCCATGCTTTGCAGCAAAGAGTTACGGCCCTTTATGGTCTGAGTTCAAATCCCGCCGAAGTTAACTTTGCCTTTCATCCTTACGGGGTCGATAAAATAAAGTACCAGTAATACACTAGGATAATTGCTGGCTTTGTGCCAACAGTAGAAACAATTATTATTGTCGTTATTATTATTATTATGTTTTTTTGTTTTTTTCGTGCAATGGCCATACTCAATAACGAGGGGGCACCCATCATGTATGTATGTATGTAACTCTTGATAGAGTTGTAGGGGTGCTGTATTGACATTCAGCATTTCTTGGGCATTTTAAGCCTGGTGGAGCTCATCCCTCTCCAGGCCTGAGTACAGCAGATTTCTTCCAGAGAAAGATAGAAAGTGAGAGAGAGGAAATGAGAAAGAGATATAGAGGAAGAATCCACTCCAGTACTAGACTGGTACTTTTTTTGTCGACCTTGAAAGGCTAAAAGGCAATATTGACCTCAGCGGGATTTGAACTCAGAAAGCAGAGAGCCAGAACGAATAACATAAAGCAGTTATTAAAACAGTTTAATAACATAGAACCAAAGAAACTTATCATCATCATCATATTTTACGTCCACTTTTCCCTGCTTGCAAGGGTGGGACGGGAACTGATGCTGGCTTGGTTTCTACAGCTGGATGCCCTTCCTAACACCGACCTCATTTACAGTGAGTGCTGGGTGCTTTTTTGCCGTGGCACCTCCATGACCACTTTGCAGTGGAATAATAGGGACTCCCAGTCCCTATCATCTCATTTCTACAGGTGAGTAAACTGGAGCAATGTGAAATAAAGTGTCTTGCTCAAGGAAACAACACATCACCCGGTCTGAGAATTGAACTCACAACCTTTTGATAGCAAGGCCAATGCTCTAACCACTAAGCCATGTGCCTCCATTATTATATAGACAAATATACAGTTTATAATAACATAGAACCCAAAAAACTTTTATAGACAAATACATAGTTGAATATTTTCATAAAATATCTAGAAAAAAATACAAAGAAGCTGATTAAGAATTTAGGATGTAACCTCTGTAATATTTCACTTCATCAGTAAATCAACATCACTTTTCTATATTTAGGTTATATGTATATAACCTATTGTTTTATGGATAGAATAAGTAATATTTGGTTTCCTCTCCAAACTTTAACCTTTTCATGACTGCATTTCTAATGAAATACACTCTATTTTAATCAATTAATTCTTTAGCATTTACATTATTCTATATTTACTATTGTATTTTCACAGTAAAAGCTTTACCTCACACAGTTATCTCACATAACATCGAATCTATGAGATTTCGATATTATTTATTTTGAGAACAATACCTTAACATCAGTATGTGTGGCCAGTTAAGGCCAGTTTGAACAGAAAGAGCTGAAAGAATTCTGGCTGGATATGGCTGGTTTAAATGCTAAAAGGTTAATGAAGAATTTTGAGGGATTTACTAAAATTATTAATTATTCCATTACTAAGATAGTATCTTAATGTAAGGTTGTTATATAAAATTATGTTGGAAGATTTTAATTTAAATTGGAAACCTTTAAAATGAGTGGTTTTTAATTAAAGGGTTAACAGATGTTGGTAATTAAAGGGTTAACAGAGCTATGTTTGTGGATTATAAAAGTTCAGTGAACTATTACCACTGTTGGCTACAAAGGGTTTGTCCCTCAAAGTAAAAGGAAGATTATATGATGCTTGTGTGAAATGGGCTTTGTGTGTAGCGGAATTATACAGCCCAGAAAGAAATGTAGTGAACAAGCTCGGATGGTTGTGTAATAATAGCATACATGAACAAGGAAGCATAAATGAGCTGAAAGAGAAACTGGCATAAGAGAGAGATCAGATGCAATGTGCAGGAGAGGAGACTATGATAGCATGGACATGTGATGCATATGGAGGATGACAAGTACATAAAGAAATGCAGAGCACTTACAGTCATTGGAATTTATGGAAGGAGAGAACCTAGGAAAACTAGGGTTTCTCAGGGCCGTGTTCATGAATAATGGAAGGCAGAAGGCTGAATTAAATGCAAGAATTGCAGGAGCTGGTGTAATACTTCACCAGCTCCTTTGGTCATCAGAAGAAGGGACGTTGGTGAAATGTACGTCTTTGAGTATGGTTTGCTAATTTGATGTAAACCCCCCCTTCTCTCTTTCTCTCTCTCTATATATATATAAGTAGATAGATAGGTAGGTAGGTAAGTAGGTATGTCTATGTATATATAAAAATGAGAAAACCCATTGCTGTCAAAAACAGCGATTGGCAAAAATGCCTCAGTGGACAGAGACCTGTGGCCAGTGGTCAATAGAGAGACAATCCACAAAGTGGGTGACAGGCAGAGGAAATATAGAAAAGACGAGAGAGAGAGAGAGAGAGAGAGAGAGAGAGAGAGAGATAGAGAGGGGGAGAGAGAGAGAGGAAGAATCGTTCCAAAATTGAACTGGTACTTCATTTATCGACCTCGAAAAGATGGAATGCAAAGTTTACCTCGGCGGCTTTTGAACTCAATATTGACAGAGGACATTGATTTCTGATATGAATGATAGATTTTATTACATTTATAACTTACATTTGTGTTCTATGAATTTTACTCACAATTTTAGAATGTTTTTGTCACACAAACAAAAAGCCTGTGCAGTTATTTGGCCACAAACCCAGGCACAATTGTCTGTAAAGTGGAGGAGAGGACGATAGTTAGATATCGGGAGTTCATTGATGGCTTCTTTTTCATGCTGGGTACCATTGAGATATTAGGTGTCCTTGGTCACCGAACTGCTATTATCTTCTGCAAATTGGGAGGAGTGCATCCTGCCTGAGGAACGAGCCCTGTGAGGTAGAGCGGCTGATGAAGTGGGTGTCGGCGGCCATTTTTTGTGGTAATGCTTTCACTATTTTGTCTGTGGGTTGCATCATCTGAGACAGACTGCCTAGACTAGGGTGTAGAGTCTGCTTCTAACCCCCCCCCCCCCCATCTCTTACTATTGGCATTTACATATTTTCTCGTTCCTTTTCGTTTCTTAAATAGTCAGACGTTGATGAATTATAAATTTCATTCTTTTATTTTAAAATAAATCGTTACTACTTCCCGACATAATATAAACTGTTGTTACTAGGTAACTTTTCCTGTAAAAACAGCTTTGTCAAGTATTTAGCAGACGACGAATATGTGTCACGTGGTATTGAAGGAGATTACACGAGAGTGAGAAAACATTAACATTCTCGACTTTTGTCATCGATGTGGCTAGGTAAGTAACCCGCTGCACATGCATATATATATAGTGTGCACCTACTCGTATGCTTTAACTAGCCTGCTCATCTCTCTCTTTCCTAGCAACTTTGAAGTATAGACTACAGTCTGATATAGTTCACCTAATGTGCTTTTGTTTATTTCACTTGTATGACAATCATTTCCCCGTCCAATACTTGTTTTATCTAAGCCCCGCCCCTTCCATTATTTTGTTTGGATCATGCTTAGTTTTATGTTTACACATGTTTTTGTTTCTTGAAAAACATTCTCCCAATATCTTTCAATATTTATGCATTTTCTCCTTAGATATGACCATGATAAGTTGATAAAATAATTCCTTTTTACTTTAGCCTCTTTTCTAAAAAATGAAAATAAAGAAAAATTAAACATGTAAAAAGAATCTCCGCTGGTAGGGTCAATGTACCTCTTACATTCGTCACTAAAACATTAATCCAGTTAAATTTAGTATTTTTTGTTTTACTATAACTACTATTATTAGTTCTGATTTAGGCACAAGGCCAACAACATGACGGGAGGGGAAAGTCGATTAAATTGGTCCCTCAGTGTATTACTGGTGCTTTATTTTATCGACCCCCCCCCCCCATCGTAAGGACGAAAGGCAAAGTAATAGTAATAATTATTTCTTTATTATTAGCCACAAGGGCCGAACATAGCGGACAATACTAAGACGGGGACAATGGGGTTTACATAAAATAGTGTACAAAAAATTATCATTTAAAAAAAAATGATAATAATAGGCTGGCATCCGCAGTGTTGAAAAAGATGTTGCACCATCTGTCACTTTTAAAACCTGTGTTTGTTGTGTACCCAGTATACGGAATATCTACACCCGTTAGCGGACATAATTCTTAACTTACAGGATATTTCATGCCATTGAATTCTCCACCGCTATATCCAATTTATATCGTTAGAATATATTCTTGATTAATACTAGTTGATACTACTTTACATATTAAAATAAATGATTGGGGGAAATTCATAATTAATAAGGATATCCGAATCCAGCAATTATGCAGCCATTTTTGCTACTGTACAACACAATAAATAGTTCATCGTAAAGAGAAATTGTCGAAGGGTTAATTCATAATGATTATCATGAGTGGTTATGTATTAAACAATTTCCTGTGTGCCAAGCATCTTTATTATGCCATGTGACTGTTGAAGTAATGAATAAAGCCAATTAATTTTGAAAGAAGTCCAGTCGGGTATGTGCATGATGTGAACATATAGGGAGTACACGGAAATAATTTTCCCGGGATAGGAAGAAAACAACTCTAGAGTATAGAATTTTATTTCATGTTTCTCCTCTCTCTCTAGATTTTAAAAGAAATAGAGGTTCCTCTCTCTTCTCAATATACTCTAACGTGATAACAAGTTGTGGATTTCATTATCATTTCTTTTTATTATCGATATATAAATATCCCCAGTAAGGCTCACTGTGGCGATAATGAATAGCCCTTTTGTTACCGTATTTCTAGAAAACATCACTGCCTATGATTTTCAGATGATTTTGTAATTAATCAAGAAATTGGAAAAAATTAGTACTATAACTAACTTTCTCATTATTAAGCTGGTGTCTGGAATATAACCTATTAAAGGTTCTTACATAAAATTATGATGGAAGGTTTTTTTTTTATATAGATAAATATAAAACACTTTAAAATAGACAGTTTTGTATCCAATGATGCTTAATTCGTTTCCTCACTTGTGCTGCTATCCACTTTTTCCTGTTTGCAGTGTAGGGTACTTTACCTGATTTTTCTCAACTATTATTTAATGATCGATTATTATTATGGTCATTTGCGTTGGGACACACCCGTTTAAAATTTCAAATTATTGAACCGGGAGCAGTTTCAGATGGTTCGGTATCCAAAAACTAAGATTATTCTATAGCCAAATAAAAAGGACTGGGAAATATTCTTTTTTTTACTGTTTTTCTTAGTTTAGAGCCCTCCCTCCCCCCTTTTTTTTTACAAGGGCTCTTCACATAGTGTGTCTGTATCACAGTGTACTGTGTGTATGTATCAGTGTGTCTGTACTCATATCTATGTGTGTGCACGTGTGAAGTAAACAAATGTAAGAACACCAGAAAGAAACAGCTTAGCAATTTATTTGTGTTTCGATGGAAGTATGCTTTTTTTCTTTTGTTGTTTATTTTGTATTCAGAATTAGATTCTGTTGTTGAATTCACAACCTGTGTACCTCCATTGGGGTGAAGTTGATCAACAAATATTGTCTTAAATTAATTGTCATTTTAACCATCTTGGAAGTAGTAATACCAGCCTGGAAATGTTAAGCAGATGTAAACAAAATTAATCTATAGTCTAACATATATATTTACGAAGCCTGAAATGTGTCGCTCTCGTCGTTGTTGTTTAGCCCCAGGTCTCCTCTGATTGAGCAGATGTTTGATCAAAGATGTCCCAGTCATAACATTCTCATAATTTTCTACATCTAAGATTACATTATTCAACGCGTCTTCCCTTTTTAAGACGTGTGTGATTTGAAGGAACTAGGCTGCTATTTCTAGCAAATAATGTGACTAGGACTACATTTTCTAATGTGTCTTTCAATTTTAAGATGGTAGTGTGTAATTTGAAGGAACTTGGCTGCTATTTCTAGCAAATAATGTAACTAGGACTGCATTTTCTAACGTGTCCTTCTTTTTAAGATGGTAGTGTGTGATTTGAAGGAACTTGGCTGCTATTTCTAGCAAATAATGTAACTAGGACTACATTTTCTAATGTGTCCTTCCGTTTTAAGATGGTAGTGTGTAATTTGAAGGAACTTGGCTGCTATTTCTAGCAGGTAGTGACTAATGATAGATTTTTCAATGTAGTATGTGATTTGAAAGAACCTGACCGGTATTTTTTTTAGCAGGGAGCGTCCCTGGGATAACATTATTCAATGTTTTCCTTTTTGAAGACGGTAGTTCATGATTCTGGTTAGTTTTTCTAACAGGTAGAGCGACTATGTAGAGGCTCTCTTAACTTTTTATCTGCTTCTCTTAGAGCAAGAAAGAGAGCCTGGGAAGTCGTGAAATTAATGGGTTTTTTTGTCTAAATATCATGACTGTTTATGAAGTGAAGAAAATGTCACCAGCCGAATGTCAAAACTGCGTTTTAGATTCAGTTTGATGTGAGTTTGTTTCCAGTCGATATTGTCAACTGATTCCTACTTCTTCAGTGAATAAAGGTGACACAATTTAATTAAAATATTTATTAATTTTCTATGTAAGGTCCTGTATATTTTGTAACTTCGTATTCTTTTGATAATATATATATATAATCATACCAATAAACACTATATATATATAAAATAAAAGTGAGAGAAGACACTCATAGTCACACGCCACAAGTGGTGCTGGAGTTTCTCTCTAATGAACTTCGTTAATCATTGAAGAAGAAATTCAGTGTTTTATTAATATATTTCCTACACTTTTCGACATAACTACAGTTTATTGCCACCCCTTCCTAATTTGTTTTATAAATTTCTTAATAATGTGTATTTATTTTCAAATTTCGCAGATATGTATTCGAAAGTGGAGATTACAATGATGTTGATAAAATTATTTATAATACTAGTAATTAATAATAATAATAGTAATAGTAATTAAAAAAATAACAAAAACTTTAATTTTCATACTTCCGTTTGTTAATTTACTGAATACCTTCGATCTGTACTTGCTTTTTAATGTCATGTTGATAATGTATAATGTCAATCAGGATAATGTCGTAGGTAATGTCACCCTTACAACAATAAATTGCGGTAAAAAAAATAAAAAAAAGAATGAAGAATTCCAACATAATCGTATTCTACACCTTTGAAAATGTACCTGTAAAATTTCACTAAAAATATATATGCATTATTAAGGAAGATGGGAGGATATTAAGTTGTAGTTATGCTAAGAATAGATGAAGTTATATTGACTGTTTTATGAGGTAGACATATTATTGTCACTTATGTCTTTTGTGTGAATTGATTTCTACGTGTGGTCAGTGGAGGCGGATGATTTCATAACTTACATGTTTAAATTTGTACATTAAAAAAGCCATACACACATGAAAACATTAAAAAAATCAGTTTATTTTACCAGTTTGAAAAATAAGTTATAGACAGTATGTTGTCAAATCTATAATGAAAGGGGTCCAGCTTTGACCATCCCTTTGTTTTTAATGGTGTTTTAGGATGGAATATGGCTATTATTTCCAACAGATTGAGCAATCACATAAACACAGGGGCCCATCTTCCTGCCCCCAAAATTTTTACGATGAATTTTTCAAATGTAAGGGTCCTTATAACTTAAGGGCCTCAATTGTCATAAATCTAGCACATAGACACCTTCATTTAGTCGTTTACAATATTGCCAGAAATGTGGTATGTGAGGTGGGTGGGTGATATGAAGTCTTAAATTTTGATAATATGCAATCCCTTGCAAAGCTGGTAATTGGCCCAGGTCAGATGTAGGTCCCATTTGAAACTGGTCATTAAGTATTTTAGTAATCAATGTTAAATGCATATGATTTATGTATGGGTTATGTACATGTAATGTACATGATATCTTTACTAATAGGAAAAGTAAGGAAAGAACCTTTAACTTTTGTTAAAGTTGCTGGGGTGTCGTCCTGATACATAAGAATAAGAAAACTAAAACTTAAAGGGAGTAAGAAGACCTTAAAATTGTAGATCTATTGACAACTGATTTACCTGGCTCTTATCTAGTATGGTTTGGTGATATGATAGTGATAATAAATAAAAAAAAAGTTACAATAATACCCATTTTCAGTTATGTTATTTATCTAGCTAGACTAATATATATAACTTATATTAGGAAGGCTATTTGGCAAAGGTGGATTAAGCTTACATGGGATTCTTGGCTGAAAATTTCATCAGAACCCTTGCATGTTATTTATCATAGCCAAAAAATTATTTTAGGTGCCTTAACCCTTTAATATTTCAACCGGCCGTATTTGGCCAGAATTCTCTCACCTCTTTCTGTTCAAACCGGGTGTAACTGGCCATTCATACAGACATTAAGGTATTGTTCTCAAAATAAATAACATCAAAATTTCATAGATTTGAAATTATTTGAAATAATTTTGTAAAATAAAACCTTTGCCACAAAAATACATATAAAGTAATGTAAATGTTAAAGGGTTAAAATATCATATGGCCCTTGACTTGGACTCTTCCTTGAGGCAAACAGAAATGGGGCAGTTCAAATATCACCTGGCAGCAAACATTTCAAGATAATCTGAAGTCTGTCAACATTACCTGAAATGGTTGTGAAAGAGCAGCAATGGATTGTGTGCATTGCAGCATGTTTGTTGCCCAGTGTGCTACCCAGCATATGAGGACCTAAGATTTGGCTATAGCTCAGTCCCCTTCTCTCTCCCAAATTTCCCACTAGCATCCGGCCATTGAAGAGACCTGCTAGAAAAAGGATCTCTCTGCACCGATGCAAACATAGAAAAACAGACGTAAAACTGATGATGATAACATTTATTATAAAAATATTTTCTACCAGATCAGAGTATCTCTACTTCCTACTCTAAAAATAATATTAAAATAATATTAATGTTATTTACAACATTTTGATACAATACTTACACAGGACATGATGCTACTCATTATACTTTTATGTTTTTTTTGTCAATGTTAATCTTTATTAATCTTTAATACTAAACTGCTTTTGTCAAAAAAAGAAAAAAAAAAAGAAGTTTAAATGAACTTTTGCTGAGGTGTTTGAGACTAAATTGATGTTATTGTGGACACCTCTCCCTATTTATAATGTCATTAATGTACAGGCTGACACTTGCTTTCTTTTTATGTAGGTTAATACTTTTCACAAATCACAAAAGCTTTCTAAGATCAGTGTTTATAGCCTTTTTCTCTTGTGTTATGCAAATGAGAGATACATTTCTGCTTGGATAGGATGTTATCTTTATAAGTTTCTTCTGTGAAGTCAGATCCCTATTCTTTAACTTAGGTGAGCTAAGACATGTGGCTAAGTGGTTAAATTCATCATCATAATCATTGTTTTTACATCCGTTTTTCCATGCTTGCTTGGGTTGGATGGTTCCTCAGCAGAACATCTCTCCACTTGCCGCTTTTCTTTGTCATTTTCTCTGTGAGTTTCAGCGATTTAAGGTATTTCTTGGTCTACCTCTACTGAGGCTTCCTTCCACTGGCATTTCATGGCACTTCTTCACCCATCGATCATCATCCATGCACAACACATATCTGTATCAATGCAATCTTGGGTTGGATGGGTCCTCAGCAGAGCATCTCTCCACTTGCTGCTTTTCTTTGTCATTTCCACTGTGAGTTTCAGCGATTTAAGGTCAGCTCTCACCGCCTCTGCTCAGGTCTTTCTTGGCCTACCTCTACTGAGGCTTCCTTCCACTGGCATTTCATGGCACTTCTTCACCCATCAATCATCATCCATGCACAACACATCTGTATCAATGCAATCTTCACTCCTGTACACCACCTCGGATTCTTCTTAAACTCAACTTCTCCCTCAGTTTATCCAAGCTCAGCCTTTCTCTCCCATTTACATTGCACATCCAATGAAGCCTGGCTGCTTCATTTCTCTCCAGTCTATGCATGTCTTCTGCAGTCGCTGCCCATATTTCACTACCATGTAATTAGAGTGTTGGACTTAATATTGTAATGCCATGGGTTTAATTCTTGGACCACTCAGCTGAAAATGAGTACCAGCTGGGGGGTTAACCTTGCTATGAACTGTTGTCCTTTTCAAGGTGCAGTCTTGTACTTTCAGGTCAATGAAATCGAGATAAGCTCTGGCTTGATGAGCTTTTGGGATTGGGATAGAGTTTAACTTCTTTTAAAGCAAGTAAAATTTAGAGACATGATGGATCTTCTGTTGGTTTTGATGATTATCTTTTAGTTTAATTGAACATCCAATGTGTGAATTAAAGTGTAAGTGGTGCCATGATAAAATGCTTCCAGTACATGATGTAAAGTGGTTAGCAGTAGGAAGGGCATCCAGCCATAGAAACCATACTAAAAACAATATATTAGGAAGGTGCAGTCATCTGACCTGTCTAGTCTCAGAACATGACAATCCATCTAATCCATGCAAGCATAGAAAATAGATGTAAAATGATGATGATGATGATGCATACTCTTAATGTAATTTCATAAGATGCAGCTAAAAGGGAGGGCACCAGGATGGGTATCCAGTTATAAAGCATTGCTTTAAAAAAGACACCATGATAAGCCTTTCATGAGGCCTGTAAGCCTTAACACATGCTTTAGTAGGGAAAAATGGCCCTAAAATGCTAGCTGCTGAAATGAAAGAGTAATGAATGGGTTAAAGGGTATATGGGACTACATTGTCTTCTGTGTCATTTCTTTATTTAAGATGTTTGTGTGAGATTTTATAGATATTTGACTACTATTTCTAACTGATCAGGAGAGTGTGCATTGCGGCTCCCTTATTGGTTATCTTAAGAGGAAACAATCAATTATGCCTCTACCACTCTCTTTCCTCTGTATCACTGTAGGTATTTAACAACCAAATATTAAACCTTATTAATTAACTTGGATCACTTTAATTACTCCATTTGCATTACTGTGATTACTCTGTGAAAGTAGCACAAAGCTTGTGATACAATTATTGATTTTTAACATCCATCTTTCTATTTGATTAGATGAATTATTAATGCAGTTTCTTTTCTCAACTCAGATTCTCTCACTAAATATTCCATTTAAGGATTAATACTTTTATCAAAAATTCAAACCTCTCATGTTTCTGTTTCTGTAGTCTTCCTCTATACTAATCAATAGTTGTAGTATTTACTTAGCTTACTAGTTTTTCTCTTTATATAGAGTGGGGTGACAAGACAGCTCATTCTACTCTAGCTTACTGTTGCTTGGGAGAGAGAATGGAGGAGGCACAAGAAAGGAAGCACTAGGTGTATGCTAGTGGAGGTTGACAGTAGAGGGTTTGTAATGACCATGGAATCATGGGCATTAATGGAGCAAGCAGAAGAGCCATAAAAAACAATATGGAAGCATCAAAGAGAGCATCTAGATGACTATGGTTGAAGAGAGTGATCAATAGGAGTCAGTCGTATGTATATCACTTGAACACAGGCTGAGAGTTCATCAACCTTGCTGAGGTCATCTGGATGAGGGTGTATATTATAAGACCCAAAACACCCAGTGACTCCAGGATATAACATTAATTTAGATACAGATTTTAAGCTATAGATTTTAAGAACCTTTAAGTTATAGTCAACATGCCAGCTTGATAATGAGAAAGTTAAATTCAATAATCAAGTTCCTACAACTGGTTTTGCCAATCGTTGGGGTGTTCCTCTAGATTTTCACTATGTCCATCATAGCATTTCTGTGGGCCTTAGAAGTGTTTGGTGGTGCTTGTCTCCTCTTCAAGTTAATTAAAAAAACCTCCAAATTTTTTATTATGTTCCAAATTGTTTGAATTACAAACAGTGTCTTTCATTAGAAATATGATAATGAAATGGTTGGATTACTGTATTTAGTTTTAAATATTGATTTTATCTTTATTTTTACATTTTCTTTTGTACTTTTGTGAAAAACATTTCTAAATTTTAATTATTTTACAGATTATTTTCTTTGTATTTTTTTCTATGAATTATTGGCTAAAGGACATTGAACAGCTTTAGACTTAGCTAAATACATTGAACAGATTTAGACTTAGCTAAAGACACGGAACAGATTTAGACTTAGCTAAAGACACTGAACAGATTTAGACTTAGCTAAAGACACTGAACAGATTTAGACTTAACTAAAAACATTGAACAGATTAGATATACTAAAGTAACAAGCAGGAAATAAATTCCATTTTCCTCTTGAAGAGTATTCAATTGTAATTAATTTAACACTTTGTGCAAGAAACCAAATTTAATATAGAAAATCAATTGTAAAATGTTCAAATGAAAAAAGAAAAAAAAATCACATCATTTTACATCTGTTCTTCCTGCTAGCAAGTGTTGGATGGGTTGTTGCTACTGACCTCACAGATTAGCTAAGGATGGGGCGGGGGGCATCTTGCTGTAGGTTTTCTTTTCTTCATTATATTCATGAATTATAGTTTTTCAAAAAACACATTCAAATTTTCTATTCAATGAGAGTCATTGGTAGAATTATTAGGGTGTTGGATAGAATGCTTTACAGCATTTATTTTGGTTCTCTGTTCTCTGAGTTCAAATCCTTCTATGGTCAACATAACATTTCCTCCTTTCGGGATCCATAAATAAAATACTAGTCAAGTAATGGGGTTGGTATTTCTTCTATTGGCTGATTTTACTCATTATAATTATGGATTATAAATTAAAAGTTTCATTGTACCATCATCACCACCACCACCACCATCATCATCATCATTATCACCATTACCATCACGATCACCATCACCATCACCATCATCACGTTGCAGTTCAATATAAACATTTAGTTGCATATATCATACTTAGAATGAAGTATGGGCATAGAAAATCCTGCATTGAACTAAAATCACTTGATAGATGAGTAAAATTTTACTTCTCTAAATCTTTATTTGTTAACTCAAACAACAGTAGAATCACCTGACCTTCATTCAGGAATCTCATATTGCTACTGTTACAACAGTATTAATCCCATTCATTTTCCCTGCTAAAGTAAGGGTTTGCCTTGTGGACCCCATGGCAAACATCTCCATTTTGCCCTTTCGTCTACATCTCCCTGCACCAACCCTTTGGCTTTCATTTCTTTCATCTGTAGCCATGTCTTTCCTGGTCTTCCCCTTCTTTCACTTCCTTCCACATCCATTTTGATTGCTACATTAAATATAAAATGTAATTTAAATGAGTTACAGATTAACTAAAGATTGAAATATAAAGTTATATACTTTTGTTTAGATATTAAGAAGAGGCACAAATTCTTCAAATTGATATGTTAGATACTTAACATGGTCAAATAATTATGAAGTATGCTTCACAATCATAAGATCTCGGATTTGAGCCAATTTTTATTTGGAGTTGCTGCCTCTTTGGCGGGGTTGGGGGGACCATATCTTGCTCATATGACAAGTCTTCTAAAGATGGCAATTTACGTAGTGTACTAGGTGTATTTTATCATACATAGCAAAACAGTCCTTTTCACTCTGCCAGATGTTCTTTCTGGATATAAGTGCCTGGTTGGGAGAGGGTGTAATTCAAAAGGGGTGGGGGGTGAAGAGCAAGAGATTAAATAAGGAGAGAGCATGATTAAAAGTGTGAAGGGGTTGAAAACGTAATAGGATGGTAGATGAGGGATAGAAACATTGGTAGTTGCATGCTGGTCGTTGTAACAAAACTGACAGCTGGCTTATTTTCCTTTAATTTGTATTTGTATGGTGAGTGACATGCAAACAAAGTCTAGGAAGACAATTTAAAGAAAATGTTCAAAAACTTGTTCGTAATTTTCAAAATACCAGCAAGAGAAAATACAGTAATATATATATATATATATTAATATACTAGCAGTGTAGCTTGTTGTCAGGCAATTTTCACCATAGAATGTCTTTCTGTAATTTCTTTTATACTGTCTCTTTCCATGCCTCATCTCCCATTACCTATTGGGAGGTACATTTCACCATAACTGACTTTTTTTTATTTATCTGATGGGTTGAGTAAGAAAACATGGAAATATAAAGCTATTTAAGAAAAGCAACAAATAGTAAGGTAATTGATTTATTAGCAGTGCATTTATACAGATTTATACATGAAAGGAATTCTTTTCTTCTTTCTTCAGTAAGGATTTCTTCGATGGATAGGCCTCATGATTAGGATGGATTTCTGCATTATTTGGGGCAATTTATCTTTTCTTGATAAATAATGTTTTTAGTTTTCCATTTGGTGCATAGATGTAACAATTTTTCTTACTTCCTAAAGCTGACCAAGGGTGAAGCAGGACTAGTCAAGCTGTAAACGAACAACCAAAAATATTTGCCCCTGTGATTTGTTGATGGTCATGACAAATCTAAGACTCACTGGAAATGGAAGTTGTTTGAATTCAAATGGGACATCAGTGGGGATCAGAGGAATTCTTGGGATAAACACATCCTCTCTACCATATCCCGTTGAAATGGTGGCTTGATTCACGTGTGGATACATTTTTTCACAACCAGTCAAGGGTCGATGCATAGCCTTAATGGGTCCAAATTCCTTAATAACATGATGGGTGCACCTAGGGATTTAAATCACTGATGTTCAGTGCTAATCACCCAATCATGAGACTAAAACTGATTATGGTAGTTGCAATGTGTGGAGGAAGATTGAGGCCACATGCTACGAAAGCAGTTGAATGATGATGAAGCACCAATGTGACTTCGAAGAAATATTGTCTGGGGAGTATATCAATATGTGAATTACAGGTACAGTCTGATGGGTTTCTAAATAGTTTCCATCTACTCACAAGGCTTGAGATGACAAAAAACTATGATACTTGTCTAAGATCACACATAGTGGGATTGAATGCAGGACCTAATGGTTGTGAAATAAACTTCATAACTATTCATCTATATTGCATCCACTGAATTTTTAAATATTTTGTGACTGTTTAGCCTACTTTCAGGAAATAATCAACTGCATAATCTACAGATTCTAATGATTTCTCTTTATTGATTTAGTTACTTGTATCATTTCCTGAAAAAAATATTTTTCTAGCTGTGTGATTCTTGTAAATAATATGTAGTTTGTTTTTAGATTCTAATTTTTTTTTATTATGAGAAAAATAATTCCTACACATTAACATAATGGTTAGTGAACAGCCTGAGAGAATATATCCTTGTTGCAGATTTGACAACCTCTCTAGTGTTAGTTCCATGATAAAATACACCCATTACACTTTGTAAAGTGGTTGACGATTGAACAGAGACACTTTAATGTAGAGAGAAATCTTCAGTTTTGATGAGTTCATGACAACCTTTCTAGTGATGGTCACATGATAAATGTACTCAGTACATTCTGTAAAGCGGTTGGTGTTAGGAAGGGCATCCAGCTGTAGAAACCATGCCAAAATATGAAAAATATAAACAATGCCTGGCTATTTGACCCATTTTGTCTTGGATTGTGCTGACTCATCCAACCCAAGCCAGCATAGAAAAATGGATGTAAAATAGCGATGTGGATGATGTCTTCAGCTTTGTGTCAATTTTCCTTGCACATCATCACCATCATCATTTTTATGTTCATTTTTCCAAGCTGGCATAGATTTGGCAGGTTTATTTCAACTTAGCATCTTTCCTAGTTGCTGTCCTTTAACATCATCTTTAAGAAGCCAAGTATATTGAGACCAGTCCCCACTAATTCCACCCTTACGTCCAGGCTTCCTCTTCTGCTTGTATTGTTTAACATTAGAACAATCCCCACCACTTCTGCCCTCATCTTTCATCTCTCTCTTCTGGTTATATTGTTCTCTATCTCCTTCATCTCATCAAAGGCAATATGAAGTACTTTTCAGAATTTATGTACAATAGAAGTATCTTTTAGCCTCTATACCTACCTTTTCCAGTGTCTTCTGTGTCTGGCATTATCTAGCACTTACCCTGTGTGTCACTGATAACTAGTTCATATTAAATGGTAAATTCATCACAGGAGAACAAATTAGCATTAATTATCAACTCTCTATCTTGTTTTCTGATGAGAATGAAATCTATCAGGCTAGCATGTTTACCTGAGTGATAGGTGTAGAGGTGGTGAGTTGGCTTTCTGAAATTTGATCTACTAATTATCAGTCCTTTAAATCACAAAACTCAAAGAGCCTTGATCCCTCAACATTTCTTGTAGGCATGAGACCAATTTATGTAGGCGAGGGGTTTAATGGAAGGAATTATATATATATAATATCATCATCATTATATATCTGTTTTCCCTGCTGACATATATGAGATGATTTGGGTTGAGGGATGGTCTTCTGAGTTATATGGCTCTACAAAGAAGAAAGCAATGAATAATACTAACAGCTTCAAATTTCATGTATATTTTCTCCTTTGTTTAATTCATTAGATCTTTATATTTAAGTTGTATTTTAAGCATTGGCCTAATTCTGTTATAATATTTGTTGTACTTGTTCACATCTCTCTCTTATTTCTTTATCTCATACAACCTGACTTATTTTCAAGTATGAACTCACATGATAAAACACACATATATTAAATACAAAAACAAAGGAAGGTTAACTTAAAAACAAAAGCCAAATAAAAAAAGGTTTCTATAGAAAGAGTTTATTTGTTGTTTTTGAATTGATTTAGAAAATCTGAAATATATTTTTTAGTCTATGGCATTGAAAACGTTTGGTGGGTGGGGTACAGCAAGGTTTTTGAACTCTGTTCCAGCACCAACCTCAGGATTCAACACCAACATTGGATGAGTTGTGTAACATAGTGCTTTTCCTACTATTACATGATGGTTAACTAAACGGAATTACCAGTTCTATCCAATGGTGAACCACTAAACATAAATGTTTAGTGGTTCACCATTGGCTATTCCAGTGTTTTAGTGTCACTTTCATCCATGGAAATACTGTTGCTTGCCTCAGAATTATTTCGAGGTAAACACCAATAATTCCTTGTTGTAGCATGTAAATGAATGTGCACTTCTTATCTCTTTTTTTTGTTTGATAAATTTTTTTTAAATTTTTTTTATTTTGTAAATCATATTTATTATATAAATGGTATTTTAGTAGTTTTTAAGACTATCCACCTGTTTGTAGGACTAGTCAATTATATACAGTATGGCTTATTCTGACAGTCTACTGATTCTATTTCCAGATAAGCCACTCTCCAAGTACATCAGCAGTTTTAAATCATTCTGTTTAGAAGCTCAACAGACTGCTGACCAGTTAACAGAGATTCTGTGGAATGGGCCTACTGCTTGTTACAAGCAAATATCAGAAGCAAAGTGTTTCCCAGATTCTCCTATTTCTAAGTGAGCATCATTATATTTTATGTTTAACCTATGTACTCCTGACATAAAGTATTAACTTTAATTTAGAGATGAGTAATGTAGAACTATCCAAGAAAGAGGTTTGATTCAACATTGTTTTTGTTCATTACCTCATTCAAGGTACACCATGGACAATGGAGTGTGTTTCACAGAATTTATGAAATTGTAAGGTTCACTGATGCAGCAGCGTAGTAAGTAAGGCAATCAAAGATATGAAGATGGGGAAGGCAACCGGTCCATCGGGTATAGCTGCCGAGATGCTGAAGGGATCTGGGTCTGTAGGTCACACTATAACCACACGTATCGTTAACCAGGTAATACTAGAAGGTGCCATACCAAAAGATTGGTGCAGTAGCATCATTGTCAACTGCTACAAAGGTAAAGGCGATGCACTAGATAGAGGAAACTATAGAGGTATAAAGTTGATGGACCAGGTCATGAAAGTAACAGAAAGAGTTATAGCACAGCTGATTAGGGACCGGGTGAAAATAGACGAGATGCAATTTGGGTTTGTACCAGGAAGAGGCACCACTGATGCCCTCTTCCTTGTGAGGCAATTACAGGAAAAGTACCTAGCTAAAAGTAAGACACTCTACTTGGCATTTGTCGACCTTGAGAAAGCCTTTGACAGAGTACCACGTGCTGTAATCTGGTGGGCTCTTAGAAAACTAGGAGTAGATGAATGGCTTGTGAAAGCGGTACAAGCCATGTATAGGGGAGCAGTCAGCAAAGTTAGGATTAGCAATGAGTATAGCGAGGAATTTAGCGTACAGGTTGGGGTCTACCAGGGCTCTGTTCTTAGCCCTCTCCTGTTCACCATAGTCCTGCAGGCAATAACGGAGGAGTTTAAGACCGGATGCCCATGGGAACTCCTGTATGCTGATGACCTCGCACTCATAGCTGAATCTATGGTAGAACTAGAGAATAAATTCCAAACTTGGAAGCAGGGACTAGAAAGAAAGGGTCTCAAAGTCAACATGACAAAGACTAAGGTCCTTGTAAGTAGACGAGAAAACAGAACCCAGATCCCCTCAGGGAAATGGCCTTGCTCAGTATGTAGGAAAGGTGTAGGTAGGAACTCCATTCTCTGCCCCAAATGCAAACAATGGGTACACAAGAGATGTAGCGGGATCTCAGGAAGCTTAATTAAGAATGTAGGATTCACATGCAGCAGCTGTGCTGAGACAGCAAGCAGCAAACAGCCACAGGAAACAAGTACCACCAATCTCTGGGAGGGCCCTGTAGAAACAGTAGACAGCTTCTGCTACCTAGGTGACCGAATAAGCAGCGGAGGTGGGTGTTCAGAAAGTACAATAACTAGGGTAAGAACGGGATGGAAGAAGTTTAGGGAACTACTACCACTGCTAGCTGCAAAAGGCTTCTCCCTCAGAATGAAAGGCAGACTGTATGATGCGTGTATCCGAACAGCGATGTTGCATGGTAGTGAGACCTGGGCGCTGAAGGTGGAAGACTTACATAGATTAGAGAGAAACGAAGCCTGCATGCTCCGATGGATGTGTAACAGTAATATACGTGAACGACAAAGCATAAATGAATTGAGAGAGAGACTGAGCATAAGAGGAATCAAATGCTGTGTGCAGGAGAGGCGGTTGCGCTGGTATGGACATGTGATGCGTATGAAGGATGACAGCTGCATAAAAAGGTGCAGAGCACTAGAAGTTGATGGAAACCGCGGAGTGGGGAGACCCAAGATGACCTGAGATGAGGTGATAAAAGCCGACCTTACCCAATTGCACCTCTCAAAGACAATGACACATGACCGTGAATTCTGGCGTCACGCAGTAATACAGATTACCCGACCTCCCATGGGTACAAGCTGAAGCATATAGACAATATGCCTCCACACCCTCCACCGCAAGGTGGTCGTGGAGGTGCCACGGCAAAAAAGCCCCCAGCCCACACTGTAAAGTGGACGTGTAGGCGCCACGAAAAAGCACCCAGCACTCACTGTAAATGAGGTTGGTGTTAGGAAGGGCATCCAGCTGTAGAAATCAAGCCAAATCAGTTCCTGTATGAGCAAGGCATGGTCAGCCGACCAGACACTGCCCACAACAGGACAACCCGTCTAACCCATGCTAGCGTGGAAGAACGGACGTAAAACGGTGATGATGATGATGATGATGATCACAGAAAAGAATTAGTGTTGCAACGAGTGGAATTTATTGGACATATTACAATCGTTTCTCTGTCGACCAGCTCGAGGCACAATCGATGTGATGATCGAACCTGACTCTGAAAATCGCAAGGTCCTCAGATACGTCATGATTCTACGAAGCAGATTTTCCTAATATATATATATATGAAGGCACATGGCTTCATGGTTAGAGCATCAGGCTTACAATTGTGAGGTTTTCTCGTTCGAGTTGACTCAGCTGTAGAAATGAGAGGCTGGTATGCATGAGTGACTGCTGGTTTTCCACAGACAACCTTGCTTGGACTTGTACCTCAGAAGAGAACTTTCTAGGTGCAAATTCCATGGTCATCCATGACTGAAGGGGGTCTTTACCCTTTATATATAATGTGATTCACTGAATTACTAGTGGTGGTACCAATATGACCATTTGGTCACAGGCTGACTGTATGTAATAAGGAAAAAAGTTTTGTTTACATGTATTTATGTCTTTATTGTGAATCGACCTGTTAAACACATTTCACAGATGATTGGCTCAAAGTCATGAGCAGATTGATGCTGTAGTTGGGTCCATAACTTCCATGGGTAACCTTGAATCAATCATCTCTGAAATGCATGTAACAGGTTGATACACAATAAAAATACAAATACATGTAAGTTACAAACACCAGCTTAACAACAAGAAAGTTATATTACTAGATCATTCTAAATACTAGATCATTTAAAAAATACTTGAAAATAATAGAAAGTGCCTTTCATTAGAAATAGGGTAACAAAAAGGCTAACCCTTTTGATACCAACCCATCCAAAACTGGCTCTGTTTCTATGAAACAACAACACATTTTAAAGTGTTCCTTCATAAAACCTTCCAACATAATTCTATAAAGAACATTTTGGTATGTTACAAATATCATCTTAATGAAATTATAAGTTTAGTAAATCCTTTCCAAATTTTTAATTATATCAATAATTGTTTCTGCTTTTGGCACAAGGTCAGCAATTTGAAGGGCAAGGTAAAGATGATTAAATTGACTCCAATATGTTACTAGGACTTTATTTTATTTGCCTCATATGGATGAAATGTAAAGCTAACCTCAGTGAAATTTGAACTCATTAATTAAATAATACAAAGTATTTCATTAGAAATACAGTAACAAAAGGGTTAATATAACTTGAACTAATCCACATCTGTTCACATGAACTTATGTACCACCTTTCCATGTGACCTTAAGCTTCTCACTATTTCTCTAAATAATTACACATAAATACAGACCTCATTTGATCCAAGCTGACTTCAACTGCTTGTGCCTGTTGTTGTTGTTGGACCCCTGTTAGCTCTGACGACAAGTGTTCCAGTTGTCAGGACAACAAAACAGCCTGCTTAATATGCAAGTGGCTGAACATTCCACAGATGTGTACTCTTAACATAATTCCATAATTTTCAGGGAGATTGAGTGACAAGACTTGCTCTTTGAATTACAGGTACAACACATTTTTGTCAGCTGAGTGGATTGGAGCAACATGAAATAAAGTGTCTTGCTCAAGGACACAACATACTGCTGGAAGTTGAATCCATGAACACACTAACCATTAAGCCACATATCTTCACTTGCTTGTGCTTACTCTACAGCTGTATATGTATATTAGCACATTCTATTATTCCAGTATATCTTGTCTGTAACTGGGAATTACAAATACAATACAATTAATTATGAATACAATGCATACATTAATAATTCTAATTAAAACGGGTAGGTATAATTTGCCTTACTTGTTTTGTCAATCCAAACTATATGAGAAAAGATAGGATCAAAAGGAAGTGATATCAAATTTATCATAATTACTGATATTTTAGATTGACTTCCTTTGTATCTATGTCACGAGATGTTTGATTTCATAATTAAAACTGATTATAAAGTGTAAAAGTATGTCAAAAGGTTTTATATTAATTAATATTTAGTGAGCTGGTCCCAGGGTTACTTACTCCAGTAAGTACCACCAGATCCCAACTACTAAATTTAATAGAAATATGAGATAGGAAAATTTCCATACAATATCATGCCGTGTGAGAATTATCTCTCACTACAAGAAGTAATGACTGAAAGTGTAACGAATTTCTCAAAACGAGTATCAAAAATAACTTGCATTTATTGTAGTCCATGTTACAAACGTGGTAAACAAATATCCTCGTGGCATAACGAGGTATAATCCTGAACCTTGAGATGTGGTTGGAGAAAGGTTAGCATGCTTGCACTCGATGTGGTCAGTTTGAGAAAAGCCGCCAAAAAGAGGAAGATGGATTTCAGTTTCCTCTTTTATAATCCCTTGAACGGAAGTTAAAAGGAAGGTTCTAGAATTTCAACAGGAAGTAACTCCCCTCTCAGACGAGAAGTTGAATAATCAAACGAAGGTCATTGTAGCGAGAACCCGTAAGAAATGAGGAGCAAAACAAAAGGTACAAGAAAATGAATGAATAAAACAAAACATGAGCAAGAAAATAGCAAAGGAGCACAAAACAAGTAAATGCATTTTACAAAGAAAAATGTGAATGTAACAAACTGATAATTCAAAGTTAATATAAGGGAGCAGAGAAAATTAATGCTCTATGGTAAGTTCAAAGTTTTTTAAAGTTTTTCAAAGTCAAATAGTTCATGCATCACCAGTGTACAGGCTTTCTGACACTAGTTCTATCTGAAAACTGAAAAAGAAGTTTGTTAATGCCACTAGGGGTTAGATGTATATTGTTTTTGAAAGTTTTCATGGCCATTTTACCGTTTGCCACCTCGTGTGACATAAGGTTGTGTGGTATGTGGTGTTTGAGGTGAAGGTGTTGGTGTGGGAGTGTATGTAAGAAGTATGTCAGGCAGTGTAATGAGACTTTCAGAGAAAGCCTTCTTTGCACTGTTAATGGATATTTTCTCTTTTCGACCATTGACAGCCACTGTGAAATGTTTGGGTGTGTGCGAAAGCACACGAAAAGGTCCATTGTAGGGTGACGTAAGAGGTCCCTTGACCGAATCATTCCGTATGAAAATGTGTGTCCACGTAGAGATGTCCGATGGGACAGCAGAAGAAATAGATTGGTCACGAGGGTTCATCGGTGGAAGATCCGAGAAATACGAACGAATCCTGGTGACATACGATGCTGGGTCAAGATGTGATGAATCCACTGGTGCTAACATTTGTCCAGGAAGAGACAATGTGGTACCATAAAGAAGTTCAGCAGAAGAAAAACCTAAATCTGTCTTAATGGCAGAACGACAACCAAGAAGCACGATTGGCAAAAATTTGGTCCAACGTTGCGGATCAGGAGTAACACAAATCGCTTCTACCTTAGATGGCAAAGGTTGAATGCCTTCTGAATTTATAAGATGTCCAAGGAATTCCAGTGAATCTGTACCAAACACACATTTAGCTGGGTTGATTCTGACTTGGTACGGTCGGAGACGTTGAAATAACTGGGATAGATGTTGATGGTGCTCAGCTGAATCACTGGCTATCAGGAGATCATCTACGTAAGCAAACACGAAATCCAATCCACGCGTGACTTCATTGATAAAACGTTGGAATGTACTAGAGGCATTCCGCAAACCAAAAGGCATGGACAAAAATTCAAACGAACCAAAAGGGTATGTCTTCTGGATGCATGGGTATTTGATGGTAAGCGCGTACCAGATCTATTTTAGAAAATATCTTGCATCCATGCAGAACGGATGAAAAATCCTCTAAATTTTGGTAAAGGATAACGATCAGGTGTAGTGATAGCATTAAGTCATCTATTATCTCCCACAGGTCTAAAATCCGCCTCACCCTTACAAGCCAAATGAAGCAGAGATGCTCATGGGCTGGTTCACGGTCGTATAAGATCAAGCTGAAGCATGTGTTCGAACTCATCCCTGGCTTTCTTTAGCCTGTCCGGAGCCAACCTATGTGGACGAGAGAAAACAGGCGGAGCAGTTGTTGTAACAAAATGTCGAGTCGAGTGGACTACTTGATTCGGTTTAAATGAAATGTCAGTTTACTCGGGAAACGAGGCAAGAAGTGAATGAAACTGGTTTCCAGAGGCAGCTATGAAACACGTGGGACTTATGACAGTAGTGGTAGAACCATGAGCAGGCGTAGATAAGGATGTGGTACCATCCACAAGTTTCTGTCTCCTGACATCTACCAATAGTGAATAGTGGTGTAAAAAATCAGCACCGAGAATAGGATGAGGTAGGTCCACAACGATGAAAATCCATTTGAAATCTCGATGCAAAGCTTGGTTTACTGCATACAAGGAAATGCCGGAAAAATTTGGCTTGGTAGAGCTGAACCGAAGAGGCCAAATACTGCAACTATGCCAAATACTGTGTCGACCATAAATGATTTGTTTGAAACTCGGACTCTGATAAAGAAAGCACGATAAGGAGAATTAATGAGGGAGAGGTCTGTTGTGCCCAGACTCCAATTTTAGTTTTCCGAGGTCTTGAATGAGCAGGGCTGAATACAATGTTTCGCCTTTTCACGAAAACGCACGTGATACCAACACAAAGATGAGTTGTTGGTGGGGAGGTTGGAGCGACGATAAAGAGAAGGAGACCGATTCCGTGAATGCCACCTGGATGGCGCTCGCTCCCGACACAGTTTAGCCACTTGACGAGTTAACGCGTCAATGGCCCTCAGCATAGAGTCCTCACGAGGTGAAGCAGGCTGTGTTTTAAAAGTAGAAGAAGCGATGAGTGAATCTGCCGAAGTAGGCGCACGAGAAAATTCCATTATGCGATCTGCCGAGGCTGCAATTTGGTCCAGAGAACTGGTGTCGACCATATTTGCCAATATGGTCTGCACATTTTTGGCAAACGGGAGAAGAAGAATTGTTTCACGAAAGAGTTGTCCTCTGCTGTTGAGTCGCTCAGTTCCCGGATGTGCCATAAAAACTGAGACGGGGTTCTATCTCCCAGGTTTTCCTCCTCCAACAAGGAACGAAATTTGCTCTCAGACGAACGGCTGTTCTGTCTGAGCACTTCTGCCTTTAGGGTTTCGTAAGATGTGCCTTGTGGGGGATCTGTGATTATGTCTTTAACTGAGGTTGCGAGCGATGCAGGAATTCCACTTATGAGCACGTGTAATCTTTGTTGTGCCGCTTGAACACCGTGGGCAGCAAAATACAACTTTGCATCACCAGAATATGTCGGTAACGAAGAATTGCTCATGATGAACACTAGCTGCTGAGCGAAAATTTTTTCCAACTGCAGCACACGTGGTTTAACTTTCATGAACCAGCCAACGACAACACATTTGAAAGGAAAAAAAATTAGCTGTATTTTCAAAATTATATGCACACGTGGTGGTACCATGAATAGCTGAAGTAAGATGTAACACCAAGCAAGTAAGATGGTGACTTCAAAACGAGAGCTTGGTTGAATCGACGACACGAGGGACAAAAATTTTGTTTTCTATTCTTTGTTCGCCCCACACAAACTGACTGAAATAAAACGAATTTCCTGGAGTCGTGAATATTTTTTTTTTTTTCTGTGTAGTTGTTGGGTTTACCATTTTAGCGGAGTTGTTTAGCAATATTTGTGTAGCAATAAGTTGTGATAGTGTATGAAAATATTTGTCACTACTTTTATACGCTGTTGAATGAATGTATTTGTTTTGCTGCGTATTCGGAGGTCACCATTTTTAGTGAGCTGGTCCCAGGGTTACTTACTCCAGTAAGTACCACTGGATCCCAACTACTAAATTTAATAGAAATATGAGATAGGAGAATTTTCATACAATATCATGACGTGTGAGAATTATCTCTCACTACAAGAAGTAATGACTGAAAGTGTAACGAATTTCTCAAAACGAGTATCAAAAATAACTTGCATTTATTGTAGTCCATGTTACAAACGTGGTAAACAAATATCCTCGTGGCATAACGAGGTATAATCCTGAACCTTGAGATGTGGTTGGAGAAAGGTTAGCATGCTTGCACTCGATGTGGTCAGTTTGAGAAAAGCCGCCAAAAAGAGGAAGATGGATTTCAGTTTCCTCTTTTATAATCCCTTGAACGGAAGTTAAAAGGAAGGTTCTAGAATTTCAACAGGAAGTAACTCTAGCTACTTCCCTTGTCTAGAGAGCGCTACAAACATATGGACTTGATATTAAAAAATATATCAGTGAAGAGAGATGGAATGAGATGGCTAGGTCATTTTATTGAGGAAGGATGGAAGTGATTAGGTGAGAGGAGTGATGGATGTGGAGGGAAAGGAAGACCAAGCAAGACATGATGGAGGAGGAAGAATTTAAAATTAAGGTGTTTGTAAAGTGAGGGCTGAGTTGCAGAGGGTAGAGCAAAATGGAGAAGTTTGACATGGGGTCTGCAAGACCAATCCCTGCTTTTGTAGGGAAAATGGTCTTGAATGTTGTGATTTTGGCCCATCACCAAGAGTGGGCACTGGATAGCACTGTCCCCTACGTTTCAATAATGGCCCCTAAGATTTAGAAAATAGAGTTAATAAAAAAAATGTCCTGAAATAAGTTCTTTGAAGTTTTTACTAACTTTTCTTCTCAAAACCAGAACAAAGAACAAAAATAGATTTAAAAACAAAGTTAACCAAAGAAGTTGGTCCAAAAATTTCTAGGGAATTAGGGTGCCTACCTGGAAAATCCCGAAGTTAACCAAAGTATCTAAGCCTGACAATGGGCCTATTGCGATTAAGGCAAATTGAAATGAAACAACTACTAACATTTTTTTCAAGTGGTAATAAATACTTCTCGTATTTTATGCTTAAATTTGCTCATTAAATATGTATAGTTTAGTATATATTTCTCATTTGTTTTATAATTTCAGACATAATATGGCTTCTCCACCACGTTTTGCATATCTTGATTTGGAAAATAGCCAAAACCAAAACAATAGCAAGACTACTACTAAATCATCCAACAATGAAATACCAGCTGGCACCAGCAGCTTTATGGAGGTGCTTACCCCTACTACATTTTCCTTAGCTCTTGAAAGCAATGCTGGTATTGACTGTTTTGGGAATGAACGCCATGCTTTGGCCAACCAGGCCAAATTCTTTAATAACCAGCTTTTAAGTGATATCACATTGGTTGTCGTGAAGAAAAAGTACTTTTGCCATAAATTGATTCTTGTAAAATCAAGCGATGTATTTGAACGCATGTTTAGTTCTGACTGGGATAAATCCCAACGGAAGGTAAGTCATTTTTATTTATTTATCTTTCAGGATCTTTACTAATTTCAGTCATACTGCAGCCATGCTGGAGCACTGCCTTCAATGGGTCCAGTTGATCATATTGACTCCAGTACTTATTTTATTCAAGTTTCATACTTATATTACCCATCTCACTTTTTGTTTAACTGCTAAGATGTGGGACATACTAAATGTAAACATAGATATTAGCACCCTCCACACACATTCATATATATATAAATCATCATCACCATTTAACATCTATTTTTCCATGCTTGTATGGGTTAGAGGGGTTTCTCCTGTGGTCAGCTGGCTGTGCCGTTCTTTGCTCAAACGAGACTGTATTTTGGCTGGGATTTTTACAGCTGGATGTCCTTCTTAACACCAACCATGTTTACTGTGGGGAACTGGGTGGCCCTGTTATGAGACAAGTCTTGCCCAATGGCTGCACCGTACGTATATATATATATAGGGCTTCTACACAGTTTCTGTCTACCAAATTTCACTCAATGTATTGGTCAACCCGAGGCTATAACAAAAGACATTTGCCCAAAGTGCTATGTGGTGGAATTGACCCGAAAACCACATTGTTGTGAAGCAAACTCTTTAGCTACTCAGCCATGTCTGGGGAATTGATAGAGTTGGTAGAACATAGGACAAGATGTCTTGCAGTATTTGTCCTGGTCTTCTGCACTGTGAATTTAAATCCCACTGACTTCAATTTTGCCATTGATCTTTTCAGAGTCAATAAAGTATCAGTCCAAGGTGATGGATAGGCAGAATTGTTAGAATGTTGGACAAAATGTTTTGCAGTATTTGTTCTGGCTCTTTGTATTCTGAGCTCAGATCTTGCTGTGGCCTACTTAGGTGGTAGACTTAACCTGTTGCCTAGTTTAGCACTACCACCTGGGACCTTGGGCACTTTTAATGGAAGTCACTCTGTTCCAAACATTCAGGCCAGGTATTTGGTTTGAGGATATCTTCCTTCCTTCCACCAGTCTTGGAGGCCTTGCAAAGAGGTTATGACACTGCTCTTCTTTCTCTGGCTAAACAGCAAAACGAAAAATTAATGTGAAATATAGTGTATGATGAGAAAATTATCATTGCAGTTCTCATCCTACTCTAAAGTTTTGGCTGTAGCACCAACCAGGAATTGAACCTGGTTTACAGATTCAGCTCTCTGTTAGCTTACAACAGCTCTGAACTAAGTGCACATGATCTTTTATGTATTTAGACATGTTGATTAAGGAAGATATGGGCAGATGTGGTGAGAGCAGATCTCAAAAGACTGAACCTCACAGAGATTTCTAAGGACTACAACAAATGGAGGGTAGCTGTGCTGGAAAAGACACACTCAAACCATGCAAGCATGATAAGGGTAATGATGATGATAACACAGCTTTAGACCATTTGGTTACCCTTTTGATACCAAACTGCCCTGATGTTTTAAATATAAAAGTGTTTGTGTTTATCATCATATGTCCATTTTCCCTATTAGAAAGGGTTGGATGGGTGCATTTTATTGTGGTATCAGCACCAGGGAAGTTGTCATGTTCTTTATACAACAGAAGAGTCTTTTCATTAGTGTTTATATTTATATAAAACCTTCCATCATAATTTTATGTAAGAACCTTTGTTATGTTACAAACACCAGCTTAATAATGAGAAAGTTGGTTATATAACAATCATTAGGGATTTGTCTATTGTTATGACACAAGTATTTTACTAGTATTTGTTGTCACTTTTAGAGAGATGAAGTAGACACATCATCAGCATCGTTAAACATCCATTTTTCATGCTAGCATGGATAGGACACAGTATGACTGAAGGCTTTACATTAAGATCTCAGGTTTAGTTCCACTGTATGGGATCTTTGGTGAGTGTCATTTACCATGAACTTGGACTGACCCAAGCCTTCTTGTACATGTAATTCACTGCCAGAGGGAATCTCCCTGGGATTTATATTAAGGGTATATGTGTCTGTGGAATGCTCAGCCACTTACATATTAATTTCACAAGCAGACTGTTCCGTTAATAAATCAATTAGAACACTATCATAGAAACTGATAGATGTGTATTCCATTCCAGACGGATGAAAGGTAAAATTTATCCTTGTGGAATTTAAAATTATAATTTAGTGGAGTGATAAGATGAAAGGCATTCAGTCTAGCATTTCACCATTTCTGTTAACTCATGGCCATTCTTTGAAAATAATGGTAAACCCTTGAAATCATGTGTAAGTCTTAAGACTGGTTAATTGTTTTGTATATTGGCTAAAATCAGTTCTGTATGAACAAGACATGGTCACCTGACTTAGCATTACCCACAACAGGACAACTCGTTTAACCCTATTTGATTTACCTAAGCCCTCATTGATAGTTTTTATAAGTTGTATCTCAGTAGACAGCTAAAGAGAGTATTCAATCACTGATGAAACTCCAACAGGATTGAAACCAGTCTGGCTGATCCCTTTTTCCTGTCCATGTAGATATTGTATATATAGACTTTTATATTTGTCTATTACACACAGTATTGGCTAAAATCTATAAATATACTCTCTAGTACAGTACACTATTAGTTTATTAATCCCATGAGAAATCTATCTTATATATATATATTGTTTTTTTAATTTTTTACAGGAGATTGAGCTACAAGAGGACAGTATGTGCGCCACTGTATTTCCACGCTTTCTTAAATTTCTTTACAGCTGTCATGTGCGTCTGAACATTGGCAATACACTTTCCATGCTAATCCTTTCTGATAAATATAATGTAGAAGACCTTCGTACTGTTTGCATAAACTTTGCCTGCACCTGTATTATTCCGCGACTACAATTGAAAGATGTTTTCCACATATGGTTCCAATATGGAACAAAGTGTTACCACAAAAAGTTGGTAGAAGCTTGTGTACAAGCACTGTCTGAAAAAATGGATGACATTATGATGTCAGTTGAATGGGAACAAGAATGGCTGACTATTGAGAGAGATCAGCTTATTGAATTCTTGAAGAGTTCTGAGCTGACCATTAAAGATGAACATGAATTGTGGGAAGCTGTACTAAAATGGCTGCTTTCTTCTGAGCATCCTGCAAGAGCTGAAAGTCTCCGAAGTAATGTGAAAACAGTAATTGATCACATTAGGTTCCCTATGATGACTCCTGATCAATTATGTCAGGTAGAGAACAGTAAGGTTGCTCAGGAACTTCCTGATGTGTTCCAAACCTACTTGATGCAAGCCTACAAATATCATGCCCTCCCTTTAACCAGTAGAGCCATGATAAAAGAATTCACCTCTGCTAGCTTTTTGCTACGTAACTACACTGATCTTCGTTGGGACAAGCGCGTTATTATTCAACGCTACACAGAATGTCAGAAATGTGCTGAAGTCAGTTTCCGCTTCGCTACACGTGCTTCCACATTTCCTGCTCAAACATGGGAGTGGGAACTGAAGATTCATCCGAAAGGTTTTTCTTCAACTTGTGATGACTTTAGGGCTGTTTTGTACTCCAATCTCATTCTTGATCAACCAAGACCAGTGGAATATTTGCTGTCATTAGTTGATCGAGAAAAGATTCTGCACTCTGTAAGTGGTAAGAAAAATTTCTCAAAAACTAGGTATACCACTGACACAGAAATGGACAAAAAGATCTCCCTCAGTGACCTATCCCAGCCTAACTGCCCCCTCTTGATTGATGATAATCTTGTTCTACAGATTGTTCTTAGGCCAGTTGGATAAATGTTTGTCTCTTGTTGTTTTGTAAATGTCTACCCTTGTCCAAAGCTACTCACTTGCTTCTCATCAGCTTTAAAATACTGATACCTACATATAAACATATACATACACATATATAATGATTGAAATAAGTCTGACAAACCCTTCTTCATTTAAAATCTTATTTTTATTGTTTCTGTTAAAGAAAAGAAAAGATAGAGACTAATGTTGTTTTTTGTTCCCCTGGTTAGACTTAGAATCAGGCTTAAAATCTTCTAAAAAGGCAGAATTAGTGGCCTATGGCCCTAGTGTAGTAGTTAACATATTCATTTGGTATCCAAGAGATGTGGGCTGGATTTATCTCAGGAGTCTCTGTCCATTTATCTCATCTCCAGGAGTATTTTACCTGATTTTCTCAACAATTATTATAGTCCTTTCTGCATTTGGGCGTTCACATTTCTAATTTCATGTATATTTTCCTTAATTGTTTAATGCATTGTACATTCCAATTATACTAAGACCTTGTTGAAGCCAGTAGCAGTTGAGTCAGTATTGAGGTTTTGCTATGTTAATCAAAGAGATATATTTTTGGATTATGGATACTTTTAAACATATTTCACATTTGAAGTTTTTAGGACTTTTTCTAGTAACAAGTTTAGTAATTATAAAATTTGTTATTAAAAGTGACGCATTCTTCTGAAAATTTGCTGAAGTAAACAGTCACTATTAATAACAAATATTATATTGACTCTGTAAACAGTATATGAGTCCTTCATTTAGTGCATTTATTACACAAACCCATAAAATAAGCATTTATAGATATGTTGATTATTAATTTCACATTGTTATGCTCAAAGGTTATTACTGATTTTGTAGTTTCTATACTATTACTGTGGTATTCCAAAACAAAAAGAATATCTCAACTGTTGAATTTATAAACCAGGAAAAATTTGCAATAATTTAACCCTTTTGACACCAACCCAACCAAAACTGGCTTTGGTTGTACGAAACATGAAAGGGTTAAAAACATTTGATTTAATTCATTGTTTATATCTGACTTCATGTATATTTATACACTTGCTTTACATTTAAAATTTCTAGTTATAAATATTAAATAATTATTTATAGAAATTAAATTTCTATAGTTGTATTAAAAATTAAATAATTATTAACAGAAATAAAATTTCTGTAATTGCATTAGAAATTAAATAATAATTAACAGAAATTAAATTTGATATGTGTAAAAGTATATTTAAATATTTTGATTTGAAGCCACCAGAAATTGTCCTTGGTTCTATGGTGCAAAAATATTTTAAGGTAAGCCTTCTATTACAATTTTATGTAAGAAACTTAGTTATCTTTTCTAAACACCAACTTAATAATAATAAAGTTAGTCATATTATTATACCCCTCCAATTCTTGATCATTTTCAAAATTATTTGAAGATCATAGACTAATGGATTTCCTTAGAAATATGGTAAGAAAGAGTTAAACTAATGCCATTCTTATGGTTAAAAATGTATTCACTAAAGTTCAAGGCAAGTATCAATTTCAAATTTTGTTGAGTTGGGGATTAGCTAAATCTTGTCTCCTTTCACATGCTATAAGTATGAGTTGTCTATTAAGGACATATTTGTACAAAGTAACAAATGTTCTAGAAGGTATCACAGAACCTTTTTAGACAACCTAATACAATATATGTCAACATATTTAAATATTTAAAACAGAAAGACAACAACAAGACCAATCAATCTCTTTCTATCATGGAATTCTATGTAATATTTGTATCTACATAATAGAAATGTTAACAGATACTGAAATTATGTTAGAAAGTTTGTTATTACTGTTACATTCCCATTTAAATATATACTAAGACTATTGTGAAGGGGTTTTGCTTCATGATTGTAAGGTCATTAGATTGATTCTGGCTGTGTGTTGTTCTTAAGATAATCGCTTTATTTCACTTTGCTGGCTAAAATATGTGGACCAACTTTGTCACACTCTGAGTCCATGTGTCTGTAGAATGCTCAGCCACTTGTAATTTAATTTCACAATCCAGCTATTCAGTTCACATAATTAAAACATTTGTCATCAGGATTGAGGGAGGTTTAACACATTAAAGCCAATGAAATAAATACAACATTCATCTTCATCACCATCACCATCATCATCATTGTTTAACATCTATTTTCCCAGCTAGCAAGGGTTTGATAAGCTGTCATAGTACTTAATTGAGGTTACTAACCTCTCAGATGAGCCAGGGGTCCACATCTCACCTACATACATTCCTGCACTCTACTGAGTGCACTAGGTTCATTTTATCATGGCACCAGCACAAGAGAGGTTGTTATGTTTATGACACAGCTGAAGAGTCCTCCTAACCCTTTGTTTGGTAGGTTTTCTATGACTTAAAATTATTTCATTTTATCTAATTGAGACATTTACATTCCATTCAATTTTGATTTCTATTTTATTAATAAGGTGATGGCAAAAACAGTAGAACGGCTTCTTAAATGTTTTACCTGTTTACTAGCTTTGTACTGTATTGTTTCAAAAGCAGCCAAGTTTTACTTTACCTTTTCCAGTGTTTATAAAATAGGTACCATAGTAACATAGAAGAATTGATGCAAAAGAAATCAATATTTTCACAGTGATCAAAGCTAAGATTTAGTGAAATCAATGTTTCCATATTTATGACTTCTATTTTGCTCAGATTTAAGCAAGTAACATTTCTTTTCCTTTGAACCTTCTTAAATGCTATTAATACTTCAGTGATTTTCCTCGTCATGGAATCTGTGATAATATATTTAAGAAACATTTTACATTTTTTCTTAAGGGAGAAGAAATGTTAAAAGTAGAAACTGTTCTACAAAATAAATATTGAAGTTTAATTTACTTAATATGTTGTTTTGGTATTGTCTAATACTATCTGTTTAGAACTTCTCTGTTATAAAACCGTTTGTTTTAAGAGTAGCTCTGTCTTAAGAATATTTCTGTGTTTAGAACTCCTGTTTTAAAACCACCTCTGTATTTAGAAGTCATGTTTTAAGAATCTCTCTGTGTTTAAAACTCGTTTTAAAATCACCTCTGTATTTAAAAGTCATGTTTTAAGAATCTCTGTGTTTAAAATCTGTTTTAAGAATCTTTTTGTGCTTGTTTGTGATGATACTATTTAGCAGCTGTAATAGAGCAGATATATAATTAAAGTCATTCCAGCCATGACCACTCCTTTGTTTTAAGGTCTCTAACACTACATTATCCAGTGTGTCCTTCCTTTTTTAAGACAGAACAGTGTGATTTGGGGAGATTTGGTTGCTATTTTTAGTAGTAAACTTGACCACACTCTCTCTCCTTGATTTGTCTCTGTAAGTATGTCTGTGTATGTGGAAAAATACACAACTTATTTTCCAAGTTCCTATTTTTTTCCTATTTTCTAGCAATTTGTGTGAGTAGTGGGGAGAAAACTAATCACAACTTGACCAAAACCACCTTTAATTTTATGAAAACCCCCACCCATTTTAAATGGTTTCCTATTTAAAATAACCCCCCCATCATAATTTTGTATCAAAACCTTTTAAGTTATATTACAAATACCATAGCAATTCAACTACTTACTAAAACATTCCATTAACTGATCATTTCTATATATTTATTCTAATATAACTTTTAACATTCTGTACCACATGAAACCACATTAGCAAGACGTTATTGAAAAATACATATGATGCAGAACTATGATTTACATCACATTAAAAATTAAAGCCTTTACTCAAATACTGCAAAATTTAACAATGATCTGTCCACCAGTAAAGATACTACAAACATTTGAATCAACATGTTTTTTTTTTAATATTCTATGCTAAATCATAATAGCACATTGAATTAAATACAATGGAATGACAGGGTCCCAAACAATGTATACACACTTCATCATTCTAATAAATATTGCCTGTACAGGTAATCAAAGTGTGTATACATTTTTGGGGGAGGACATATATAAAAAAGGAAATAAAAGAAATAAAGTAGTTTGTTCATTTTCCCTTTTGGTGCCAAATCATCTGTGGTTCTTACAATAACTGTTTGTTTTAAAGCATTTATAAAAGCCTATCATAATTCTGAAATACCAGGAATTATTGGCAAACTATTTTTTCCAACCTGTGGTGATTGTGATGTTTGAGGTAGCTGGGCTACCGACAATGAAGTTCTTGTCAATGTTGGTGCCTCACCTTACCAACATATCAATTGATACTTGCAAGAGTGCTTGGCTATTCCATTACCTTAACCTTGCTATCACCTGAGGCTAACTTAAAGAATTATTACAAGGAAACTCCAGCACCCTGTTATGTATGCCTGTCTTCTCTTTGCCATTATTTTTCTGATTTTTGTTTTCTTTCTTTTTCTCTGATTACTTCTCTTTGAATCTTTTGTAAATCATATTTATTTTTTCAAATCATAATTTCATGTAAGAACCTTTATTAAGTTATGTTCCAAACTCTAGATAAATTATGTAAAAGTTAGTTAAATGACTAAATTCCTCCAAATTCTTGATTAATTTCAAAATCAAAATCACTTTAAAATCATTATTATTTCATAAAACAGTGTTTTCCATTAGAAATATGGTAACAAAGGGTTTAACACTTTCAATATCATATTCCTAATGAAAGACACTGCCAATTGGTTGTAATAAATTTTGGAAGAATTTAAAGATATAACTAATTTTCATAATATTAAACTGATGTTTGGAACTTAACTGATAAAGATTTCTTACATAAAATCATGATGGAAGCTTTTAATATAAATATGAATACTTTAAACCAGACAGTTTTGTATCATAGAATCAGTAGCAGTCTCAGATGGTTTAGTAACGAAAGGTTTAAATACAATGAAATAATTAAAAAAGAGGAAATAAAACATTTTTTCATGTTATGTTATGTTTTATGGACAATTTTTTGGAAACTTGCCAGTATTTTGTTTTCATTTTTTATTTGCATGATTCTTTTGAAAAAAAAGTAAGTAAAATGTGAAACTATATTTTGATTATATTTTGTTATTCCATATAAAAAAAAAAAGTTCCCATTTCTGCTGTTTTTAATCCTGGGACTTTTTTTTTCAGCCTCTCGCTGTGTATACCTGTCATTTAGCTTCTTAACTACCTGGTACTGGTCTGTGCTACCTCCATTTTTCCAGTCTTTCAATGCTTGTCTCTTGGCTTTAGTGGATCCATCTACTGTGCTGTTCCACCACCAGGTTACTCTCTTTCTGGCAGGCACTTTACTCCAGCCACAAGTCTTGTCAGTAGTTTCAAAAAGTTGTCACGTAGGAATTTCCAATTGTCCTCTATTATAGTACCTAGCTTGTCACCCTGCTCATCTATTGCATCCTGTAGAGCCTTTCTAAACCTATATTTAACTGAGAGGGCTCCATATTTTCCTGCATATCTTGTTCTGTCTTTTGTTTATTTTGATGTCATTAATAACTAACTTGTGCTGGGCAGTGCATTCTTCATCAGGGAAGGCATTGGTATTACAGTCCATTTGTCTTGTTTAACAATTTGGGTTGTGTATTCATCTGATTGATATGAAATCAGGTGGCTGGCTGGTTTCCTGAAATTTGTGTTGCAAATGTTTAGTTCATTCATGTCACAGAATTCCAGGAGTCTCAGTCCCTTTTCATTCCTTGAGCTCCACAGAATCCGTCCTGGTATTGCTCCACATGTCCATTGAAGTCACCTGCCAGAATAATGAGGTCACCTTTATCAGTACCTGAAGTTGTCTGTAAAAGTTCCTCATAGACCCTGTCTTTTTGTTCTTTACCCAGTGCTGCTTGGGGAGCATAGGTAGATGTAATTGTCACCAGTCTATTTCCTACAGTTAATCTAAGCTTGATAATTTTGTCACTTACTCTGACTACTTCTGTCACCTTATATATCCATTTTTCAGCTAGTAAGATGTCTACACCTCCTATTCCATTGGCATTTCCTACCCAGTAGAGTCTATATCGCTGTTGTTTGCCCGTGATTAGTCTTCCTGAGGCACCCCTCCATCTACTTCTCTTCTAGCAATTCCACAATTTCACCTGATTTACCTTTTAGGTGCCAACATTGAGGGTGGAAGTTCTGAGATTTGTATCTTGATAGTTGCTGTTATTTCATTAAGTAGAGGTTGTATGTACCTGAAAGGGAAATATAGATATCTTGTTGATATTAAACCAAATGTGAAGATGTATGGCCTAATGGTTAGGGTGTTCAATAGTAAGGCTGTATGTTTGATTCTCATATTGGGCAGCATATGTCGTTGAGCCAGACACTTCATTTCACATTGTTCCAGTTCACCCAGCTGGAAGAAATGAGTACCAGCCATAGCTGGGGGTTACCCTGCAATACATTGTTATCCAATCCAGGAAGAAGTAATGTATTTAATGCCAAGTAAGTTATTTAATGCCGCCAATGAAACAAAGGTACGATTTAGCATGATGAGCCTATAGGCTTGAAACAGAATTTAGTTGTTTCATGACTGTATTTCTAAAGAAATACACTCTATTTCAATTAATGAAGAAATTTGAGGGATTTACTAAAATTTATATTTCATAACTGAGATATTAACTTATGGTTCCTATATAAACTTATGTTGGAAGCTGTTTGAATAAGAACCCTTTAAAATGTTTGGTTTGGTTTCATATTACCAGAGTTGGTTTTGGCTAGGTTGGTATCAAAGGGTTAACTAAATTAATGATAGTTAAAAAATAATTTTTAATTTAGTAAAATATTTGTGTCCTTAATCATGGTCAAGCTGTATAAAAAATACATTTTTGTTGGTGGATTTGTTGTAAAGAATTTCTGTGTCCAACACTGTATACTAGTAGTTTTTAAACCGGTTGCTATTACCTTCAAGCATTGGAATTACTTAACCCTTTTGACATCAACTTACCTGAAACTACTTATGGTTTTGTAATAAGAAACCTAATTTTAAAATGTTTATATTCAAATTCAAACCTTCCATTATAATTTTATGTCAGACACATCAAATTAATAATGAAGAATCCACTCATTTTACTAAACCAATCTTTTAATTTATTATTTTCAAAATTAATTAAAACACATAGGTAGTATATTTTATTAGAAATGTGGCGACAAAAGAGTTAATGATTTGTATTACGTTTATAGTGTTTCCAAATTCCTTGTCATTGAGTGCCAGAAGTAGTAAAAGTAAACTCTTGTATTCTAAGTTCAAATCCTCCCACAAGTTAAATTTTTTATTACTTAATCCAATCAAATAAATTATTACCCCCTTACCTTCCTATCCAAATATGTGGTTTTATTTCAGTGTGAGAGATTATTAAATTTATACAATGTTCTGTGTCTTTTTCATCTGGAGAGCTAACTACAATTTATTATAATTGTAATCTACACCTTTAAAAAATGTATCTGAAAAATGACTAAAAAGTTGTGAGGAAACCAAGTTGGTGGGGCACTAACTTGTTAAGTGGGCACTTCTGGGTAAGGCTTGTAGGGGAAGCAAAGTATGAGTCCTTAAACTAAGAGAACAATGGGTCAAAATAATTGGGAACACTGGTGTAGATCATTTTGATCAAAAGTGTGAAAAATACTAAAAATCCATTTAATATCGCAATTAACTCTTAACATCCTGTACTGCATGAAACCACAGCAAGAACAAAACAAAACAATGACAGCATTACATTAAAAATTGAAGTCTTTAGTTTACTGTAAATGTTCACAATGATATGTCCACCAATAAAGATACTATAAACATTTGAATGAACAAACCCATTTTTAGATATTTTCTACCAAATCATTATAGGATGTTAGGAGTTAATATTTATACCGTATAGATTTCTGCTATACAGTTTCTTTTCTCCATTATATTAAAACAAAATGTTTTATAAAAAAAATAAAGAAAACAAAGTTATATATTTTATAACTCTATTCAGGGAGAGTCATAGGTGATGAATTGGTAGGTTTGTCAGGGTGCTCGATAGAATGCTTTACGTAGCATTCATTTCGGTCCTTTGTGATCAGTGTTCAAATCCTGCTGGATTCAACTTTGCCTTTCATATTTTCAGGGTTGATAAAGTACCAGTCAAATACTGGGTTCTTCATCATCATCATTATCATCATCATCTAAATTGGCTGTGGTGAAACCTGGAGACAGATGGACGCCATTAGGTTTAAAATGGCTGCCACACGATATGACATCATCCTTACGACTGCATTAGGAGTTACAGGGGGTCAATAACCAAATGGGAAGATCATAAATATGTGTTATTGTGAATATATCTATATGGTATCAGTTTATTAACCTGTATTATTTCCTTTATGTTTACATCAGAAGTTCTGTCCAATACATTCCCATAGAAAGGAAAAAAAAAAATTTTTTGTGTATTTTAATCTTGTTATATAAAACTGTTTTCATGGCATCAGTCTTTAATATTCATTTCATTTTATTTATTGTCATACTAGAGTCGATAAAATCACCTGTCCTTTCTGTTTGAATTTCTGGCCTTGTACCTAAACTCAATCCACTATTGTCTCTGAGTTCAAATCCCGCCGAGGTTAACTTTGTCTTTCATCCTTATGGGGTCGATAAAATAAAGTACCAGTAATACACTGGGATAATTGCTGGCCTTGTGCCAAAAGTAGAAACAATTATTGTCTATACATAAATGAAAAGTAACAGCTGCTCTCTGTAAGCATGTAGTGAGTGTGTGATATAAGCCAGATAAAGCATAAGTTTATGGCAGTCCACCTCTATCAGGGGTTATATGCATCTCTAGATGAAGACATAGAATCAAAAAGAGAGAAAATATTAAGTCAACACTGTGTCAATTGGTCACATATCACAAAAGAAGCTAGAGCCTCCTCCTAATACTTTTCGAGGCATGCCAATACAGTCAGCATTACTACAGGTGATAGCAAGGCTAAGGCACTGATCCTAGGGACGAGAGACAGGAAATTTGTATTAGTTGAAGGCTTTGCTGATATCAAATGCAGGAGTTGGTGGTGGTAGTGATAGTGTTTAAAAGTGGCCCTGTTTGTAGAAGTGGGTGATTTTTCTCCAAGTTTGTAGGCCAACATGAAATGCCAAAGGGCCTGGGAGGTAGGTGTTCTAATGTAGATGTGTGCTTAATTGTTGTGATAATGCAGTAGTTAGACAACCTAATAGGTGTAGGTATAAATGGGGAGGGTGTTTAGAATGTCCATGTGTTGTTAAGATATGTGTGTATAGGATGAATCTAATTGATGTACATGGTTATCGAATATTTGGTTTGATTTCATTTTAATCAATCATTTTTATTCTACATGTCATTTACTACTACTACTACCAATAATAATTGTTTCTACTATAGGCACAAGGCCAGCAATTTGGGGGGAAGGAAAAGTCGATTAAATTGACCCCAGTGCATTACTGGTGCTTTATTTTATCAACTCTATCAGGATGAAAGGCAAAGCTACCCTCAGTGGGATTTGAACTCAGAACGTGAAAGGCCTTTCAGAGAAGATAACAAAACACTTTATCCTTTGTAACTTGTGCATTAATATCATGATCAAACAACTGAAACACTCATTGTTGAAACTGATGGAGGTTCTCTCTATTCTAATGCAGAAATTTCAATATAAAATTAAAAAAATAAAGTGTACATAGCTCGGAGATCAAGGAATTGCTCCAGGTAGAGCTGCTATTTCTTTGAATTGAGAGATCATAACTTCGATACTATGGATATGGGGTTAAAAAGTCTAGGGAAAGAATTCCTGGACAGATTTTATGGGCAAAGCCAGCCAGCAGAAGAGCCAGAGGTTGACCACAAGTAAGATGATTGAATAAAATCCTTGAGCTTAGTTGATTCTACTTGGGGATCCCATCAGATCAGTTGGAGAGGGTTGCTTCTGATAGGACCCTCTCGATGGTGAGTCTGAGGATTCTGACTTCACAACCCTCTCACGAATAAGTGGGTGAAGAAGAAGAATAAATAAAGTAAAATGTTATCAAATCAACTTCCTTGCATTAGAAAAACGGAGAAGATTTATTAATGAATTGGATCATTATGTGTTTATTATTTAGATGGTAAGGCCAATTGATTGGCTGTATTGATCAGACAACATGCTTTGCTACATATGGTTACGTCCCTTTACATTTTGAGTTCAAATTCTGCTAAGGTCAACTTTGTCTTTCATCATTTCTATAAAATAAAGAACCAGTCAAGTACTGGAATCAATTTACCCCCCCCCCCCCAACTTATGATTTTGCCTAAATTAGAAATCATTTCCAATGGTAGCAACCTTTGAACAGTAGCATCATACATGTATGTATATATGTATCCATGTATATATGTATGTGACTCATTTGGAAGGCTCAGCGACCATCTGTGGTGCAGGCGAGGATTCACAATGAAGACCAAGGTGAGAGTGTATGCTGCATGTGTACTGTCAGCATTGCTGTATGCGTGAGACATGGGTTGCCTACAAACGGTCAAGAGACTGGAACGATTTCACCAGCAGTGTCTCAGAAAGATGTTAGGTATCAAGTGGCAGATGCATGTCAATGATGTTGAGGTCCTTGAGAGAAGCCAATGTCGGAGCGTTGAAAGTATCATCCGCCAACAACGTTTGCAATGGACTGGACACCTCTGCAGGATGGAGGACGATCGAATCTCGAAACAACTTTTGTTTGGTGAGCTTTCTAAAAGTAAGAGACCACCTCACAAACCAAAGCTCCGATTCAAAGATTGTGTAAAGGACTCCTTGTAAAAAAATTGGTTTAATGGTGGTTGACAGGGAGATAGAAGCTCTTGAAAGAGAAACTTGCGTGGAATGGTGAATGATGGGGTTCATAATTTTGAGGACTGACACATAGAGCACGAGAAGATCAAATGGGATGTGCGTAAGCAATGTCCTGGTGTATCTCACGAAACAATTGGTGTCTCCTGAATATGGAAAGATTTGCTTGAGAAAATCTGGTCTCAGGAGTCACAGTCACAGCCATGTCAGAGAGAACCAGTGAACTATGTTCTCCACAGTATTGTGAAGGTTCACAGGCAACCTGATGTAAGACTGAGGCCAGGGAGATCCATAGTTGTTGTTAATGTGCAAAAGAGTGCAAGTTACTCGATAGAGTGTGTAGCCCGAAGATCAGAGAGTCGGTCCAGGTAGAGCTGCTACTTCTCCGCATTGAGAGATCATAGCTCTTGTATTATGGACATGTAGTTAGAATGTCTCAGGAAAGAATCGCTCGACAGATTTTATGGGCAAAACTAGCCAGCAGGAGACCCAGGAGTAGACCCCGAGCAAGATGGTTGGATAACATCCATGAGCTCGGCTGGTATCGCTTGGGGATTCAGCTGGATTAACTGGAGACGGTGGCTTCTGACAGGTCCCACTGGAAGGCGTGTTTGAGGACTTCCCCCAGGAATGAATGGACGAAGATGTGTACAACTTACCGCTGTTTCAGCTCTGCTGTTGATGAGCTCGTGGGGTGCAGTTATGATGTGGTAGAGCTCCATGAGGCAAAGATCGCATTTCCTCTTGAAGTTGTACGGTGCAGCCCTGCCGACAATATCCCAGTGCGTGGAGAAGCTGATGTTTAAGTCCTTTAGTGATGTGATGTAGTCTGCGAGCGAAGTGGAGTGTCTTAGTTTTTTATTTGTGAAAGAGTGGAAATGTGTTCGAAACCTAACGGGCCGGAGGTAGCCCCTATATAATGTTTAACGCTATTGTGGCTAGTTACAGTGCATCTATATATAACCCTATCAGTCAAGCAGTATCCTCTAAGGGGACAGCGTCCTCTGTCGCGGCAGTTGCAATTTCTGTCGCGGTTCCATCTATTTCCCACGGTAAGGCTATCATTGTTGCTTCCCTACGTTGTTATCCACGCTACCGCAGCTATCGTTAGCACCATTACAGCCCACAGCACGCAGGGTGGTGCGATTGTTATTCCGCACGTCATGTCGTGCATGTTCCCCAGTCATTTCGCGGTTATGCTGGTTGCGTTTGCGGATGCCGTTGCCAACACTATTGGATGCTGCCAGGGAGTTGTTAAGGCCGATATAGTTATTGTCAGGTGTAGGTGCGTCTGAGTCGAGGTGCTGTGTCTTGGTGATCTTACTGTGGTTCGTTGTTCCTATGATGTCAGCGAGGTTAGGAGTAGTAGAGAAGGATATTTTTATATTGTTTCTATTAAGAATTTTTCTATACCTATGGTTGGGTGGGAAGTTCTTCTCTAAGGCTTCGAAGAACATCCGAGGTATGTTGGAGGCCACACTCCGAGAGTAGGGTGTGTATGTGTGTGTGTGTGTGCGTGTGTGTGTGGAACCATAGGATGTTACGGTGGCGATTACGTGTCCTTGTACGTTTGCTACGGGTGGTTCCATCTAGGTGACCGCTCTTATGTGTGTTAGTGCGCAGTCGCCCGTTCGGTGCCCCTTTCACTTTATGCTCGGGTGCACTCTTCCTACCTCTTTCATGTTTATGTACAGGAAGATGTTGGTAATAGGCCGTCGCCTTTGTTGGTTTTGTAATAGGGGAATAGTTCGAGTAATCTGCAGTGGTCACCGTCGCCGGGGTCGTGATCTTTAGTGCGGTTATCTATTCTATTATATCCAACTTCAACGAAGTCGCCGCGTGATCGGTTATAGGTATGGCTTACTATAACGTTCGTTTTATGAGGGGGGTGGTTTCTAGAGCTAGCGTTAGGGATGTAGGAAATTCCTTGGTTATAGCCGGCGCTTATCAAGGCCCTATTGTAGTAATCTGCCGCTTGGTTGAAGATATCCTCATTGGCGGATAGTCTCGAGATTCTATGTGAGATACTATAGACTATGGAGTTGAGAGTCTGCTTAGGGTGGTTGGAGGCATAATTAATATAAGAGAGGCACTCTCCAGGCTTATGGTATGGCTTGTATAAGCCTGTACTCAACTCCAGGGTCACGTCCAGGAAGTTGACAACCTTGTGGTTGAGGTCCATAGTTACGGATAGAACCTGTGTATATATTTGTTAAAGTTCTCTATCCTACGGGGGCTATGGTTCCTAACGGTAAACAGGGCGTCGTCCCTATATACACCTCCTTGTAGGGCCGGTATCTCTTCCCTAAACTTATGTAGGAGGTATGTCCCGACCAGGTCAGTTGCTTGTGCTGAGTCACTGGACTCCATCGTGACATCGAAGTTATCAGGACGGTTGGTTCTGGTCCAGTGGGAGCCTTCGAACTGGATAATGGTTCTACGCGCCGCTAGAACTATGTCTATTTCTTTTTTAGTGAGGCTAGTGTTAGATTTAGCTAAGATAAGTGCCTTATTTAAGAGTATGGGGGAGATAGAGGCGTAGTAACTATCTATGTCAAACTGGATGAACTTCAGGGTGGCTTTATCCGGCAACTCGGTGAACCAATTTATGACCTGGTCGGTGTTGCCCCAGAGGCAGACCTTAGCCTTTCTGTCGAGGATCACTTTACTAATCTTACCTATATCTGATGTAGAGGGGCAAATTAGTCTAATAGAGGGGCTTTCATTAAAGTCATATTTGTGATCCTTAAGAGAGAATTTAGGCATCAGAGGGACGTATGGGTTAGTGTACTTTTCTATTTCTAAGTTGGTGACTATATCCTTCCCTATTCTATTTATGTCATTTAGGGTACTAGAGGGTGTCTTTTTGTAGTCTTTGTGTAGTTCCTTATAGATGAATTTTTTATACTTACTCGCGTCCATCTTGTACAGCTTTTGGGTTTTGTCGGAGGTGACGAAGAGGTGCAGGTCATTCTTGATCTTAGTTATTAGTGTATCAAGGGACGTTAATAATGGATTGCTGCATTGGTGTTTCTTTCTGCACTTAACGTTTTTGATCATTTTCAGCAGGTCCTCTTCAAAGGAGTCCACTAAGGTGTATGTGCGGTGGGTTTCGGTATGTTTAGAAGCCATACCTCTCTTAGGATTCAGGAAGGTTACGGGTGTTCTTATCCAGGTGGTAGGCCTTCCATCTGACTCTCCGTATAAACGAATTAGTCACGTCTATAAGCATTTTGAGGTAGGTTTTTCTGCTGGGTAAGGGGATACACTTGAGAGACATGGGTAACGGCTGGTTCTTCAACATAATGGCAAATAAGGTGAGATGCTCTACAAAAGGAGCACGGTAATACAGTATTTACGTATCGAGAGAGAGAAAAGAAAGGGGAGGATAGGTGATACATATAGTTATTTGCCAAGTAGCGTATGCCAAAGGTGCTCGATACTAGTGCCGGCAGTATTAAATATTCGAAGTGTTAATATTTAGTGGGCTAGAGAGTTAGCAGAGCGTAAGCACGTGGGAAAGTAAGAAATCGGAGAATAGACTGTTAAAACATGTTTATTTAAAACAGCACCTACGTACGTTTCGCCCAGTTGGGCTTCTCAAGGGCATATATAATCAAAAGTGTTCCTTATATTGCTCGGAGAGAGTTTTGGGGTTAAATCCACGTCAAGGTTCATTGCTCGCAAAAATAGCTTGTTTTGATTTTGCAGCAGGTCAAGGGAGGTAATTCGGCCGGTGTTGGGGCAGTCTTTCCCGGACAAATTATTTATCCGCTACGAGATGAGTTACAACCTTACCATTGTCGATACGCATGTAATCAACGCTTATTTTGAGAGTTTTTTTGCTGCATCTGTTTGTCTGAGTCGTTTGAGGCTGGGTCTGGTATGCAAGGATAGTTTCCTGGGTGTTATTTTGCGGCGCCTGCCCGCCGGGGTGTCCCTTAACCTGCTGCAAAATCAAAACAAGCTATTTTTGCTATTTTAACCTTGACGTGGATTTAACCCCCAAAACTCTCTCCGAGCAATGTAAGGAACACTTTTGATTATATATGCCCTTGAGAAGCCCAACTGGGCGAAATGTACGTAGGTGCTATTTTAAATAAACATGTTTTAACGGTCTATTCTCCGATTTCTTACTTTCCCACGTGCTTACGCTCTGCTAACTCTCTAGCCCACTAAATATTAACACTTCGAATATTTAATACTGCCGGCACTAGTATCGAGCACCTTTGGCATACGCTACTTGGCAAATAACTATATGTATCACCTATCCTCCCCTTTCTTTTCTCTCTCTCGATACGTAAATACTGTATATATATATATATATATATATATATATATATATATATATATATATATATATATATATATATAGTGGTGAAACATAAGTCAATTGCATGAACTCATAATCCTTTATTTACTGCTTTATTTGTATGAAATTGTAAATAAGAGAAAAGTATTAGAACAGGGGGGAATAACTCGCCGAACGCGATAGGTTTGGGGCCCCAGGGACCACATTTTTCAAGTTAGAGATTTGAAACCTCGTCTATTTACTTTCTTGGCACTTTTTACATAGGTGTGTAAATTTTCATGTCAGTCCGACCACGTCTACTACCATTTAACCGTGCACATCTGAATTTCAACCACCATCCATTTCACAAATATATATTAGATATGTCAATCAATTTCTAGTTGATATAACATGCTCGGATCTATTCACTGGAATCTTTGAGCTTATTCTACAGTGAGTATGGCGCATGTCTCGGACATGACTCCTTTAATTTAATTTAACTAAATTTATTTCGGATATATAAACGGCTCCTTATCTGTAGAGCTAAATCGGTTGAAAATTACACTTACACATACATAAACACTGAAAACAAAACACTAATGGAGACCATCACGAACAACCCTTCGGTGAAAACCGAAGGGAAAACTTTCGCTCACTCTAATAAAATTAACAAAAAACTGAACCTAAAACTGATTAGGGTCCCTATACAAACTTATAGGTCCATAAAAGAAACATTTCAAAAGGATGTGGGGAATTCCTGCGTGAAACCACTTAACCGCGTCCTTCTCAAATGTTTCCCCACTCCAGACACCCCCATCCCACCAGACACCCCCTCCCCATCAAACATCTCTGTCCCCAGCCCACCGGAAACCACCACCCACCCAGATAACCCCTCCAACACCCCCATGGAAATCGTGCAGCCTGGTCCCCAGGAGACGAAGAGGTAAGTGATTTCTTTTCCTCTTCTTTTAACTTTTCAGCACCAACATGGCCAATATAAGAGTTGCATGTGTGAATGTACGCGGCCTGGGGATGCCCTGGAAACAGGGCAAACTCTTAAACGACCTCAGGTAGCATAGTATGGATGTAGTAGCCATTTGCGACAGCTAGCCCCCATCTTAGACGACTTTGAGATCTACGCATCTCTCTGTCAGCCGGGAGGTGGGGGCGGGGTTGCCGTTTTGCTGCGGAAACACCCGGACCTCGTAACACAGGCGGTACATCTGGACCCGGAGGGTCGACTGGTGGTCCTAGACGTTGACGGTAGTGAAGGTGGAGCCTTCAGGCTGGTGGCCGCATATGCTCCACCCGGGACACCGCGGCCAGACTTCTTCAAACGTCTAGAGACTTTTTGGGAACGTCCCGCTCCTTGCTTTTAGTGGGGGACTGGAATGGAATCCTAGATGCACGTTGGGAATATGTGGGAGCATGTCCCGATAAAGGGGGGTGTAACAGCCTCAAACAGTTAATTGGCCGATTTGACCTGGCCAATAGATATCGACTAGATTTTCCGACTGTGCCACTGTGGACGTGAACTAATCGCAGCGGAACATCTAGATCGTACCTAGATAGGGTTCTAGTTAGAAATAAAGATAGGGACATGTTAAGCTGTCCACAAATGTTCATGGTTGCCTATTCAGATCACAAACTAGTGACCTGCATGGTAAACCTTGATAGAACACATAGACAAGGACCCGGCTACTGGAAGCTAAACTTGTCATTACCGACATGCAAAGCCTATAGTAGACGGATTAGCACTTTAGTTAAACAACACTTGACAGGGGCCATTGTCAACAACAGATGGTGGTACTCTCTCAAGAGGGCAGTTAGATTAGACTCGTTAGTTTTTAGTAAATAATTAGCGTTAAATAGAAATAGGACCGAGAAGGAACTGATAGATAAAGTAGAAGAGGCAATTATAAGTGGCAACGTAGCCAGCGTGCTAGCAACGAGAACGGCCTTGGACCAGTTCTTCGACGCAAAGCACGAGGGCTGCGTTGTCAGAAGTAAAATACGTGCTCTGGGTAACGAGAGAGCCAAAGCTGTTAGCTGGGCCCGGATGACGGAGGCAAAAAGTGGCAACAAGTCCACGATTCGGTCTTTGAAGGACCAAAACGGACGCGTGATGCGTGAACCGAAGCAGATGTGCGCGGCCTTTCAGCGGCACTTTGCTCAGCTGTTCGGACAGGGCGGCGCGCCGGGAGGGGGTATGGATTTCGGTCTATATCTCGACGGCCTACCGTGACTCTCGGACAGCGAGGCGAAGTTCTGCGAAAAGCCGATTTCAGCCGCTGAGGTAGGGAACGCGCTGAGCCAATGCGGAAAACGCAAATCTCCAGGTATCGACAGTCTACCCTACGAATTTTACGTAGCATTGCCGGACTTGTTCTCCGGTCTTCTGGAACCGGTCTACTGCAACTGGCAGCAGAACGGGAGAATTCCCAGTTCTGTGACCAGGGGCGTAGTCACGCTAGTCAGGAAGGACGAGAATAAGGGGGATGACATAGGCAACTTCCGGCCCATAACTCTGCTAAACATATAGTTACAGATTTTGGCCAAGGTGTTGGCAAAGAGGCTGGCGCTTGTCGTCGAAATCCTGGTGGGAGAAGCGCAGACATGCGCAATTGCGACCAGGTTCATACACGACAACCTCCACCTCATGCGATACATCATAGAGAGGGTAGGGTGTAAACCCGGCTTCGGTGGGGCCCTGATCAATTTGGACCAGTCTAAGGCTTTCGATAGGGTTGACCATCGTTACCTGGATGCGGTGCTTGAGGCGGCAGGCTTTGGACCCGTGTTCAGGGGCTGGATTGCTGCAATGCACAACAGCAACATCTGCTCAAGGGTCAAGGTGGACGGCTACCTCTCAGGGCCGTTCCATATCACGCGATCCATTCGACAGAGATGCCCTCTCTCCTCCCTTCTGTACGTACTGACTCTCGAGCCACTACTGCGGAAGTTGGAACTATTGCAGGGCATCCCCCTGGAACTGGGACTGCGGAAAACGGCGTCGGCATACGCCGACGACGTGACAGTAATGGTGTCGAGCACCTCGCAAATTGAGGAAGTCGGCACCTTACTGAAGGAATGCGAAAGGTTCACAGGAGCGAAGCTGAACCGGGACAAGTCCATCGGTTTGCAACTCGGATCGTGGAGAGGCAAACCGATGCATTCCGATGGTGTCGTCGGACGCTGGACAGAAGGACCGGTAAAGCTGCTCGGGGTCTGGTTTGGTCCGGACCTCCAGGTGGAGAAGAACTGGAACGAGGTAACGGCCAAGGTGTTTGCACTCACCCAGAAGTGGGCTGAGTGAAAACTATCCTTGAAAGGTCGAGCGGAGGTGGCAAACACTTTTATAGCGTCCGTCATCTACTATTGCTTGACCGTCGTGCCTTGACCAGCCAAAACGCTCACCAAAATGGAGTGCGCGCTCTTCCAATTCCTTTGGAAGAAGCGGGCTCCTTTGGTGAGAAGATCCATCTGCTGCCAACACCCTTCCAACGGAGGGCTGGGGTTGCCGTGGCTGACGATGCGCAAACACGTGTTCAGGCCGCGGCATCTCTACGTATTCCTCACCGGACAACCGGTGTGGGCCACATTCGTGAGGCGAGCCTTCCCACAACTCGTCTCGCTGACCGAGCTGTAGTCCTGGGTCAAGCAAAGACCGAGGAAAATAGGCGACTGGCACATCGAATGTGCTCAGGCGCTCCCAGCCCTCTGGCAGGCGGACTCGGCGATCAGTGGAGACTCCACTTCGTAATTCTATAGAGGGTTGATTCGCAGCAAGTGCAACGACGCGCTCGGAGAAGCTCTAGGCGTAGAGGAAGACGAACTGGCCAGTCTGTTCGGCAGGACCTTCCGCCCGGGACTGATGGACAACTTCCAAAAGTCCCTGGCCTGGCAGTGCTACCGAGGAGCTCTACCAGTTCGAGACAAGCTCTACAGACATGGGCGCCCGGGCAGGGACCCTTTGAAAAAGATCTGTCCGAGATGCGTGCAAGACGAAGAAACCGTCGCGCACGCATTCATACACTGCCCGGACGTTACTGACCTGTGGGGCTATGTAGAACGACTATTGTCGCAGGTGGGACCAATCCGGTTGACCACCGAGTCCATTGTCATGATCAAACCGCCACCCTCCTTCAAAAACGAAGGAGAGGCGGTTTTCCTTTGTGTGATAGCTATGGCGAAAGAGGTTGTATGGTGGACAAGGTTAAAAGGGCTGAGGTCAGATACCTTTCTCTCCGGCCAACAACTGATTCTTTTTTTTCAAATACCACTTTGGAAGAAGAATCAGGATGGAGAGAGAGGTGCTGTACCCCAGCAAGTTTTATGAAAGGTGGGTGAAAGTGGCGAGAATGGACCGAGTGAATGGGCCTTCTCTCTATATCAGCCTGTAGGTTGAGGAAAAAGAGGAAGAGAGGAAGGGTACAAACCCTTCGTACTCCTGGAGATGAGGGTTCCACATTTTTTCGGGGGTATGTCTTACCCATCTGAAATGTCTCCCCCTATTGGAGAAAATCGATTAACTTTTAAATTGCATTTGTTATAATATTTTACACGTTTTTATTGTATGTAAACTACCCCCTTTGTATTTGTCCCTTTCTTTTGTGCCCCTGTGGCTAATAAAGAAACATATCTATCTATCTCTCTCTATATATATATATAAACTTAAGAAAATTAACTAGGAGAGGATAAGACAACGAACGAAAACAAGGCAAAATGAAAAACAAATTTTTTAAGGGGAAACCTTAAAAAAAAGAAGATACAAACGAAGACAGAACTCCAATGTTATCGGCCTGTAGCAAGAGTTGCCTCCCTTATCACCAGTAGCGCTCTCTAGACAGGAAGTAGCTGGAGTTACTTCCCGTTGAGGTGGCAGAGCCTTCTTTGTCACTTCCATCCAGGGACCCCTATAAAGGAGAGAGCTGAAAGCTGTCTCCCTCTCTTTTAACCGGCCAGGCGCGTTCACCGAGGCTATACTCTCTGGCAACCTTAACATGGTAATGTAAAGACCACTTGGTCTCTTGCGAGATGACTTCAAAACGGTAATACAACTAACTTTAATTCATTCTTTCATCTCTCTTGGCATGTCAACTATTCTGCTCTACATAGCTCAACCTTGTTAAATAAACATTGTACATACAACTGAGTGTCTTGTTGTGTTCATACAACCCAGTGTCCTGTTATAATTGGTGATCCTAAGAAAAAAATAATAGGATCTGGTGTTGTGTGAATATGAAAAAAGAAAATTAATTAGCAGTATTTAAAAAAGAAAAAATTCCACTAACAACATTCCACATGGATTTTTTTCTACAACGAAAAATAGAAGTAATCTTTTCCTCAGCAGCAAACAAACAAGAACAAATTTCGCTTTTCACCTCACGTGTTTACATCGTTTAAATGTCGCTACTTTTTCATCACTTTCAAAAAAAAAAAAAATTGAACTCTCGCCATATACAAAGCCTTTCCTTCTTTTTCATCATATCACGTTCACAAACAAATTTTTTAAAATGGCTACCAACGATCTGTTGCACTATCATTTTCGCGCCAGAGAAATATTTTTTATTCAACTTGACTTTAACCTTGTTTCGGCACGTGTGGAAGCACACATCTCGACTCACTGAGATAACACACGCCATAGATAATGTTTCTTGCCAAGGATTCTCCAGCCTTAAGCTATATTCTCCTATTTGCCGGTTTAAAAATTTACCACGTAAATTTGCCGTTGAAAACTGCGCATTTATTCAGAATGCTTATTTCTTTGGTCGCTGGCCTCTTGACCCTTCCAGGTCAACGTGTTCTCAACATCGACCATCAACTTTGGCTGTTATTTCTAGCACTTTGCGCAACTCATTTTTTCTGGGAAACTTTTTACTGTGAACGGAAACATCGAATAAGCTCACTCCGAGAGACAACAACAACTCATTTTTTCTGGGAAACTTTTTACTGTGAAAGGAAACAACATCGAATAGGCTCACTCCGCGAGACAACAACAACACAGCTTCATCTTTGCTTTATCAACAACCCAAACCAGCAGAACAAAACACAGAGAATTTATTTTTGCAGCACTCTTCCCGTGAGAAAATCCCACCAGCCTTCGGAGGTTGGGAATTTCACGTTGTACCACAGTCCAGAAACCACCTGCATACATTCTCTGGAACACACTTTCTTTCCTGCTGTCATGTGATTGCACACCTGTGAACTGTATTTTGAACATTTGAACCTTTTTTTTAATAACTATGTTCGAGCACGTTTCTTTGCTCCTTTGACCTCCTCTTTTAGTTTGATTACATTGTATCTTTGAGTGATGGATAGATAGATGTCCAGTCGTTCTCTGGCCAAGAGCGGTTGGCTACCTTGATATCTATCATTGATTTTTGCATGCTTATATTTTGCTGTTTTCCTTTTATTGCAAACACTATTTTTTTGTAATTCTCATGCCTGGACTTTGGTGTTACATGCTCGCCATCTTACTCCATACATGGTTCATTAGATTTTTGTTTTAAAAATCGGGCGGGAGATAATGTAGCAAGAGTTGCCTCCCTTATCACCAGTAGCGCTCTCTAGACAGGAAGTAGCTAGAGTTACTTCCCATTGAGGTGGCAGAGCCTTCTTTGTCACTTCCGTCCAGGGACCCCTATAAAGGAGAGAGCTGAAAGCTGTCTCCCTCTCTTTTAACCTGCCTGGCCCTTCGGCCAGGCGCGTTCGCCGAGGCTATACTCTCTGGCAACCTGAACATGGTAATGTAAAGACCACTTGGTCTCTTGCGAGATGACTTCAAAACGGTAATACAACTAACTTTAATTCATTCTTTCATCTCTCTTGGCATGTCAACTATTCTGCTCTACATAGCTCAACCTTGTTAAATAAACATTGTACATACAACCCAGTGTCCTGTTATAGGCCATTGAGATGGACTTTGGGAGTTTCGACCCTTACTAACGGTACTGCTGATCCAGCTGGGATCACAGCGTCTAACACAAGCCAAACGCTGTCCGGTGAGGTAATAGACGAGAGACAAAACATTAATGTATAGCAATTAAGCTAAAACAAGTAAATATGGGTGGAAAAAAACTCCCATTTAAAATTGTTAATAACTTTATTAATTATTGGCTGATTTTCATATAACGTTTTACTTTGAACAGTGTAATGGTACAGTACAGTGTTAACATTCTATATAGGCACCAGCGTTGTTCACCAGTGTTTGTAATCGTCTGGGTATATCCTCAATTGCGTGGTCGTGGTGGTCAATGTGTGTGTGTAGTTAAGGTGTGTTAGTGTATCCATGTGAAGGTGTATGTGAGTGGGTGAGCTAGTGGAATGTTTCTGTGTTGTTGGAGGTGGTGCATGCGCAGATACACAAGCACGCGTGCACCCCCCCCCTATATATACATTCATACACACATACATACATATATATATATAATAATAATAATAATAATGAAATTATTGTGTACAGGGCTTAGGTGCACTACAACTCATCAAAGGTGCATGTATAGTACATAGAATAATGTTCAAATGTCAGGAAAATGAATAGTGTATGAGTCATGAAATACATGTGTGCGTGTGTATGGAGGGGGGGGACATCAGGTGCAGTGTTGGCTAATCTCAGGAAGCATGGAGGTTATATATAGACGCTGGTGTGTGTGGTGGGGTGAGTTAGTGTAAGTTGGCGTATGCTACAATAGGTGTAAAAGGTGCGAGTACTAAGGTCGTATATATATTTAAAGAAAGGAGCCTATGGTCAGATCAGAACAAGGAAACAATGTTTCCATTACTGATACTATCACAACTTAGCAATTGGAGTACATGATTAAGGAAAGGTATAACTGCTTTTTAAAGTCAATCGATTTCATGTTCTTTTATAGATCTAATTTAGTTGTTTTAACAGTAACATTTGCCACTTAACTGATGCTCATCCTATATTAAAATAACTTGATCTTAACGCGTTTTTAGTGCCTTTTAACAAAATATTGGCGCTTTTGACTCAAATTTAACGCTCTTGCCATTGAAAAAAACCAGCAACTCTTTTAAAGGGTTATTTCACTTACATTAAACGTATTGGGTTGACTCAAAACATTCCTTTGACCCTTGTGATGTGCGGCTGATTGTTGCACTTTGTGGGGAATTGTCACTGCCTCCATCTCTCACTATTATATGCAAATCGGAGTCCGGGCGCTAGCCGCCCCGCGGCTCGACAGTCAGAATAGAGAAGGCGTTTCCCCAGAGGATGGTGAGACGAGCTGGAAGTGCCATTCCAGTTCTCAGGTAGCCAATTCTGCAGACCTGCCACCCTCTAAAAACCCAAATGGAGAATACCATGAGAAAAAATGCCCCCAAAACAGGGAGAAATGGGGAGATTTTACATAATAAAAGCTATACTCATTTTCACAAGAGAAGACATCTCTCACCCACCCGAAAGTGGGAAGGAGATCTCGTCGGACAGGGAGAGTTGACAGGTCTGACTCTGTGTGGTGAGTAGGGAGGTGGTCCTAGGGTCAAGGTCGTTTTCGCTTCCCCCTTTTCTTTCTTTTTCTTGCTCTGGTCGTATATTTTGGGTGTGTTGTTTATGTGAGGTCCCTAGCAATAGTTAATTGTATTTGTTTTGTGTTTATCAACAACATATTGTAATGTTATTCTGAAAGAATTGTGAGCAATTTTTAATGTTAGTTATATATATATTTATATTTACTAAAATAGTTATACACAACACATTAAACTTTGATTACTGTGTGTATATTATGACTCATACACTGTTCATTTTCCTGACATTTGTACATTATTCTATGTACTAATGGATTATGTACTATGTACTAGTGGATTGGCAGTATCGGTAGAGGGTCGGACGCCATGCTTTCCAGCATAGTTACGTCTCTTTACGATCTGAGTTCAAATCCTGCCGAGGTTGACTTTGCCTTTCATCCTTACGGGGGGGTCGATAAAATAAAGTACCAGTAATGCACTGGGTAATTGCTGGCCTTGTGCCTAAAGTAGAAACAATTATTCTATGTACTATACATGCACCTTTGATGAGTTGTAGTGCACCTGAGCACTGTACACAATAATTCTCATTATTTTTTTTATTATTACCGTAGAAAAGATAAAACAACCAAAAATCATATGAACATAAACATTGTTTTAATTATAGAATCAGTTTTTTTTGTACATCTATGTATGAGAAAAATATTCAAAGAATTATTCAGTGAATGTTTGCCAACTTTTGACTCACTCAGCTGTATCAAAACAACTTTTAGACAACAACTAAATACAATGATCAGGTGATATATTTTTATTTTTAGTTTTGTTTTTAGTTTTATCTACTCCGGTTATATTTGAAGCTGATACATCAAATGGACATAAAATCCCTCTGTAACCCTTTTGATACCAAACCATTTGAAACTGCCCATTGTTTTATGATTCAATTTTTTTTCTCCATTTTATGTTTAATATCTATTTAAAACTCTTGCATCATAATTTTATGTAAGAACCTTTCTTAAGTTATGTTTCAAACACCAGATTAATAATGAGAAAGTTAGTAATATTACTAACCTCTTCCCTTGCAAATTCTCAATGACTTTTGAAAATTATCCGAAAATCATAGGCAGTGTGTTTCATTAGGAATATGGTAATGAAAGGGCTGATATAATAATTGCTTTATCTGCTTCATTTATTTTGTTACAGTTACTTTACTCTGTAATTTGACAACATTCTTGACAAAATATATGTTCCCCAACCTGATTTTGATAAACGTGTTTGCTATTTCAGATGATTATCAATGAAAGTCTATTTCTTACAAACGTATGTTGGGGTACTCTACTCCATGTATATATTTATGAAAACAACTGCACCAGCACATATAAATATATTTAAGTGTAGATACACTTAACATGTTTTATATGTATGTATTTTAAGTGACATGAGTTTTGAATGACAATTTGTTTTGCCATCATCTTGAAGCTGCCAAAAGTCACAATTTGAAAATTAGATGATTTACAAGAAGAATGGTGGTGATAGGGCTAACATTTTATTGAAAACAAATTTTTATAATTTTTTTTCTGATAATACTAGTCAAACACCAACATTTCTTTTGCCTTTCCAGAAAGTGATTAGTTTACATTTAACAACCATTTTTTTTTTTTTTTTACTTAATTTCTATATCACTCGTTCAGAAGTGAAATGGTAAAAATGTATTTAAAACATACTTTAAATGTTGCATTTGATATTTTTGGAATCAAATTTCACCAAAAATATTTTGATTTGTTCATTCTCTTCCTCCATCTTTTCTTTTTTATTGGGGGTGGGATGGGGTGAGGAAATAGTTGTTAATGAATATGGTAGTATGAAACATCACATTTGTTTTGTTTTGTCTTTTAAACTCTCCCCTGCCCCTAATAAAGCATGAATCTATGAGATTTGCTGTTGGTTAGTCTGACCCTTCCTCATCTGTGTCTGAGCTTCGACCACCTCTCTGTGCTTTCTTCTTTCTGATCTCTTCCAAAGTAGCTTCCACTGTGTCTTCATAATGAGAAGCCAGTAATGACAATACGTCCTTGTGGGTGCAGTAATAGAGGAAGAACATGAAGAAATTCTGAAATAGAAAATGAAAAAAAGAACATTCCATTATTTGTAGACGTTTATCAAGTATGAGAGAGATTTTTGCAGAGGAGAGAATTATTATTCCATCATCTTCATTTTCCATACTAGCATGGGTTAGATGGGCTTTTGCAGTCTATGACTATATGGATCGGAGAACTATATTTTGCTTATTCATTCCATTTTAGCCATGGTTTCTATGACTGGGTGCTTTTCCTAACACTAACCACTATACAGAGTGTACTGGGTGCATTTTATCATGAAACTAGTATCATTACTTTACAGAGTATAATGAGTGCATTTTATCTTGGGGCACCCAACATTATCCCTTTACAGAGTGTACTAGGTGCATTTTAACATAATGCCAGCATTACCACTTTAATTGTGTCTTACATTATTTTTGGCAAGCTTTCTTCTGTCTGGATACTCATCCTATCACCGACCCCTTTACAGTGAGAACTGGGTACATTTAACTGTGCCACCCACACTAGAGAGGTTGTTTAATAGGATTTAGAGGTCCTCTGTACACTGTATCAGTTTTTATTCAGAATGACTGCTCTCGTAGATGGGTTGCTTTCGTTATGACTGTGCAGTCTCATTTTATTCAGAGTGATTGCTTTCCTAGATGAGCTACCTTTCTTTGAAGCTTACGAAGTCCATGCCTGGCCCATACATTTTTATCTCTTTGGAGTTACTGCTCTCCTAGACAGGTTGCCTTTCCTGTGACCTCATCTACCCACAAGATATCTGCGAATACATGCAGACATGCTAACAAAATCAGAAAACAGTACAGTTCCCATTCGTAAACATTTTTTCATGCTCAGAGTTGCTAAAGCATGGAGCAAGCTACCTGCATCCTTCAAAACTTCCATGCTTTTTGAAATTTGCCAACACTACACCTGATATTCCTCCTCCACACACACACACACATGTGTGTGTGTGTCTGTATGTATATCATGATTCATACACTGTTCACTTTCCCGACATCTGTACATTGTTTCATGTACTATACATGTACCTTTGATGAGTTGTAGTGCACTTGAGCACTACACAATAATTTTCATTATTATTATTATTATACAAATTATAGCAAGTTAATACATTAATTATACAAATTATAGTCTATTAATAGATTAATTATACAAAGGTGAGCTTTAACTTTCATCCTTATGGGGTCGATAAAATAAAGTACCAGTAATGTATTGGGGTCGATTTAATCAACTTTCCCTTTCCCCCCAAAAGTGTTCGCCTTGTGCCTAAATCAGAAAGATTGGTGGATTGGCAGTATCAGTAGAGGGTCAGACGTCATGCTTTCCAGCATAGTTACGTCCCTTTACGATCCGAGTTCAAATCCCGCCGAGGTTGACTTTGCCTTTCATCCTTATGGGGTCGATAAAATAAAGTACCAGTAATGCACTGGGAAATTGCTGGCCTTGTGCCTAAAGTAGAAACAATTATTATTGAATTGGCAGTATTGGTAGAGGGTTGGACGTCATGCTTTGACGCATAGAGTAGAAACAATTATTATCATTATCATCCTCGTCGATTTAATGTCAGCTTTCCATGCTGGCAAGTTCTAATCTTGGTGAGGTTAGCTTTGCCCTTCATCCTTACGGGGTCGATAAAATAAAGTATCACTGGATTTAACCGACTTTGATAATGAAAATAATAATAGTAGTAAAGAATCAGAAAAATATAGATGTCACTTAGTTGAGTTAAACATTGCCATCAGTGAAGTAAAATTATAATTACCGTATATGCTGGCGTACAAGTCGACATTTTGGGCCTAAAAATATCTCTCCAAACCACGGGTCGACTTGTCCGCCGAATATATAATGTGAACCTTTGCGACTGAGGGGCAAACAGTGAAACTGCCTGCCTAACACTTGTTGTACACCACTTATCATAACTCTAGCAGCCCACCACAATTATTTCCTACTGAATCTCATATTTGTTATGTCTATTTAACGTAGAGATTATAATAATTGTTTCTACTTTTTGGCACAAGGCCAGCAATAACCCAGTGCATTACTGGTACTTTATTTTATCGACCCCGTAAGGATGAAAGGCAAAGTTAACCTCGGCAGGATTTAAACTCAGAATGGCAAGGGCCATAACTCTATGCATCAAAGCATATTGTCCGCCCCTCTACCGATACTGCCAATCCACTGCCGTAGAGATTATAATAATATCAATGACTTGGGTAGGGTAGGCTTCCATAGGTTCGTTAAGGTTAGGTAAGGCTGGTTTACTCGGTGAATTAGAACTCACTTGAGACTGGAGTGTTTTAGAAGTGTCTTAGCCTTTAGCGCGCCACTAAACTTTTTGAATTATTTCCCCTGCAATTGCCTTATTTTTGAGGGGTCGTCTTATCCAGCGAATATAGGCCTAAACCTGAATTACACCTCAGAATTTTAGGGGTTGACCTATGCCCCAGATCGACTTGCACACCGGCATATATGGTAGTTCAATAAATAGGCACCATTGTAGCATATCACATGGTAGATGGAAAATGTGTGTTTGTGTATATCATGACTCATACACTGTTCACTTTCCTGACTTTTGTACATTATTCTATGTACTATACATGCACCTTTGATGAATTGTAGTGCACCTGAGCATATTTTCATTATTATTATTATAATTGTTTCTATTTTTGGCACAAGGCCAGCAATTATCCCAGTGTATTACTGGTACTTTATTTTATCGACCTCTTAAGGATGAAAGGTAAAGTCAACCTCGGCGGGATTTGAACTCAGACCATAAAGGGCCGTAACTCTTTGCTGCAAAGCATGGTGTCAGACCCTCTACCGATACTGCCAATCCACTGCCCTTTTATTATTATTATTATTATTATTATTATTATAATGGCGGTGGATTGGCAGTATCAGTAGAGGGTCGGACGCCATGCTTTGCAGCACAGAGTTACGGCCCTTTACGGTCTGAGTTCAAATCCCGCTGAGGTTAACTTTGCCTTTCAACCTTATGGGGTTGATACAATAAAGTACCAGTAATACACTGGGATAATTGCTGGCCTTGTGTCAAAAGTAGAAACAATTATTATTAGTATCATAATTATATCAGTGTGACAGTGTTTTGAATTACTGGTACAATCAGTCAGACAAGCTTCCAAACTGTTTCACTCTAAGTTATATAATGTAAAATAAATAAGGACAATTATTGTATACAGTGCTCAGGTGCACTGTACGTAATAATTTTCATTGTTTTTGTTTATTATGACAGCAAAACAAATGAAATATTCAATCAAATTAATGATAGACAAAGTTGGTAAGCATTGGTAAGCAAAGTTGAAAGCAAAACAATGGACTGTTAAGCAAAAGCAGAAAAGAATTTAGGTATGTTTTTAACAGGATTTTCCATGTTTGTAAATATGGTAAAGTATTAAATAATTTATAAGATACTGACCTGTGGTCCTGCGGTTAAGATGAACAGCCAACCAAAAGGAAGTGTACCATAGCCAGTGAGAGGAATCAAACCAAACAACCAACCGGTTCCAAACAGATGAATTTCACCAATGAATGTGACAACAATATTCCTGTAAAGAGTCATGAGAGAAACTAATGTAGGTACACTTGGGTAGAGTTAACCTGTGGTAGATTGGTGGTGCGGTGGGGTGAGGTGGAGGGAAGGATGAGTGGGTTGTAGCCAGTGGCCTCATACTGGAGATACACTTGGGTAGAGTTCACCTGTGGTAGATTGGTGGTGGGGTGAGTTGTAGCCAGGGTCTCCATATTGAAGATACATTTAGTGTTAACCCGTGGTAGATTGGTAGTGGGGTGGGGAAGGATGTGTAGGTTGTGACCAGGGGCCTCACAATGTAGGTACACTTAGCTAGTATTAACCAGCGGTATATTGGGGTAAGGGGTAGTGTGAGGATGACTGAGCTGTAGTCAAGGGCCCCACAATATTTAAAGGACCCCCAAATCAATGTATTTGCTGTCATAAAAAATATGCAAGGGCCCAGATGAAAATTTCAGCCAGGGGCCCATACAAACTTAATCCATTCCTGGTGCTATCCCTTTTGATATTAAACCATTCAAGACAGCCCCAGGTTCTAAGATATAAAACCTCTCATTCTAAGATGTCTATATTTAAATTAAAACCTTCCATTATAATTTTAAGTAAGAACTTTTTGTTGTTCCAAATACCAACTTAATAATAAAAAAGTTAATTTATGTTACTCCCAAATCTTGATTATTTTCAAAGTTTATTTTATTAGAAATATGGTTAGTAATGGGTTAAATAAGATTATAAGATACATAACATGTTTTCTTAAAACACTTTCTAAGGTTTCCAAATAATTTTGAAACTAAGCAAGAATTTGGGGTGATACATACATTCATACATACAATTTCATATATTTTGATTTATGAATGTATGTATAGTATATTTGATAATATACTGTATGTTTAATTAAAAACATTTTGAAGAGTATTCACTATGAATTTTTAAAGTAGTGACTATGTCACTTATTCTCAGCAAAAACAAAAGGCAGTAATCGACAGTCCTGTTTCTCACTTGTTAGCAGTTATCAAGACTACTCACTCCTTCGCTTCTGCCGAGAACTACAGAAGATGGATTCTTATGGAATAAACAGAGCGGTTGCCGGTCCAGCAAAAATTAGGTATTAGTATTGGTGCTCTGAAATAACGATGTATATATGAATGTATATATAGTATATTTGATTTATATTTATTTGTCAGTAAAGCTATCTATGTTAACCTTTTAAACACCAAACCACATAAAACTATCTCATTAAATTGTTCAAATTTCAATTCAAATCATGAACTGAAAATAATTATTATATGACAGATAATATTAGATTTCAGTAGTTGAATATTAATCTTTTATTATTAATTCTTAACATTCTGTAATGATTTCACAAAAATATCTAAAAACAGGTTTGTTAATTCAAATGTTTATAGTATCTTTACTAGTGGACAGATCATAGTGAAAATTTGCAATAAACTAAAGTAATGACTAATTATGAATATGATATCATCATAGCGATGTTTTCTACTTGCTAGGAGAATTTTGCTAATGTGGTTTCTTGTGGTACAGGACATTAGGAGTGAAATTAAAAGGTGAGGGTGGTGAGTTGGTAGAATCATTAGAATGTCTGTGAAACTGCTTTGTAGCATTTAGTTATGAATTTTTAGGTTCTAAGTTCAAATCCTGCTGAGGTCAACTTTGCCTTCCATCCTTCCGAGCTCAATAAATTCAAGTACCAGTCAAGTACTAGGGTTGATATAATCAACTTTCTTCTTCCATCAAATTGCTGTGCCTAAATGGGAAATCCTTAAATTAAAAGGTAATTATTTCATTAAACCTCTTCTAATTTGTTTTATTGGTTTCAGTCATTAAACTGCAGCGATGCTGGTGTCTTGTCAATAAACTGCAGCGATGCTGGTGTCTTGTCAATAAACTACAGCGATACTGGTGTCTTGCTCTAGTCAATCATCTTGATCTCAGTACTACTTATTTTTTCATATCTGGTACTTAATTCATTGATCTTTTTTGTCAAACTGCTAAAATATGGAGGCCAACTTCATAGGAAGACCTTTTCCATGCCTGCTATCAGGAATGTACCTAGGGTTTTCCTCTCTTCAGGGAGGTGCATTCTCATGAGGTGGAAAGAATACTTTGCTGATCTCCTAAACCTGGTCACAACAGCATTTTCTGATGTACATGAGATGCATCAAGGAGCGATGACTAACTCTCAGAGACTGAGGTCACCAGAGCAATTAAAGAGCTCAAATGTGGCAAAGGCCTCTGGGGAGAATGAAATCCAACCCAAGATGTTAAAAACCTTAAATATAAAAAGTGTTTTCTGGCTGACTCATGTGTGCCAGATGACCTGGTACCAAAGCAATGGCAATCAGGAGTGATAATCACAATTTTCAAAAAGGGAGACAAGTGGGATTGCTCTAAGGTATATGACTGCCTTCCACAGGACTTATTGTGGAATATTCTGTGGGAGTATGAGATTAATGGACATCTTTTTGTTACCTTGAAGTCCCTATATGAATGCCCTAGTATTTGTGTTCAGATAAATGGTGCTAAGTCAAAACCATTCAATGTGGGTTCTGAACTCTCCCAAGGATGCGTACAATCATCTCTCTTGTTCATAATCTTCATGAACAGGATTGACATGCACAGCCAGGTTGGAAGTGGTATCAAGACCGGTGTGTATAGAATCAGCTGGCTTGAATTTGCAGATGAATATGGTACTGCTTAGCTTGTAGGAAAGGGATCTCCAGCATATACTGGACAGGTTTGCTGCTGAATACTGCACAGCAAGAATGGAAATTAGTGCTGCGAAGACTGAGACAATCATCCTCTCAATGAAGCCTGTGCAGTTCACTCTACATATGAATGGAGTTCCATGTGTAATGGAAGGTAGGAGGCTGAATTAAATGTAAGAATTGCAGGAGTTGGTGTAGTAATGTGCCAGCTTCAGCATTTGGTCTTCAGAAAAAGAGAGGCACTATTTTCAATTCAGTATTTGTGCCAACCCTTACTTATGGTGATGAATCTTGGGTAATGACCAAATGAATACGATTGCAAATATGAGTAGTTGAAATGGAGTTCCTCTAAAGGGTCTTTTGAGTAATGTTACTTGATAGGGTGTGTAGCCCAGAGAGTCTCTCCAGGTAGAGCTGCTACTTCTCTGAATTGAGCAATCACAGATCTGACACTATGGACATGAATAATCAGAATGTCCAAGGAAGTAATCACTGGACAAATTTTACAGGCCAAGCCAACAGGCAAGAGATACAGAGGTTGACCCTGAGCCAGAAGGTTGGATAATATCCATGAACTCGATTAGATTCACTTGGGGATCTAGCCAGATCAATTGGAGATGGTTGCTTCCGATAGAACCTGCTGGAAGGCATCTGAAGACTCTGTCCCCATGACCCTCTCAGGAATAAGTGGGCAAAGAGAAGATGTATGGTAAAGAAACATAAAAAAAAAACCCATAGTGGATGATGATTCATCTGAAAATGTTGGGGCTGGAGAGAAAGTTTCACTATTAAAACCTCTACATACTTTTCTTTTCCCTTTTATTTAATGATGACTTACGTTAGTTTATGTTTCATGGATCTTCTTTCTTCTTTCTCACAATCTTTCTTCCATCGGTTCCACAGAGATAGTACGAAAACCAAATGATTAAACTAAAGTGAAAGAAAAATATGAAAGAATCGTAAGAGAATTTCTTATTTTAATTTTCAATGTTAGATCAATTATAGGAATTAAAAAAATTAACTCTTTTGATATCAAAACACTCAAAGCTATTCCTGGCTCTATAAAGAAATTTATTTGTTTTCAAGTGTTAATGTTTAAATTAAAACCTTCCAATATATTTTTTTGTTAGAATCTTTACTGACGTTTGGCCCTGAAGGAAAGGAACCAATCAGATTGGACCAAGGAAATTATTGGTCTTTTCATTGCTAATACTTATCTGCTAGTCATAAATTTTAGAAGAAGGAACCAGATTTGAATGCAGAATGTATAGAACTGGATCAGATACTGCAAAGCATCCCACCTGACTTTAACAATTCCACAAACCCACTGTACATGAACTTGTACTTTATTTTTCCTAAGTTTTTTATTATTTTCAATATTAACTGAAAATCAGAGAAAGGCACTCTTCTTAGTGCTTGGGCCACAATAAAATGCACCCAGTACATCCAGTAAGGTGGTTGGTGATAGTAAGGGTATCCAGCTGTAGAAACCATGCCAAAAGAAGGATCAAGAGGACTCTTCAGTTGTATCAAGAGCACAACACCCTCTCTAGTGTTGATTATCTACACTATAAATGCATCCAATTCACCCTTTAAAGTCATTAGTGATAGGAAGGGCATCCAGCCCTATAAAACCTACCTATCAAACAAAAGGTTGAGGGGACTCTTCATGTGTCAAAGACATGACAACCTTCCTAGCATTGGTGTCCACTTAGTAGAGTGTGGAAATGTATGTAAGTGAAGTGCAGGCCCACAGACTATGTGAGAGGTCACCACAGTTGTATGTGAGATGTGGACCCCAGGCCCATCTGAGAGGTTGCCACAGTTGTGTATGAGATGTGGACTCCTGGCCCAACTGTGTGGTTAGTAGCTCTGATTAAGTACTGACTTGGTCCATGATGACCTGTCCAGCTTTTGCTAGCAGGGAAAACAGATATTAAATGATGATGAGTGTACAGGTAAGTGGATTTGCTGAATTTTATATCATTACAGCAGTTGTTTTTACTTCAGGATGTTGTTTCTACAGCTAAATATTGAAGCATGAATTAGGAGGAAAATAATGTAGTATAGTTAATAAAAATCATTGTGAGATATGTAATAAATAACTGATAAGTTTCAGTAAGCCAGTACAATGTGGTAGAAATATATAAAGAGCAAAGGATGAAAAATAAAACAAGATAGAAGAACAGTGATTGTTCGTTTTTTTTTTTTTTTGAAAAGAGGGTAATAGCTCTGAAATATCGTTGAAATATTCTGGTTAAAACAGTGATAAATTATGACATACATGTGTACAACAATCAAAACAACTTTTTCTAGTTTGTCAACTACCTCATTCTCTGATGGTCACCATCATGTTGGACCAAGGAAGTAATGTTTCCATTAGTCTTTCCAGTGCTGATAATGTATGTCAGCAGAAGAAACATGAAATAAAGTATTTTGTTCAAGAATACAATGCCTCACTTGGTCCAGGAAACAAACCCATGACCTTATGAGCATGAGTCTAACACTTTAACTTATAGGTCACATGCCTTCACCTCTGATGGTGAGAACATATTAAAATAAAACCAGAAGAATGTCCTACTAATTGTTAGTGATTTCATCACCTGTTTGATGTGAGTGATGTCCACATAACAAAATGACACAACAACAGATAAATACCAATTTTTCTACTTACACAAAGAATACAATAGACAGGTCCCATGAAGATCCATTGTGTCCAGTCTGTGAGCCAGCATCTGTAATAAAACCAACCAGTTAAATAAAATACAAGACAATAAAGACACTTAACCCTTTAGTATTTAAACCGGCTGTATCCAGCCATAACTCTTTTGCTTATTGATACAGTAGTTTAAATTGTAGTGTGGTGACCCCATAATTTTAACAGAAAAAGCCCCCAAAATTTGATTTTTATATATATTTTAAATTTCATAATTTCAATATCAATTCTAATTTTGATTTTGAAGATATTTTTACAATTCTTTTTTTAAAAATTAATCAAATATCTCGCTGTTATTGTTTAAAGAAACAGTGTGAATGACTGAGTCAAAGAGTTATTTGGTAAAGGCAATGAGATTTAATCTCCTTTATAACAGTTGGGTTCCCTAATTGTAAAACAGTACCATTGCTAAGCTGGAGTGTATTACCACAGGAAAGCTCAATTGTGTATAATCTTCTTCTTCTGTACCTCTCACTCCTCCTCACCTCCTTCCTCCTATGCACCCAGTATCCCCTGTAAGATGGTTGGTGACAGGAAGAGTATCTAGCTATAGAAACCATGCCAAATATGGAAAGTATGAACAAGATGTAGTCACCTGATCAGTCTAGCTTCAGAACGTGATGACATCCTGTTCAACCCAAGCTATAAAAATGATGATGATGATGGTGGTGGTGGTGGTGGTGGTGATGATGATGATTACAAACAGATTTAAACTATCAATTCTGAGATATAGTTAGAAAGTATTTACTTACATTTTTCCATTGATGAGATTATCAGGGTAATATATGACAATTGGTATAATACCAGCCCATGGTATACCATAACCCACTATCATGTACATAATACGCCGAAAATGTTTACTTCCATGGATTCCTATCGTACACTGGACAAACATGACCAAAGAAAAGAAGACTTTAAACATACATAGTTAAATATTTTAAAACATTTTCAAACAGAAATACACACATATATTGAATTAGAATTATTTAGGGCAAATGTTAGCAATGGAGACTTCTGCTATCCTTGGCCCTAGAAATACCTCCCTGCTCACCACCATTGGCACGGAGTTGGCTACCCACAGGTGTGAGCCTCGCGAGCTAGAATGACTCTTCCAATGTGTCTCCCTCATCATCCTCCAGGGAAAAAAACCTTCTCTATTCTGTCCATTGGGGCCACGGGGTGGTCAGCGCATGGGTTCCCATTTGCATATAATAGTGAGAGATGGGGAGAACGAGAGATACAGAGGCAGTGAATGAAAGAGAGAGAACATCAACACACACACACGCTCTTGATAAGTCAAAGAAAGTTGTGAAGAGTGAAAATTCTATTGGTCAATCAACTTTCTTGTAGTAATAACAATAATAAAAATAATCACTAAATGTAGAACTGTAAATTCAAGTTTTTTTACACATCTACAGATACAAAACTTTGGAGACCTCCAAACTAGTAAATCCATCCCTTGTGGATGCATTATTCACTAAGCATTTATTCCCTCCTGTGTGTCTATATGGATCACTTTGTGAAGCTCCAATTTAAATGTTTTCATTTCATAAGACATTAATATTGGCAAATACAGTTACTTTCAATTTCTGAACTTTTATCAGCATTTTCTGAGTGGAAGAGTAATTTTTGGTCTTTTGAAAACATGAAAACTGTTGAATTTATTTAGAATAGATTTCCTGTTTGCCTCACTGTTTGCAACCTGGTTACAAACACAGTTCCACTGCAGTTCCCGGGTTACAAACAGTGTGACGAAAATCTTGACAGCAAGAAATAAATGATAAATATAGAGAGAATTTAGTAGCTTTCATATATTTTTGAATGACTAAAATGATTCTTCCATGATGTAATTGCTTTAGTTTGAACGCATGGTCTCAGATCAAGACACTTGTCAAACAACAATAACTCCAAAATTCATCAAAATATAAAATATAAGTTACTTACATCTGCTAACTTCCAACAGGCATAAAGAAACATCCAACTAAATGAAGACGTATACAGGAACACTATCGCCACCGTTGCAGCTATACAGAAGGACTGTAATGAGAATTAAGAATAAAATAAAACAAAAAACAAACAAAAAACAAAAGACAAAACACAACAAAAAACAAAACACAAAACACAAAACAAAAAGAATAGAATAAAACAAAATAAAATAAAAATAATAATATCAACATAATTCCAGGTGTTATCAGAGCTTTGGACTGAATACCACTAAAACTGAGAAACAAATAGACCTTGAATCACATTGGTGTCAGGTAGTGTACATATACAATGTATTGTCTGTCTAAGGTCCTTGTGGAGTCTTGACAAGTAATAAAAGATCCATATATCATATGTACTGTGCAGACCCTCAATAATAATATTTTTTTGTAAGGTATCTCTAGCAATCAGTTGCTAGGTGAAGTGTTAATTGGCCTTATTGGTTGCTAGGTGAAGTGTTAATTGGCCTCATCAGTTGCTAGGTGAAGTGTGAATTGGCCTCACCAGTTGCTAAGTGAAATGTTAATTGGCCTCACCAGTTGCTAAGTGAAATGTTAATTGGCCTCATTGGTTGCTAGGTGAAGTGTTAATTGGCCTCACCAGTTGCTAGGTGAAGTGTTAATTGGCCTCATCAGTTGCTAGGTGAAGTGTTAATTGGCCTCACCAGTTGCTAGGTGAAGTGTTAATTGGCCTCATTGGTTGCTAGGTGAAGTGTTAATTGGCCTCAGAACCCTGATCTGAGAGACTCAGTATATTGTGCAGGATTCTGGCAGTGTTAGTGATGGTAGAAATTTGGGCACTGCCTATGAAGTCAGGGATCCCAAGTCTTTTGATGAAAGACATAAGTCATTTAGGGACCATATCATTACATCTGATGAAGGTATTTCGATATGATCAGTACTGGTACTTTATTTTATCAACTCAAGGATTAAAGGCAAAGCTAACCTCAACATGGTTTGAACTCAGAATGTAAAAGGCCGTAACTCTATACTGCAAAGCATGTTGTCCGACTCTCTACCGATACTGCCAACTGCCAATCGACCACCGTAGTTATATAGTTATAGTTTTATATATATATATAAAGCAGGGAAAAGCGGACGTAAAATGATGATGATGATGATGATGATGATATATATATATATATATATATATATATATATAAGATTCTACAGGACTAGAACTGTTTCATTCTTTAGAAATCATCAGGAATCTAAAGAATGAAACAGTTCTAGTCCTGTAGAATCTCATCTATATTAAAACTTTTATACTCTGCAATGTATTGAGTACCTTACTTACTGTGGTTACCTCCGATTCAACCCGGAATAACGTATATATATATATATATATATATATATATATATAGGCCTTGCAATCGAAAGGTTGTCAGTTCAATTCTCAGACTGGGTGATGTGTTGTTTCCTTGAGCAAGACACTTTATTTCACATTGCTCCAGTTTACTCAGCTGTAGAAATGAGATGATAGGGACTGGGGTCTTTATCATTCCACTGCAAAGTGGTCGTGGAGGTGCCATGGCAAAAAAGCACCCAGCACTCACTGTAAATGAGGTTGGTGTTAGGAAGGGCATCCAGCTGTAGAAATCAAGCCAGCACCAGTTCCCGTCCCACCCTTGCAAGCAGGGAAAAAGCGGACGTAAAATGAAATGAATGAAAAAATGAAATGAATAATTGTTTCTACTTTTGGCACAAGGCCAGCAATTATCCCAGTGTATTACTGGTACTTTATTTTATCGACCCTGTAATGATCAAAGGCAAAGTTAACCTCAACGAGATTTGAACTCAGACCATAAAGGGCCGTAACTCTTTGCTGCAAAGCATGGCGCCCGACCCTCTACCGATACTGCCAATCCACTGCCCTCTATTTATATATAATAAGATTGAAACACATCCATTGCTTCCACTGAGCTGTCTTATAGACAAGTTCCTCTTCCCCTGCATTGAATTCTTTTTAATTCAGGTTTTTTAAAAAGATGTATTTTATAAATAGAAGGAATGGATCTCGACAATAGGTGTTCCAGTGTCCTTTGGTCAATGGAACTGCCTGCCCATTAAATCAATATATGAATAGCTGAGAAATCACCCAAAACGTATGCTCTTAACATAATTCTCAGGGAGATTCAGCTGATTCTACTTAAGAATTATATTAAGGGTACGTATGTCTGTGGAATACTCAACAACATGGCAGCTCATCAGTGAAACAGAGGACCCATTATTATGGTTACAGTAACAACAATAACTACAACAACAACCATCACAATGATGATATGATGGTGGGATGGGTGTTTTAATGCACCTTTATTAATGGAATGAACCTCCAGTTTCAATGATGAGTATATCAGTTGTTTAATCAAAACAACAGTCTGTTCATGAAATTAACATGTAAGTGGCTGAGCATTCTATACATATGTACACTCTTAATGTTATTCTCAGGTAAATTCACCATGACATAGTGTGTGACAAGGTTCACCCTCTGTATTACAGGTACAGTCTATCTGACGGGCTTCCACACAGTTTCTGTTTACCCAGCTTCACTCATACGGCTTAGGTAAATAACATTTGTCCAAGATGTCATACAGTGGGATTGAACTTAATGATAACAAAATGAACTTCTTAACCATTTCCATACACACACATGCACACAGATACACATACACACACACACACACATATAGACACACTAAAACACAGAAACTGCAGACAGACAGATACACACACACATGCATGCACACACATGCATGCACACACATGCACACATATGTCCCCCCCCCCCACATGCATACATAGAGACATCATACTGAAACACAGAAACTGCAGACAGACAGACAGACACACACACACACACACACACACACACACACACAAATACATATTTGTATCTGTGTGTATGCATGTGACCGTACGTAAATTGATTTTGATGAACATAAGACCTTGAAAAATAAAAAAAAATAATCCGATTTAATCGAATTATGAATAAATAAGCTTTTTGTAAAGAGCTATCGAAAATGTCCGCTAAAAGTGTGAGAATCCTATCTCTGTCGTACTGTAGATAGACGTAGCGAGATCGGAGTGAAGACTGAAAAGCCAGGCGGGTCATTTGCAGTTATGTAAAAATAGATTTCAGATTTCTTTTTAATCGATTATCCGCCCTCTAGTATTTCGGGTGTTGGTAGTATCAATGTGTATTAATACAGTAAGAGTTGAGTCTAAGAGGATTAAATGTATAATTCCTACTAGAACTGTTAGCCAGTATTTAGCTTCATTTTTGTTTAATATATTTTTTAAAATTTAAAATAACTATTGATTATTGTATCTTATATAGTTACAAGGTTTTATAATTATAAGAAAGATGAAAAAGAATTGAGAGTGCGATGTTCAAACCTTAGTTTTAAAAATGAAAACAATGTCTAATTAGTAACAGTAAATACTATCATCATAATCATCATTTTTATGTTCGCTTTCCACACTGGCATGGGTTGGACAGTTTATGTTCTGAGGCTAGGCTGGTCAGGTGATCACATCTAACTCATATGTTCCATAATTGGCATGGTTTTATGGCTACATGCCTTTCCTAACACTGACCACTTTACAAGGTGTACTGGTTGCACTTTTCCTTGGCACCAGCACTACCTCTTTACAGAGTTGAATTGATTGGCTATGTTTTATTATGGTACCAGCACTACTACTTTACAGGGTAGGGTGGGTGTATTTTATCATGGCACCAGCACTATCACTTTACAGAGTAGACTGGGTGTATTTTATCATGGCACCAGCACTACCGCTTTACAGAGTAGACTGAGTGTATTTTATCATGGCACCAGCACTATCACTTTACAAAGTAGACTGGGTGTATTTTATCATGGCACCAGCACTACCGCTTTACAGAGTAGACTGGGTGTATTTTATCATGGCACCAGCACTACCGCTTTACAAAGTAGACTGGGTGTATTTTATCATGGCACCAGCACTACCACTTTACAAAGTAGACTGGGTGTATTTTATCATGGCGCCAGCACTACCACTTTACAAAGTAGACTGGGTGTATTTTATCATGGCGCCAGCAGTATAGAGGTTGTCACATAATCTTTCAGACTGAAGAATCCTTTCAGACGCTGTATTGTCTCTGTTCAATCACCAAGAACTGTAGTTTCTGGTCTTTTACCACATTACTGTGTTTAAGTACACCTCAGCACAATGGTAAATATGGAACTGATTGTAGTGATTCCATACATTTCCTGTAAAGAGAATATAGCAACAACTCTCCAAGAATCTCTCATGGAGAACACAAATTCTCAACATATCTAGGACTGCTTTTTTTCCGGGCCTTGAAAATATTTCAGCCCAAATAACTAATGACCTTTTATGGGTGAGATTTACAACAAAATACAGCTTCCACAGCTGGGGTAGCACTCGTGTTTCTTACACTGGCATCCTAGATCTCATCAAGAAAAAAAGTCTCATGGCTAATCAGTTTAACTCTTTAGCATTTAAACTGGCCATATCTGGCCAGAATTCTCTTCCCTCTTTCTGTTCAAACCAGCCATAACCAGCTGCTTGTACTTACGTTAAGGTATTGTTTTCAAAATATATAATATCAAAACCTCGTAGATTCAATATTATGTAAGATAATTATAAGATAAAGTATTTATCCTGAAAATGAAATAGTAAATATAGAATAATGTAAATGGTAAAGGGTTAAAGACACTTTCTGATACTTTCCAGCTACTTGCTTTACTGACATGTCTATTCCTGCTTTTTCTACCATTGCAACATTTTATGTTCTTCAGAGCTTTCTGAACTTATGCCACCTCTACTCAAGCACTCCTGACTCAGTCGTCTCTCACCACCCATGTTATGTCTAATCTCCCCATCAAGAAGGAACCATCATGAAGGACCCCCCCCCCCCATTATATTGCTCTTGAATGTGTCTAAACCCATGTCCCCATGGAGAAAGCAATGGAACATCTCCCATTTATATTGCTCATGAATCACACACTATATAATGTATGTATCCCATTGCTCCAGTCAAGTTCTGGGACTAACAACCTCTACCATGACAGTTCTGTGTTGCCTTAATTGACTGAACAATACAAATCTTACCTTGTCTGGATATGTATTTTCCAGCCCCATCAACCCGGCTTGCGCCGTTGTCACTATCGTTGCTAAATTACCAGCAATGAAAAAATTGTCAGAACCAAGCCTGGAAAATAAAATAAAATAAAATAAAACATTGTTATTTTAAACATTTTTTTTTTTTTTACATATTTTAAACTTTTAGGGATAGTATTTCTAATGAAATACACTCTATTTCAATTAATTAATGAAAAATTTTGAGGGATTTACTAACATTATTATTTCATAACTAAGATAGTAACTTAAAATATGGTTTTTATATAAAATGATGTAAGAAGATTTTAATTTAAATAGGAAATATTGATAATGGGTGGTTTTGTTTCAGAGAACCAGAGCCAGTTTTGGGTAGGTTGGTATCAAATGAGTTGAACATGCTAGGTATTTTTCTCAGTGATTTAAGGTAATGAGCATTGGCACTTTATTCAGAAAAATTGAGAGTTAAGTGGATGAGAGATAAACATCATCTAGGATAAGGTACTAGTTTGTTAAAAGTATCTTCCCCTTCAAAAGATTTCAGTCAAGCACTATAATTTAAAGAAACAATCATCAGATATACAAAATTTCCACTGGATGTAGGTGTTTAATTCCTACTATTTCTACTGCTGCAGTCATTTCAGCCCTGAACAATATATTTCATGCTGAACACTTATTTCACATGCCGTAGTTCAACACAATAAATATCACATTATATTTTGATATTTCCTGAGACAAGGGTGCTGGATTGGCAGAATCATTAATGTTGAATAAAATGTTTTGCAGTATTTAATTACCACCTTCTATGTTCTGAGTTTAAATCTCTTTGAGGTCAATTTTGTCTTTCATCCTTCTGGGGTTGATAAAATAAAGTACCAGTTAAATACTAGGGTTGATTTAATTAACTTTTTCCTCCTCCCAAATTTGTTGGCCTTGTTTCTAAATGAGAAATCAATATTTCCTGAGACAAACTGATATCCACCAAGTGCAACAATTGGCTGCACATCACAAGGGTCAATGGAACACTTTGAAGTAAGCCAACATGTTTGCAACATTACCACATTTAAACCGGCCATATCTGGCCAGAATTCTTTCACCTCTTTCTGTTCAAACTGATCATAACCGGCCACTCATACCAAAGTTAAGGTATGGTTATCAAGATAAATAATATCAAAATCTTGTAGATTCTATAATATGTGAGATAAAGCCTTTACTGTGAAAATACAATAGTATATGTAGAGTAATGTAAATGCTAAAGGGTTAATGGTTTCTAATTTAGATACAAGACCAACAATTTGGGTGAGGCGGGGAGTTGATTAAATCAACCTCAGTGTTTGACTGAGATTTTAATTTATCAGTCCTAGTGGGATGAGCTGGGTGGGAATTTGAACTCAGAAATTAAAGAGCCACAAAGTATTTCTTCCAAAACTCTATTGTCTCTGCCAATATTTCACCTGTGTTAATCTATTTAATAATATAGTTGAAAGATTTTATTTTTCATTCTTTTCACAGGGAAGTCTTCTAATTCAAAAATAGTAGTTATATTTACCTCAACCCTTTAGCATTTAAACTGGTCATATCTGGCCAGAATTTTCTCACCTCTTTCTGTTCAAAATGTCCGTAACCAGCCACTCATACTGATGTTAAGTTATTGTTCTCAAAATAAATAATATCAAAATCTGATAGATTCGATATTATGTGAGATAATTATTGTTTCTACTTTTGGCACAAGGCAAACAATTACCCCAGTGAATTACTGGTGCTTTATTTTATCGACCCTGTAAGGATGAAAGGCAAAGTTGACTGTGGCGGAAATTGAACTCAGACCGTAAAGGGACGTAACTCTATGCTACAAAGCATGGCGTCCGACCCTGTGAGGTAAAGCCTTTACCATGAAATATAATAGTAAATATAGAGTAATGTAAATGTTAAAGTGTTAAGTTTACCTTAAAATCTTCAAATATCAAAGTGCTATATTTTGAAATCAGATCCCAAAGGTTTACAATATCTGGCTATAAATTCTAATTTCTGTAATATTTTCTTTCGGTTGTTACTTACCCTAAATAGACCCACGTAAAATGGATCAACATGGTTCCTGCAAAGGAGCATCCTATGCAAGCAACTGTAGCTTTTTCCATCATCGGTTGATGATATTCAGGTACCTGTTGAAAGTGAAACATTAAGGGTTTACTCAGAGAAACAAGGGCTACATGAAACATTTAGGGTTTACTGAGAGGAACAAGAGGTGTATGTAACATTTAGGGTTTACTGAGAGGAACAAGAGGTGTATGTAACATTTAGGGTTTACTGAGAGGAACAAGAAGTGTATGTAATATTTAGGGTTTACTGAGAGGAACAAGAAGTGTATGTAATATTTAGGGTTTACTGAGAGGAACAAGAAGTGTATGTAACATTTAGGGTTTACTCAAAGGAACAAGAAGTGTATGTAATATTTAGGGTTTACTCAAAGGAACAAGAAGTGTATGTAATATTTAGGGTTTACTCAAAGGAACAAGAAGTGTATGTAACATTTAGGGTTTACTCAGAGGAACAAGTGGTGTATGTAACATTTAGGGTTTACTCAGGGGAGCAAGAGGTGTATGTAACATGTAGGGTTTACTGAGAGGAACAAGAGGTGTATGTAACATTTAGGATTTACTAGGAGTACATCAGGGTTCGGTTCTCAGCCCGCTCTTGTTCATTATAGTCCTCCAAGCCATAACAGAGGAGTTTAAGACTGGCTGTCCATGGGAACTTCTCTATGCTGACGATCTGGCTCTTATGGCAGAATCAGTAGAGGAGCTAGAGAATAAATTCCGGCTATGGAAACAGCAGTTGGAAGCAAGAGGACTGAGAGTAAATCTAGCTAAGACAAAAGTGTTGATGAGTAGAAAAGAGGACAAAACCCTGATTCCGTCAGGGAAATGGCCATGTTCGATATGCAGAAAAGGAACTGGCATAAATTCTATAAAATGCACACAATGTAGGTCCTGGGTACACAAGAGATGTAGCGGGATAGCAGGCAAACTAACAGGTAGGGAGAAATATGTATGCAGTAGATGTACAGGGAAGTTAGACAGTAGAAGTCGCACTGATAGACACATTTTTCAAATGCGAGAGGGCGCTATAGAAGTGGTGGATAGCTTCCGGTACCTAGGAGATCAGATTAGCATGGGAGGAGGGTGTTCCGAGGCCATAGTATCTAGAATAAGGACGGGTTGGAAGAAGTTTAGGGAGCTGCTTCCTCTGTTGACGAAGAAGGGTTTCTCCCTGCGTACGAAAGGCCGGTTGTATGATGCCTGTGTGAGGAGCGCGATGCTGCATGGTAGTGAGACATGGGCAGCTACCGCAGAAGATATGCGACGGCTGGAGAGAAATGAGGCAAGCATGCTCCGTTGGATGTGCAGTGTAAATGTGCGTGAACGACCCAGCATAAATGTGTTGAGAGAGAAACTGTGTCTGAGAGGGATAGAATGTAGTGTACGGGAGAGGAGACTGAGGTGGTATGGACATGTGATGCGCATGGAGGATGACCGATGGGTGAAGAAGTGCCAGGAAATGCCAGTTGAAGGAAGACGTGGTAGAGGTAGACCACGAAAAACATGGGCGGAGGTGGTGAGAACAGACCTCAGATCATTGAAGCTCACGGTGGAGATGACGAGGGACCGTGACGAGTGGAGAGATGCTGTGCTGAATAAGACCCGTCCCACCCTTGCAAGCAGGGAAAAGCGGACGTAAAATGATGATGATGATGATGATGATGATGAGAGGAACAAGAGGTGTATGTAATATTTAGGGTTTACTGAGAGGAACAAGAGGTGTATGTAATATTTAGGGTTTACTGAGAGGAACAAGAAGTGTATGTAACATTTAGGGTTTACTCAAAGGAACAAGAAGTGTATGTAACATTTAGGGTTTACTTAGAGGAACAAGTAGTGTATGTAACATGTAGGGTTTACTCAGAGGAACAAGAGGTGTATGTAACATGTAGCGTTTACTCAGGGGAACAAGAGGTGTATGTAACATGTAGGGAGATCCATTACAGTCTGTACAACTACCAAAAACCTTTCTCTGTAGTGTACTGCAGTACTCAGTTGTTAAAACCCCCCACTGTTATAAGGGAAACCAAACAAGAAGAAATACCTGATCACTGCATTAAATTATGTTTAATCTCATAACTTACTGAGTTATTTGTCAGTAAAATGTGATGATCCAGGTTTTGGGTCATAGGTTTGCTCAATGAAAGCTGACCTAGGGCTAAATAATAATTAGGAGCTTACCCAAACTCTACAAGACTAATCTTTGTATCATTCCAATTTAGAATATGTACTGCTGTAACTAGTACCTACAAGACTGGCCACATGACTAAATTATATTGAGTCTTGTTGATCTATTGGTCACCACTAAAAAGTTTGACTCGCTGATTTATTGATCTTCATACTTTTCTCAGTAATATTTCCATGGTGAGTCATTTTAGTTTAGCTCATAATGAAATTCTTTATTCCATATTTTTTGTGGAAAAACAAGTTATTTTTTTTATATAAAAGAGACACAGAAATTATCATCATCACCACCATTTTTCCATGCATTTTCAATGAATATCACTTTTAAAACTGATGGAAATTATTCATTTTTTAGTTAACCATACCTCACGACAAATATCTGAAGTTTGGGGCAGTGAAGGAGAGGCTAAGGTCAGGGTATATATATGGCATGGGTTAGACGGGTCTTTTTCAGCCCAGCCTCCCACTACTTGTGTTGTGTCCCTTAAAGGCCACCATCGGTCATTAATAACCATGGATTTGCACCTAGAAAGTTTCCCTCCAAGGCACAAGCCTGGGCAAGATTTGTTTGTGGAAGACTACCAGTCACCCATGCATACCAGCCTCCCCTCTCCACGCCACCGATATTGTCCAAGGGAAAGGCAATGGCCGATACAGCTTGGCACCAGTGACGTTGCAACACATTTTTAATGGTAGCAATTCCATACATTTCTGTTAAAGACAATAGTATAGGAACAACTCAAGCAGTTATAGTCTGTACAATGACATGTTTATTTAGTTTCTCATGATAAGTTCCAGTTCTCCTGTAGACTTGGAGAAAGAAATGCTGCTCTTCAACCACAATATGGAAACAAACAAGAACAGAAAAAAAAAGAAGCATCTGAATGACATAAGCTTACTTACCGTATAATTCCCCATCTGCGTGAGGAAAACGTACATAACCGACATCTTTGGTTGTTTTTGTCTGTCACACCCTGGAATAAAATAAAGAAGTCTTGAAACATTTTGCTTTTACAATGTTAAAAACTATAAATAGATTTTGTTTTAAAACAATGTTGTCTCTGATCGAGACGAAGCGAGAATGTATTTGAATACATATAAAAATGAGAAAACTCATCGCTAGAACAACCATTAAAACAGCTAAATGCTGTCAAAGACAGCGATGGGCATTAATGCCTCAGAGGACAGAGATCAGTAGCTAGTGGTCAACAGAAAGACAATCCACAAGGTGGGGGACAGGCAGATGAAATATAGAAAAGATTGAGAGGAGGAGGACACTGCTTTCTTTTTTTTTTACTATGACAGATTTTATGGGCAAAACCAACTGGTAGGCGACCCAGGAGTAGACCTCGGGCAAGATGGTTGGATAACATCCATGAGCTTGGCTGGTCTCGCTTGGGGATCCAGCAGGATCAGTTGGAGACGGTTGCTTCTGATAAGACCCACGGGACGGAGTGTTTGAGGACTCTGTCCCCACGACCATCTCAGGAATAAATGGGAGAAGAAGGTATTTAAGAGTGGGGATTTTGTCTGCATCTTGTGAGATTATGCAACATAGTTTCATCAACTGATTGGACTGAAACAATGTGAAATAAAATGGTTTACTCAAGGGCACAACGCGCCGCCAGGAGTCGAACTCATGACCTTATGATTGTGAGCCTGACACCCTAACCACTAAAACCCCCGCCTTCATAACACATGCAAACAACAAAAAAAAACAACACAGCAATGACAAATAATTCCCCCTCAGAGTCATGGGAACACATATACAGTCTATTCCACCTACCCATTATCACTCACAAGGATTGGGTCAACCTGTGGCTATGGCAAATAACACATGCTCAATATGCCATGCAATGGGATTGAACCTGGGACCTAATGATTGTGAAGAGAACTTCTTAACCATTCGACCAAGCTCTATCCACACTAACAGCTATAAGAAGAGCGCAAACACTGTATACTGAATAATTGCTCCCTAAGCTCCCAGGGTTGGTTTCAGATCCTTGCATGGACTAGATATATGATAGGTGATAGAAGATTTCTCATTCATTGACTTAACTCCATAAAAACGGAAGCTAAGATTAAGACAGAATTTCTTTTTTCATAACTATATAATTAAATTCACAATTGTATAAATAACATTATAAATTATTCACAATTCTTTCAGAATGAAAATATAAACAAATATAATTTTAAAAAATGAACTATTGCTAAGGACCTTACAAATACAACACACCAAAATATACGATCAAAACGAGAGAAATAATAAAAAAACTCGAAACAACTAACAAAAACAAAAACAACCATCGATTCCAGGGCCGGAATTAATGAAGGGCAAAGGGGGCAATTGCCCCGGGTCCCTGCAGTGGAGGGCCTAACCAGCGACGGCCGTAGCAATTTATTTGTGCCCTTAGCTGGCTTTTTTAGTTTTAGGATGGTTAGAATTTTTGAATTTAATACCTGTATGTATACATTTTCAATTCCGGTGTTCGAGACGTTCGGTGCAGTTGGGCCGCTGACAGCGAAGTTCTTATCTTCACTGGCGGCTCGCCTTACTGAGGTGCCAGGTGATGCCCGTGAGGGTGCTTGGTTATTTCAGCGCCTTAGCTTCGCCATCACCCATGGCAATGTTGCGAGCGTGTAAGTGTACAGTTAACCACCAAGGTGTGAGGTGTTGCAGATTGTCACACTTGGTGGTGAATTGCCCTCCCCTCCTTTCTTTCTTTCCTTTATCATTTTTGATCATGAATTTATATTGTAGTGACCTACATTCCGCGGACTCACATACATTCTCTGTGCGTGATTTGGCTCAGCTCAGCCAATCAGCGCCAGGGGAAGAGGATATATCCCTACGCGCCCTGAGGAAGAAATTCCCCGCGAAGATTTGAAGAATCTCCCTCTTGTACCAGAAATTTCGAACCAGCAACACGCATAATGTAACGGTGAGATTTTGCACCCTAGCCTCGCCGGCTTAACGGCGCAATGGCACATTCCCTTTTGTAACCTCTTTTTATCTGTAACTTCAACCATATAAGTTAACAGACATTGTTTGTGCTACATCAAAAATAAACATACATTTCATCTCTAATTTCTGCTGTTGAAATCATTATTATGTTGCTCGTGTCTCAATAACATCTATAATCCATGCTGCTGGAATTGGCGACCTGATGAAAGGAATGTTGTAAATACAAAGATGGTAAATAGATCGAGGGACCTTCCCTCACGTCTATGTCGACAAGATAATCCAACGAGGATACTATCACTTACCACACTGTCAACTAACGACCTTCAATCATCTACCCTGTTAAAGTGGCGACCACGACTAACCATACTGCTAAAATATTATTGTTATACACGGTTTAGACATATTTGTCATTCTGAACGAATTGCGAGCAATTTTTGGTGTTATTTACGCATTTATGTTATTTATGTATATATTTAAAACATATTTGCAACGTAATTCTACTGTAAATTTATGCAACTGTAATAAAATTGTAACATTACTTGCGCCAAGCTAATTTTGATATGTGAAATTGAGGGATTTGCTACGTATTCTAATTGTATGAGGGTTGCTAAAAACCTGAAGTACCTGCCCCCGAGTGCAACAAGATTAAAAGAAAAAGTATAATTATGTAAGTCACAGAGAAAAACAGTCGACGCACCTGTGTTTATGTACGCGTGTGCGTGTATGCCTTTATGTGTAATCTCAGGTGTCGAATAATCGCCCCCCCCCCCTGCTTATTAAATTTTGCTAATCTATCTCCAGCGAAATTCTATTTTAAGTGGTAGCATGATATATTTCAAGTGGTAACATTATACATGGAAAAAAAAAGGCACTACAACGGCTGTCAGAAGTTAAAGTAGAAGAATGTGACGTCATTCGTCAACCTTCTCAATCGTCAAACCTTCGTTTATTTCCGTATCACCACCATCACCATGTGTAAATAAATAAACTTTGAAATCACCACGTTGATGCATAGTCATAGTCATCAAATTAGAAAATAAAAGAAGTTCATGGGGCCGACACTACCGACTTTCTTAAAAAAAAACAATTTAACGCGGGTAACTACAAGATAACCTTGTTTTGTAATACTGGCAGAAATTGAAGAACATTACAAGAAATCCCATACGTTACAAAATAAATAGGATGGGTTGGGGTTTCAATAGGTACACTAAACGACTAATTCTGTTTTTTTTACAAATTCAACGGAGACAACCTAGAAAGATTTCAGATTTCCACCCCTCCCCACTTATTGCACCACATCCCCATATTATTTATGACCTGAGAGTAGGGGATATTTATGTATTAAAACTTTCAAATAAAACTTTGTGGGAATATTCTCAAGTCAAGGCATAAATAAAACTCCTGTCGATATAGGAAATGTAGAAAAACAATGTTTCATTGTGAAATAACCACTCTAGATATTTGAGTACCTTATTTGCGTAGAATTTGAAGTTGGGGAAAATCGTCAAAATATCGTGGCTTATATTCGAATATATATGGTATATCCGAAAAAAACCCCAAAAACTGATGAATTTTTCTTTTACTTATTACTTGGCTGATAAAAACTTATTATTAACCGGTCAAAAATAAAGTACCAGTAATACACTGAGTAATTGCTGGCCTTGTGCCAAAAGTAGAAACAATTATTAACCGGTCAAGTTCACATTGATGACATTACAAACTGTTACGATGTCATTTCACGCTTTCTGTTTGTGTTTCAAAATATTGTCAAATCTTTGTGTTAATCTCATTTGGAAATCGTAAAGTCTCATTTTGAAAGCTTTAACCCCACTTTAGTAAGGGCTGATTTGAATTGATATGCTCTCACATAGAATTATAAATAGTGTAGTTTCAACGATGTCACTATGTAAGCAGAGTATGAAGAACAAATAAAATTGAAAGAATAAAATACCAGTTTCATACAGAAAACAGCAGAAAATAGGGAAATATGCCAACAAATACATTAATAAAACATCAAATAAATATGCCAACGAATACATTAATAAAACATCAAATTTTTACACAATAAGTTTTTCAAACTGTTCTATATAGATCGCTAGTGGGGAATAAAAGCTGAGGGATTCACAAGGAGTAAATTTATTAGTTTGAATTTTACAAGCTTTTCGAAGTTGGCACAAGGTGGAATCTGGGTTTAGTCTTGGTTTAGTCATTTGTTTTAAGAAAGCCAATACAAGGAAAGAGTGGAAATGGGAGTAAAGTAAGACAAAACAAAACAACAATCTACACTTTTACTTTATATTTTATATTCGATGTTTGAAACATGGAATGGACCTTCGTCGGTTTCAATGATGAGTATTTCAGTCGTTTGATCAACGGAGCAGCCTGAAAGTGACTGAGCAATCATCAGATATGTAATTTTCAGAGAGATTCAGCATGACATTGGGTGACAAGTCTGACTCTTTGAATTGCAGCGACATTCCACCCTACGGATTTCCAAACAATTGCGAAGTGAACTTCTTAACCATTCGGTCATTCTGCTGTAGCGAAATCTCTTCAAACGACACGATATTCATTTTCTCTTTATTCCAAGTTGACGCCAGTAGTTTGGAGAAACTGGCCAGCTTGGGGTTATTTAAGATAACACTTCAGTTCATTCTGCTCTCGTTTTTCGAAAGAGAAAGATAGCACTTGGAGTTGCTCTGGCCAGTAGAGAGATGTAGCGATCTCGACAGGGTTGGCACCTCGATAAAGGTTAGTTCAATGCATCTTGTTAGACTACTACTACATTCACACAAACCAACCACACAAACATAACACACAATTCACTTGGTTCTTTGTTGTTTTCCTGTGTTGTCAACAATAGCTTCAACATAAATTATTTCTCAATAAAATCATTATTGTAGCAATGTTTGTTATTGTTCATAGGTTATTGTAATGTCAGCTTTATTTTCAGCCTTCAACTGACTACGGCAATGAGTACAGCCACACATCTCGACTCACTGAGACACACACACTCAATTCATTTTATTGTTGCCCGGCAACTGTTATAGTGCGGTATAGGAAACGTTCGATTTCTGTGAGGGTCCGAAATTCGTCGCTGAATGGTGTGAGGGGTTTGAAGTGCAACCCTTAAAGAGGATGAAACGTCCAGCCATAGAGAAAGTGGTAGGTCGAGGAATAAATCGCCTCAAAGTGAAATCGAAGATCCATATGGCCCTAGTTCGCAATCTATTGTTTGTTGATGATTGTGATCTTGTGGCCCACTCAGAACAGAATATTCAGAAAACAACGAATCTTTCCTCGGGCGCCTCTTCTGCTTTTGAACTTACAATAAGCCCGAAGAAAACTAAGGTGATATTTGCACCTGCTTCAAATATATTTGTTCAAGGCATCAGGCTTGATGTGGTAGACTCGTTTGTGTACCTTGGCAGCTCTGTCTCGAGAGATGTATCCTTGGACTATGAGATCCACTTGGGAGTTGATAAGACCTCTATTGCATTTGGTGTACCCGAAAAAAGAATGTAGCCAGACAAGGAATTTCCCCCAAGCTCTGTATCTAAGATGCATTAGCCATCACATCCTGGTTTTATTCGTCTGAGATTTGGACACCATACCGACAGCACATCTAGATTCTCGAAAGATTTCATCACAGGTCTCTGAAGTGTATTTTGAACATCAGATGGCACAGAAGTATTAGAAACGGTGAGTCGTCTGAGTGTCGGGGTTCGCCTTATTAGGTATCATATGCGCTTGGTTGGTCACGTCATAAGCAGGAGCAGTCGAAGCATTTCTGAATTGGAGTGAGACGGGGAGGGGGATTTGAAACTTCGATTCGATATGCGATAAACACAACATGTACATACATTGTAGCACATATACAAATAGATGTGTGTTTTGGTAGTTTGGGGAGAAAAATATATTGATGGGGAGGGGGAGGTGGAATTCATCCCCAGTTCCACCACAGCCTCTGATAAGTATTGATGATTTCAGGCTTTTGAAGAAGTTATTGAATCATGAACTAATTTTCGGTAAGCAGCTGCAGCATAAACGAAAAAGGAAGATTCGTGATTCCATAAAAGCCAACCTTTAGTCTTTGAACATTAACATTACAAGCTGAGAACATCCATTGAATTGCAGTCTATAACAGGAGAAAACTGCAATTAGAAATAGGATTGCTCACCAAATGATGAGGTGCAATGTCTGAAAGCTGCAAGCTGTTGATATCCCACGTGGTTAGCTGATCTTAACAGCCACGAGAAAAGAAAAAACATGTCAAGACCTTCAGTTATATGCAGTTTTATCAGTCATGATTGAGGACTGCTGTTCTACGTGTTTAATGGTGTATACATCTGCTACAGAGCTGAAACTCCATGCAGCCCCTGTTAACGATGTATCAGATCAAAAGCCATGTCACATCTGCATGTAAAATTCAAAACAAAGCTGGAGGATAGAAGGCATCTAACAGGACAGAAAGCCAACGTTTGTTACAGGACTCTGATAAGAAAGTGGTTTTGCACAGATTCAAGTAAAAGGCCACAGTATATGTATGTATGTATGTATGTATGTATGTATGTATGTATGTATGTATGTATGTATGTATGTATGTTTTCTCTTTCTCTTAATTTTGAGTATATTTTTTTGACCGGCCACCTTCCTGGTGGCAAGGTTGTAAAAGAAAAGAAATTGTCATCCCTTGAATCGCAAGAATGTTTTGCAAATTTTGAAGGTGCCAGCTATCGCAGCCATTTGTAGACTATGAATTAGGGAGCTTATGTATGTATGTATGTATGTATGTATGTATGTATGTATGATGTCAGGTCACCAGTTGGTGCTACTGGTAACATGTATCCCAGTACAACCTGTCCCATGGTCGGGGCGTTGGCGACTAAACTGGCAACCCCACCAAGGTTTCTTGGTGAGGAGGGTGACTTTCGGCATCCTGCAGGACTAAAAACAAAACCTGTCAAAAGCCAAAGGAGCTCTTAAGAGTCAATGGCCATCCAAAATCACCGGGAGAGATGACCCCTTAGCCTTTGTCAAGGCAGAATTCTAGGAGAAGGAAAACTCTGATATAACACCTGCAACCCTGATGGTATCCAATGATGTTGACTTGTTCTTCTTTTTGGTAAATATCATCTTGGTTAAGAGAGTGGGACTGGCTTTGTGCAGTGCCTTTGCTCACTATAAAAGCTTCACAGCACAGGCATTGCTTTATATCTGGAGATCTCTCTGCACTTGTCGTCACATGGTACAATGGGCCCAGCACTATGTGTCAATAATTGTCACAGGTGTAGTGTTTGTACCAGAGTTTTCAAGTCGCTGGCTGGACTAAAAAGTCACACTCGTTCAGCGCATCGGTAGGGGTTCTCCTACATGGATATAAAGTAGTGGCCGTACTCGAAAACGAGTTGGCAGCCACCATGTATGTATGTATGTATGTATGTATGTATGTATGTATGTATGTATGTCAGGTCACCAGTTGGTGCTACTGGTAACATGTATCCCAGTACAACCTGTCTCATGGTCGGGTCGTTGGCGACTAAACTGGCAACCCCACCAAGGTTTCTTGGTGAGGAGGGTGACTTTGGACATCCTGCAGGACTAAAAACAAAACCTGTCAAAGGGCAAAGGAGCTCTTAAGAGTCAATGGCCATCCAAAATCACCGGGAGAGATGACCCCTTTAGCCTTAGTCAAGGCAGAATTCTAGGAGAAGGAAAACTCTGATATAACACCTGCAACCCTGATGGTATCCAATGATGTTGACTTGTTCTTCTTTTTGGTAAATAGCATCTTGGTTAAGAGAGTGGGACTGGCTTTGTGCAGTGCCTTTGCTCACTATAAAAGCTTCACGGCACAGGCATTGCTTTATATCTGGAGATCTCTCTGCACTTGTCCTCACATGGGCCCAGCACTATGTGTCAATAATTGTCCTACCATGGGCCTAGCACTATGTGTCAATAATTGTCATAGGTGTAGTGTTTGTACCAGAGGTTTCAAGTCGCTGGCTGGACTAAAAAGTCACACTCGTTCAGCGCTTCGGTAGGGGTTATCCTACATGGATGTAAAGTAGTGGCCGTACTCGAAAACGAGTTGGCAGCCACCATGTATGTATGTATGTATGTATGTATGTATGTATGTATGTATGTATGTATGTATGTAGTTTTATAATTTCACAAATTTTTGCCAACAGAGAGAGAGAGTCGGTTTCTAACATAGACACAAGACTCTCTCATTGGAATTTACACAACATCAACTAGGTAGATATGTATGCATGTCCGAATGCGTGTGTACAGGTATGGATGTTATTGTATGTGTGGATCTGTATGTTTTAAGTTATATGTGTGCATGTGCATATTTGTATATGTGTACATGTGTATATGCAGTTATTAGATGCAGAATTTTTGGAATGTTTTACATATTTTTACTGTTCCATGAATGGATTGTACTTGTAATTTCCTAACTAGTTGTGTTCTTTGTGTTCCTGTGAAACCAAGCTTCTCAAAATTTGTATTGAGGTAGTTACTAACATATCCCTGTGCCCCAATAATCACAGGTATAAATCTGAAGGTATAGTCAGGGTGGAGTATGTCTGTTTGAATGTATGTATGTATGTGTGTATGTATGTATGCATACATATCTATATATAAATATATATATATATTTTCTAAAGCGCTCATATATTCACCTAGCTTACGCTAAACAGAATAATTATGAAGCTTGTTTCATTCCCCTACGGTTAGCTATACTCTTTGTTGTTCTCCTGTCTCACTCGCTTTACGCGTTTTAATTGTCCTAATAACTTATTTTAGTTATTATTGCACCGACGTGAGGTATATGATTTTTAATGCAATGAAATATCTATGATCGTCGGCAAATCACTGATGAGGGACTCATTTTATTACATGTTATCCATGCGCTACCTGCAGTATTTTTCTCCATATTTTATTATATTATATATATATATATATATATATATATATATATATTGCCCATACACACACACAACACACACGCACACATATATATCAATCATAATAATACACCACATGTGTTTATATATATATATATATATATATATATATATATATATACAGAGAGAGAGAGAGAGAGAGAGAGAGAGAGAGAGAGAGAGAGAGAGAGAGAGGAAGAGAAAGAGAGAGAGAGTGTCTGACGGGCTGAGACTGAGGAGATCACTAATCATGGGAGAATTCAATGCATGTTGAGATGCAGAGTGGACATAGTGAGATGTAAAGTCCCGAAATTGCTTCGCGCTGCGATTTTACACCCCTACTCTCTCCCTATATATATATATATATATTGTTCTACTTTGGGAGGGTCATGTTGCCAATAAGAAACACACGCACTAGTTGCTTTCACTTCAATTTATTATAATAAATTTATAAATTTAGGAATTTATAAATTTCCGGTTGGTTGGTTGGTTCGTATATTGTCAAAGTTCTTTCGTCACACATTCTGTAACCTCTTCAGTGACTGGGGATTCTTTTCTTTGTTTTTGTGCCTCTCCTTTGTTCTGTCCTACGCCATCTTGTTTTTGTGTGTGTTGTGTGCTTAGTTTGCGCATGTGTTACATCCGGGTGTCTGTGTGTGTTTATATTTGTTTATTTATTTGTTTATTTACATGTTACTGGTTGGTTGTTTGTTCTATGTGTGTGTGTGTTTTCATTTTGTCCTTAATTGTAAGTTGTGATGTTACTGTTCCACTCATGTTTTCTATTTAATTTTGGTTGTAATTCTTTTATGTTTATTGCCTCTGTGATTTGTCTAAACATTGCGTCTTTTCTGTGTGTAGATTCTATTTTTATTTCTATGTTCTCTAATTTACCCTTATGTTCTATTTTAGCATGTTGGTAGAGTACAGATGATTCTTTACTATCTTGAAGCTCTCGCCAGTGTTCATTTATCCGTTCCCCTATACTACGAGCTGTCTCACCTATGTACACTATATTCTTATCTCTACATTGTCCTTCAGTACATCTTATGCTATATACTACATTTCTAGTTTTACAGTTAATATGGGGGCTTAATTTACAGATTATACATTTCTTATCTATACACGGAGGTCTTTGAAAAGGGTATGTATTGCTAATAAGTGTTTTTATGGAGGTACCAGGTCTTTCTACTATCTTAATATTGAGTTTATGTTTATCTAGGGCCCTTCTAAATTTGTAAGCTAATTCACCTCTAGGGGTTGTATCGATGAACATTACACTCTGGTATTTATTGCTATCATACCATGAGTTTATTCTATTAACCTTATTCCTAGTTCTTTATATTCTATTCCAAAATTTGCTCCTATACAAGGGGCAGGTCCCATTTGTGTCATTATTTACCATTTTTTCCCATTTGGTTCTGGCTCCTCTATATACTCTGATTTTATCTCTCTGATTGTAACCAGAGAACTACATACGGTGGATGAAGTGTTGTATGTGTCTCTCTAGTTCTTTGGGGTTGCACATGCGGGACACGTTTCTCATCACCCGTACCAAATCTGCAATCAGTATGTTGATTTTGGTATGGTCCGAAACAGCCGAGTTTCGGTCGATATTTGGAAGTCATGGGTTTGGCATAATGGGAATGGAGGATTTGTTTTTTGTTATTAATGGTATCTAACCAGAGCTCTGTGTCTAGTACAGGTAATCGATGGTTGGGGTCTTTGCTTGGGCAGTCTATAGTAACTCTAATACTCTGGTGGATGGAGTTAGCTATTTGCTGGATGCTTTCCATGGTGTTTTTCTCTAATTCCTGACTGTTCTCTAGTGGGGGTGTTTTTACTACGATGTTTATATCATCAACGTAGCGGGAGTACATTATCAGGGTTAAGGGGTTGCTGTCTTCTAATCGTTCTTTAAGTTTAAGTTTAAGTCTATTGTCCCACCATACCATGAATAGGTTAGCTATGTCACCTGCAATGCTAACACCAATGGCTGCTCCCTCCTCTTGGGCATATGTTTTTCCATTAAATTTGAACATATGTTCCTTAAGGGTTAATTTTATGCTGGTCCCCACCGCATGTGCAACCATTTTCTTTAGTTCATCGTGGTTTTCGGGGGTCCGTATGGCTCTGGTCCACCCGTTCCATCTATCTGTGTGGGGTTTCTTGGCCATTGAGGTAATGGTAGGCGGTCTGCCTCTTACTGGTCTTGTAGGGCACAGGTTGCTAAGGCCATATGTATCTAGATAATCATTACTATAGGTAAGTTTAAGTAGGAGTCCCAGCTCGCTGGTATCAATCCCACGGAATTCAACATTGCTCTCACTGATCTTTTCTACGCATTTCTCCACAGCAAAATCCACGTCAATATTAGAGAACATAGAAATAAAAATAGAATCTACACACAGAAAAGACGCAATGTTTAGACAAATCACAGAGGCAATAAACATAAATGAACTCCAACCAAAATTAAATAGAAAACATGAATGGAACAGCAACATCATAACTTACAATTAAGGACAAAATGAAAACACACACGCACATAGAACAAACAACCAACCAGTAACATGTAAATAAACAAATAAATAAACAAATATAAACACACACAGACACCCGGATGTAACACATGCGCAAACTAAGCACACAACACACACAAAAACAAGATGGCGTAGGACAGAACAAAGGAGAGGCACAAAAACAAAGAAAAGAATCCCCAGTCACTGAAGAGGTCACAAAATGTGTGACGAAAGAACTTTGACAATATACGAACAATCGTCTGGTTGTGGAACCAACCAACCAACCGGAAATTTATAAATTCCTAAATTTATAAATTTATTATAATAAATTGAAGTGAAAGCATCTGGTGCGTGTGTTTCTTATTGGCAACATGACCCTCCCAAAGTATAACAATATCGGTTTCAACACACGTTTTCAGATAAAGAATCTTGCTAAACAAATTCAGAAACGAAATATATATATATATATATATATATATATATATATATATATATATATATATATTATAAAGAGTCAGGACCCCCGACGGCTGAGCTCTTGCAGTTTCAACACCTTTTTCCGGACTATTTGTTTGTAAGTCTTTAAAATCTACACATACAAACATATACACACATACATATATACACATATACCCATAATGCATTTCCTATATCAGTTATGTTGCTGTAAAAAATATTTACTTTCCAGTCAGCTGGAAATAGTTATTTCTCCAAAGTTATTCATACATTTAATTCTGTATGCCATTTGTACATGTTTGAAAGACTTCACCGGGAAGTTAGACATGGTCTGGGCCAATACTGGCCGAAACCTATCAAAATTATATGCTGAATATTTATGTAATTATATCTCAGAAATAAATTATTAAAATATTTTAAAATATTTTAATCACTTCCATGTATCAAGTAATCAACATAAACTATTATGTTTCTCGTATGCAAACTATAAATTTATCAAGACCAAAATATCCCAATTCATATGATCGTTCCAATATCCAGTAATTCTGCTATATATGGCATACCAACCCTGGACTCCAGTAAATCTTATTTGAGGTATTTGATAACAACTACGATGTTGGACGGGATATGGACTGCTGATTGTCAGCACAAGTCTCACGTGAGTATGATGTCATTTGTCTCACGCTGACGTGATGTTAGTGTAAAGGAGATAACTTACCACCACCGCCACCATCACCACAACCATAAATATATATTCATAAAGGAATAAAGAGGTTAGCCATAGAGAGTTATTGGATGCAAGCTATTATATGAAATATAATCGGGGTTCATTCAGAGAGGGGTGTAGTAGTAATAGAAATTGTTCGGAATTCGGGGTACCACAAAGTAGTGCAGCTAATCGGCAGGGCAGACGCTACAATTAGGACCAACTATGAGCAGACATCAGAGACATGCATTACTGAACCATGAACTATCACAGTTTTATATAAATTTGTATAATTAACTTAACTATATAATAAATTGCAGGGATCAACAAAGAAATCACAAGACATTTTTGTCATGAAGTACTGTTGGGGAAATATTCAAAATGACGGAGATGGTCATGTGATGTTATGACCTGTCACGTAGTTTGGCGTGAGTGCGTGTGGATTGTGTTGTAGGAAATGTAGGTTTAGTCATTTCTTAGTTTGGTCAGAGCAAGAAGTGACAGGAACCGAGTTCGTCATTTTACCAAGCTGTAAGTTGAAATTCTTTTATTTGGGTTAATGGGGATGCATAACTGTGAGAAAGGGGGAACACTTTGTAGAGCCAGAATAGGGCCCTAAATACACCAATCAGCTTACTAAACTGAAAGCTGAAATTATTTCATTTAGGAGAAGTGGGGGTCATATTATAAGGCTAACCTAGAGTATTAAATGTCTAGGCGTCGGTCATGCAAATCGGGCAGTTGAAATGCTGAGAGACTGGAAGACTGTGGGCGGATGCCTCATTCTCGAAGTATACCTTGGACAAAGTCTGGCGCTACCATCAAGGCCAACTAGCCAGTTGCCAAGGGTGCTGACATAAGAGAGGCGGATTATTGAACTATAACTTACTAAACTGTCAGTTGAAATTATCTTATTTGGGAGAAGGAGGCATGTGGTAAGAATGTCTCAGGGAAGAATCGCTGGACAGATTTTACGGGCAAAACCAACCGGTAAGAAACCCAGGGGTAGACCCCGAGCAAGATGGTTGGGTAACATCCATGAGCTTGGTTGGTCTCGCTTGGGAGTCCAGCCAGATCAGTTGGAGATGGTTGCTTCTGACAGGACCTGCTGGAAGGCGTGTTTAACAGCACTGTCCCCATGACCCTCTCGGGAATAAGGAGGAGGAGGAGGAGGAGGAGGAGGAGGAGAAGAAGAAGAAGAAGAAGAAGAAGAAGAAGAAGAAGAAGAAGAAGAAGAAGAAGAAGAAGAAGGGAACACATATTGTAAGGCTAATCGCGGGTGGTAAACACCCAGGCTTGAACTCTATTTAGGATGATAGGTTGTATTTAACTTGACCATAAATAGTTCATTCATCAGGTTAATGTGAGCTCATAGCAATATGTGGCATGTACTTGTAGTGGCTTAGTGCAGTAATTTCCACGCCTGCGATTATCTGTTTACAGTTAAATAACCATATTACATCATTCAACCTTTTCAAGATCATATTTTTCACGAAATACATTCAAAGTATTTCAATTAAATTTGAAAATAATCAAGAATTTGGAGGGCTTTTAGTAAAATAGCATTTTAGTTGATGTTTAAAACATAACAATAACAACAACAACAACATCTTAAAGGCGCATCTTTACTCGATTTTCTCAAGTATTATTTAGTGATCGACTATTATTATCGTCATGTACATTAGGACGCACACATTTCAAATTATGATTGGACTTTCAATTTAGATATGAACCCTTTAATGAGGATAGTTTTATCACTGAATGAGCTGGTATCAAAAGGGTTAAATTTCATGGTAGTTTTATGGCCTATGTGTTAACATGTACATACATCTATTGTACTTTAGTGGTTAGGATTTTCAGCTCACGATCGTAAAGTTGTAAGTTCGATTACCGGCGGCGCGATGTGTTCTTCAGCAAGACTCTTTATTTCACATTGTTCCAGTTCACCCTGCCGGCAAAATGACTTGTACCTGTATTTCCAAAAGGCCAGCTTTGTCACACATGTGTCACGTTGAATCTCCCTGTAGAGGAAGTGGCCGGTCCAGTCCCGGCATTCGGATATGTTCCGCTCTTCTAAGTTATGGTGTGGCAATGCAACCACTCATATACATAAAAATCTATAAGATTCTAGCTTATTTAAACCTCAGTAGAAGTAGGGAGATATGTAGTCTTGATAAATGTTAAAGAGCGAAAAATAACGCATTGTCGATTACTCCCCCTTGCATTTACTGAGGTCAAGTGTGTGACATTGGTTACAATCTTAAAAATTCATAGCGAAAGGCTCTCAAATGTTTTTCGTAAACATCCCGTATATTATTCAATATACAATACGTACATTTATTATATCCCCTCCTCTCTCTCTCTCTCTCTCTCTCTCTGTATATATATATATAAGTTTAGTAATCTAGGCTATCTTTCTGCTCCCCCGTTCTCTCTGTTTCTCTCACCTTCTTTCGCCCCCTCTGTCAGTTACACTTTCTCTCGACTGACCTCTTCCTCGCACTTCCACTCACTCACTCTCTGTTTCTCCCCTTCTCACTTCCTCCCGTTCGTTAGTAGTGGGATTCTTTCTTTCTCACATCTCATTCACGTCGAACGGTCTGTTTTCTGACCGCTCATGAAATTCACCCAGCTGATCGGATAACCATCATGTTGCTTGCTTTTTTCCTACCTTCGGTTTGCTTTTCCTTCTTGTTGTTTACTTGTCTCACTCGCTTTACGCGATTCACTTGTCCCAATAGCTTATTTTAGTTATTGCTCGCACCAACCTGAGGTATATGATTTTTAATGCGATGAAATACCAATGATGGTTGGCAAATCACTGATGAGGGACTAATTTTATAATATGTAACCCATGTGCAACCATGCAGTTTTCCTCTTTCTTCCCATGTTTAGTATATATATATATATATATATATATATATATATATATATATATATATATATATATAACATGTTTAAATGAGTTGATAATACAACCATATAAAGGCAAAGAACATTTTAAAGCTAAATGTGATTTTATAGTCCATATATACATATATATATATATATCTTAAGGTTTGTTGGTTCACCACTGGATAGAACTGGTCATTCCGTATGGTCAATCCTGGTGTAATATTGTGAAGAGTACTCAACGCAGTGCAGTTCACCCATCTTCGTTTGTGTAGTTGGTGGTGCGAATACGGAGTTAATTATAAATGAAGTAACAGGAGGCTGAAATGATCATAGTATAATAAACCTTTCAAGGATTTACACCAGTCCAGCCTCCTGTTACTTCATTTATATATATATATATATATATATATATATATATATATAAAGAACAAGATTAACAAGGATTTAATTAAATCATTCTTCTTTCTTTAAAGTATGGAGTACTAATAATGGTCTTAGTCGTTAATTAGTAAGATCTTATTCGTTTGTGTCTTTATAAGCAAAGGGTGTTTTATGTTTGTTGAATCAGGTTATAGGGCACACATGATTAACACTCCCCATTAACTCCGGTCCCGGGAGGTGTGGTCGTTGTTGAACCTACGACAGTGGGACTTCCGTTGATTCTGACAGCGAGTGAACTAATTCTTTGATCAACACAGAACAGCCTGTTCTTGAAATTAACGTAGAAGTGACTGAAAATTTAACAGACACGTGTACTCTTATTGTAATTCTCAGGGAGATTTAACGTGAAACATTTTGTCAACTGAATGGACTGGGGTAATGTGAAATATAGAACATAATGTGCAATTCGGAATCGAACTCATGAATTTTTCAATCGCGAGTCGATTAACCACGGATTCTGCTTGTCTCCCGCCTTAACATAACTCTCTCTCTCTCTCTCTCTCTCTCTCTTTCTCTCTCTCTCTCTCTCTCTCTCTCTCTCTCTCTCTATATATATATATATATATATATATATATAGAGAGAGAGAGAGAGAGCCGTGTAGTGTAAAAATAAGCTATAGGAAAATAAAAATAAATTCTTATCATGAAAGTGTTATAATTTAAAACATTGTAGAATATGAAACATATGTCCGAAAAGCCGCTCAGTGCAGATGAGGGATTGTAAATGTTGAGGTAATAAATGAGGAATGAGAGAAGTAAGGATGAGTGCCAAGAATGGGAGAAGAGGAAGAAAAACAAGAATAAGAAATTGTGTTTTCTTGGTAATATTTGTTACTCCCAATATATTTCGGATACATTAGCAAGGGATCTCTTGGGAACCTCGGAGAATATCGGAGAGGACCTTTCTAGATCTGTGTGTGGTTTGTCTTTCCAACATACATAGATACCAAAGAGTATTAAAATTGTTATATAGTGAGTTGAATAACTTCGATTAACTGATTCCCTTTCAATTTACAAGACAAAACTCTCTTTAGGGGCGTCTAAAATCTCAACGCATCAAGCAACGGAGATAACTCCACCAAATTCAAGAAATCCAAATTTTGGAAAATGACAACATTGTTGTTAGTAGTGAATTTTGCTTTTAAAGTCACTGGTGAAAACAATGGACATATTTCGATCTCAGTAGAGATGGTGATGATCGAATAAGTCATTCCCATATTTTAAATACTATATTGGTGTAATATGATAGATTTGGCACCTATATCAGGTCGAGAGACAATGAAAAGCTCTGATGTTGGTTCAACAAGACTCAAGTTGAAGTGTTTCTGGTTTTCTTGTAAAACGTAGACCCAGAGAACACCCTGGTAGGTTTTCGAATCTAACATCATTGTGAAGGCGCGTGGCCTAGTAATTACATAATTGGCTTTACATTGCTAGGAATGAGCCCCTAAAATATATAAAAGAAAACACCCGAGAAAAGGCCTATGAGTTGCAAGCTGGTAGGAGGCCAGCTAAATTTGCATGGGTGTAAGCTGTCAATTTAATTTCCTGTATACTGAAACCACAGTGTCTCCATTTCTCTTTTTCTCTGAGTTTCTGTCGCATTATCTTTCATGTTTACAATAATCTCACTTTGTCCGCTCTCTAGGGCGAAGAAAGGGAAATAACTATAAGACAAAATCGTCAGATTTCTTTTTTCTTTTTTTGAAATACAAAGATTTAACAAAATTGAATTCAAAAACATTGCCGCTTTATATATCAAAATATATGATACAAACACCTATGTGAGAATTTGTTTATATCCAGTTTATATCCAGTTTATATAACCAGTTTATATAACTAGTTTATATCCAGTTTATATAACCAGTTTATATCCAGTTTATATAACTAGTTTATATAACCAGTTTATATCCAGTTTATATAACCAGTTTATATATCCAGTTTATATAACCAGTTTGGTTTGTTATTGACAGTTATTGACAGTTATATTTAAGTCTGCGACATTATTTAACGACATGAGAGGTTCTTTCTTAAAAAAATATAAATATTTATGCTGCAACACTACATTAGACATGTCAACTCTCTTTGGGGTGGGTGAGAGACGTCTTCTCTAGTGAAAATGAGTATAGCTTTCATTATGTAAAATCTCCCTATTTTGCCTCATTTCTGCCCGTTTTGGGGCACTTTTTTCATGGTACTTTCCATTTGGGTTTTTAGAGGTTGGCAGATCTGTAACTTATATTTATTATTTAACGAATTACGTTGTTAAACTTCATGCAACTTAGACAGATCACTTCAGGTATACTCTACAACCTGCTTGATATATATAGCGTGGCTATAGTAAGATGTCTATGTAGATGAAATCATAAAGGTAGTTATTTTCTGATGAGGAAACGAATTCCGAAATGCAAATGCATAAATGTAATGTTATGATTTTTTGTGTACAGGGGTTGAAAGTGTTTACATTTCATTTTCCCCACGGTTTTAGCATAAATATAATATTTATTAATGAATATATACATATAAATACATATAATGAACGAAGTAACGGGAAATCAAAAACAAGCCGGAAGATGGTCCAAATTGGGAATATTAGTTTCACTCTAGAGAAATGTGAAAAATGGAAGCTGTGGGCTACATTTTTATTGAGAAGGGTAGGGAATAAGGAAGACAAAATGCAGAAAGGTACGAAAAAAAAAATGAAAATAAACAGCGGTAAAAACTCGTTTGGGTTTGTTTTTTATAAACCCCCCCCCCCACATACATAAATACATAAATACATACATATATACATACATATATGCATATATACATACATACATATATATGCATACATACATACATATATGCATACATACATACATATATAAATACATACATATATGCATACATAAATACATACATAAATACATAAATACATACATACATATATTGAGATGGCACTAAGGAATAGTGGTGGAACCTGAAAATAAAAACTGCCACCAAATTAAAGCATAACCGGCCTGATATTGTTGTTTGGGACCACACATTGAAAACGTGTTCTGTTGTGGAGATCAGCTGCCCACTTGATGTAAACGTTGTCAGAAAAATACAGGAGGAGGACATCTATGGACCATTGATGAGGAGTTTACAAATCCAGTATCCAAGATACACCTTTAGCTTTATACCCATCATTATTAGAGTTACGGGTTATATACCAACCCGCTTGGACCAAAGTATGACTGAACTTGGATTTGCGGACAAAGAGCGCAGCTCCCTAATTCATAGTCTACAAATGGCTGCGATAGCTGGCACCTTCAAAATTTGCAAAACATTCTTGCGATTCAAGGGATGACAATTTCTTTTCTTTTACAACCTTGCCACCAGGAAGGTGGCCGGTCAAAAAAAATATACTCGAAATTAAGTGAAAGAGATATACATGATGGCTGCAAACTCTGCCAAGGGTATTGCAATCGCTTGTCAGATTCAGATGTGTGACGCTCGGATATGGCTTTTCAAGCCTGCTAGAGACTTGCACTCCTTCACACACTGACGACAACTATGGATCTCCCTGGCTTGAGGTCCTGCATCAGGTTGCCCATGAACCCTCACAACACCGTGCAGATCATAGTTCACTGGTTCTCTTTGAACATGGCTGCGACTGTGGCTCCTGAAACCAGATTTGCTTAAGCAAATTTTTCCACACTCGGGGCACTTCAATTCAATGGATCGTTTCGAGAGATACACCAGAGCATTGCTTACGCACATCTCGTTTGATCTTCTCGTGCTCTA
>OZ024740.1:205663906-205671406 GCA_964016885.1 Eledone cirrhosa
CTTATATGGAATTTAAAAAGCAGGAATATAGATTATTTATTATCTTGGAAAACAATTTCAAAAGCACCTACTTACCGAAACACGACCTTATCAAGATTCTATAAATTATGTATTGAAGAAATTTTTTATATAATTAATTGTAAAAACTCTATTAATCTTAGAACAGAAATATTTATTTGTTGCAAACATCGCCAAAATTCTACATTCAGAACTATATGTAACTTATAACATGCTTATAATATTCCTATTAATCTCCAAAATGATCTTATCTGCTCTAACATTTTATATTTTTAATACTTTAATATATTAATATCTCTAAATCATAATATCTTAAAAATTTCTTATATTATATATATATACGTGTGTATGTATAGATATTTATATATATTTATGTACTTCTACATTATGTACTTCTATATAATTCTAATTTTAATTTTAATTTTAATTCTTTTAAATTCTTTAATTCTTTTTTCTTAATTTTTTATTTTTCTAATGACACCCTATAAAGCTAATTTTTAAATGTAGATTAATAACCATTAACTGTTTTTAGTAAAATATATCCTATTCAGGATGGTGTTTAATTATTCATATTTCTTTAGAATAAATAATTAATCCCACACTAGCGATTAATAAAATATTGGAGTTATCTTTCCTTCTTTCAATCATAAAAAACTTTTTATACATAACTCCATTAATTTAACCTTATAAATTGTAACTATATTTACATAAAATCAACATCCCTAGTAACTTATATTAGAAAAAACACCTATTTATTTTATTTATTTATAAATCAACATCCCTTGTAACTCATATTATAAACAAACTATCCTTTAAAAAAAAACACCTATGCTATTATTAAAATAGATATTTATATATTATTATAATAAGATAAATAATTCTCCATATAAATATAGATAAATGTCTGAATATATTTTCCCTAAATTAACGTTCAAGTGGTCTTCCTTTTCCTTCTTCTTTAACAATTTTAGTTTGATAATTTATATAGCTTCGTTAAATTAACAATATTCTGAGACCATTCTCAATGTTGAACATTTTTGAATCCACAAATTATTCTAATCTCACAACTTGAAAATAAAAATTTTCAACATTCTTCGTAACTCATATTTGTTTATATAAACAATCAATGCATACGGAACTTATTAATATATATAGAGATATTTATATACATATAACCTATCCTAATAAGATAAAAATACTTACAACCATAATTCTTCATATAATTTTATAACTCATAATATAGATAACAAAAATCTTTTCCCCCAAATTAACGTTATTCTTTTCTCTTTCTCTTCCTTCCTTATCATAAATATTTAAATTTTCTATAGTGTCTAAAATAACGTTTTTTCAGCCCTTTAATATACACATCATTTGCATACTCATATTAATCATTTTAAATATCTGACTTTTCTCCTCTCTTCCCTTCACTTTCCAGGGATAACTTGAACCGTTAAGGTATATCATCCTTGGTCATGTCAAATATATATAAAACATTTTGTATTTTATCTGATGATAGCGTACCAAAACTTTTGGTACCCTTGAAATATATATAATAGAATAAATATAGTTTTATAAATATAGTTTCCATTTATTTAATATCATTGTATATATATATATATATATATATATATATATATATATATATATATATATATATATATATATATATATATAGGTATCTAAATTATAATAAAGTAAGAAGCGCGGGACTGCGTACGGTTTATAATTTTTTTATCCCATTAGTAAAATAAGTTGGATTACTTTGAATAAATAATTGTTTCTACTTTTGGCACAAGACCAGCAATAATGAATGAATATTACACATTACATAATCTCTCTCTCTCTCTCTCTCTCTCTCTCTCTCTCTCTCTCTCTCTCTCTCTCTCTCTCTCTATATATATATATATATATTTATATATATATATATATATATATATATATATATATTTAGCTCTAGACTTAGCTATTGACCAGTTAATTTTATTGTTCATTTTTTGTCGATTCTATTAAATGATGAATAGCTCCTGTTTATTTTAACATGTCTATTGAGCACTCTTATTCGATATGTGTATTTCCACATTTTCCCGAATATTTTTTGCGGATATAGAGGTTATCTCCCTTGCTGAATTCCATGTGCGTTTTTTCAGCTCGGGTTATGCCTTTCTATTCGTTCGGACAAAAGCTCGTTGAGGAAGTAAATTCCGGTCCGCCGCTTTCTAGAAGTCTTATATATTTTTATGTGAGCTGATAGAGGGCGGTTTAAGGATTTACAGAAACCCAAGAAGCTAGATTTACCATCTTTCTAGCGGGTCCGGGTATGCTTTTTACATTCATTTGATTTATTGATATTATATCTGAGTGTCCCGAATCTTCCAGATCGTAATTTTTCGTTCGTATGGTTGATTTTAGACATGTTCTATGTGTGTCGGTATTTTAACGATAGTTATAGCTCTGATTTATCTGAATTATTGAGCCCTCTGCCGCTCATTTCGAATTTTGTTTATCGTGAACTCGTGCGCCGATTTTTCGATACTCGATTATTCTACTATATATATATATATATATATATATATATATATATATATATATATATATATATATATATATATATATATATATATATATATATATATATATATATATAGTGAAATAAAATAACAAGGACGATTGGTTACTCCTTCATTACGTTTATTGGTTGGTTCCATATCGCCCCAGTACTTATTTTATCGATCTCTATTTGTCGAACAGCTAATTTACAAGACGTATAGACACAGACACAGGCACAGGCAAACCATAAACACGAACACGTCACATGCCCATGCATACACACTCACATATGTCTATACGACAGGCTTCTGCAGTTTCTGCCTACCAAATTTCACTCACGAGGCATTGGTAGAAGACACTTGCCCGAGGTGTCATCAAGCAGTGGAAACGAACACGAAACTATGTAGTTGAGAAACGAACTCTTTAACCTCACAGCTATGTCTGCACCTTTGAGTTACAATTATTCATCTTCTTCGGTTTAAACTTCGTCATAAACATTGCCTCTAGGTATCTAAACTATAAAGTAAGAAGCGCGGGACTGCGTACGGTTTATAATTTTTTATCCCATTAGTAAAATAAGTTGGATTACTTTGAATAAATAATTGTTTCTACTTTTGGCACAAGGCCAGCAATTACCCATACATTACTGGTACTTTATTTTATCGACCCCGTAACGATGAAAGGCAAAGTTGACCTCGGCGGGATTTGAACTCAGAACTTTGAATAAATAATGAATGAATATTACACATTACATAATTTATCTACTAAATTTCATTTTATTATTTATTTAAAGATTCACTTCTTTAAAATTTTCAAATGTCAACACTTCCGGTGGCGATCGCTTAAATAAACACAATAATTTACTGTCACTAATTTTCTCCTAATGCAGTTTATATATAATATCGTCTTTTTTTTTAATGTATCATGGATTACGTTACTGATTACATAAGACAGTGTAACATAGACTTCGTTCAATTTCTGTGTATATTGTTAATTACGATTTTATTTGATGTATCATATCTACATGCATATATACTTGCGTATAATATCAATATACACACTACACATGCTAGCAGAAAACCACCCGAAAGGTGGTTTTTCTGCTAGTGAATTTAATTTTTCGCTGTACTAAACAATACGCAGAGGGGTTAAAGAGTTCACTTCGTAATCATAAGGTTTCAGGTTCGATCCCAGTAGATGTCACCTTGGACAAATTTTATTTACCATAGCCTGGGATCGACCTAAGGCTTGAGAATTAAATTGGGTAGACGGAAACTTGTTGGAAGTCCGTTGGATCGACTTTACCTGTAATCCAAAGACACAGCATTGTCACAGTCTCTCAAGTCGAACCGGCCTAATTTGATTTATGAATTAATTTAGGGGTACACGTGTCTGTGAAAAGTTACGTTATTATCAAGAGCTAGAAGGCAGCCAATTGGCAGAGTTGTTAGAACGTTGGAGAGCTTTGAAGTATTCGTTTCGGCTCTCTACTCTCAGAGTTCAAATCCCGCCTAGGTTATATTTGCTTTCCATCCTTACGGGGTCGATAAAATAAAGTACCAGTCACGCATTGGGTCGATTTAATCGACTTCCCTCTCCCCCAAAATTGCTGGCTTTGTGCCTATATAAGAAACCATTATTATCACGAGCTAGGTGTTCTTGTATGTGAACAACTGGAACACTCCTGGTCAAACACACACACACACACACACACACACGCTTATGTTGACCCTCACATTCGTCGGATTCCTACATTGGAATTTCCCCCTGGAACCGGACTCTACTTGAACTTCCATATGGATATCTTTCGGATCACTCGATTTTCAGATTGTTTTTAACTTTATACCAATATACCACGACTCACTACCACTTTTCCTCCACTATTACAACTACTCCCTTCTCATCATCTCCAATATTTTTTTCTCGATTTTGTCACTGCTCACTCTCCTCTATCTTTCTGTTTCTTCTTTAATTTCTCATTCTATTTTCTGATGAAGGACTAGCGTTCGAAACGATAAGGCTCTTTACCTACTATATCAAGCGTAAAATTAATGATATATTTTTTCATTATACTGTGTCGTTTGCTTTGAATTTCTGTTTGCCTTTTGCACATACACATATATATTTATATATATATATATACATATATATATATACATATATATATATATATATAACGAAGGAAATGTGGTAAGGAACCAAGTGAACCATAACGCACCAAAGTACTCAATACTTAGGGTAGTAGAGTGGGTAATAGGAACAAGTAAGACCCCGACGGCTGAGCTCAAGCTCAAGCCGTTTCGACGGCTAATTCAGTCCAGAATTAGCCGTCGAAATGGGTTGAGCTCAGCCGTCGGGGTCTTACTTGTTCCTATATATATATATATATAAATACATTGAGTGCAAGCGAAAGGAAATATATATACAGGGTGTCTCAAAAAGATGTATGTACACATTGATTACCTGCACAGGCAATATTTATTAGAATGTTGTTCATATATATATATATATATATATATATATATATATATATATATATATATATATATATATATATATATATATTATATATATGTATATATATAAATGTATATATATATATACACACACACGTATGTACATACAGAAAGTCTATAAAGAGTGGGAAAAAACTTCAAAGTGCGCTTTTGCATAAGTTAACGACTCATGCATTGTAATTATAAAATAGTTGTAAATAAAACTGGAATAAAACCAATTGAGGCGGGAATAAGGGGATAATCATCTTTTTCCGCCTCAAGTGGTTATATCTCAGCTTTTTTGACAACTATTTTATGGTTATAATTCATGGATCGTGGTTCTTGACTTTATAGCAAAATCACAATTTGAAATGTTTATATATATATATATATATATTCTTGGGTTTGTGTCTTAATGATACAGACTTAATTATATTGTAGAGTGAGCGAGAAAACGACTGAAGCTGTGTTGGTCCTATTCGATAGGTTCGTTTCATTATATCTATCTATCTATTGTTTCATAATCCCCCCTTCTCTCTCTCTCTCTCTCTCTCTCTCTCTCTCTCTCTCTCTCTATATATATATATATATATATATATATATATATATATATATATATATATATATATATATATATATACGTATATATATATATAGTTAGATACACAGTGAGAGATAGAGAGAGATAGCGATATATATATATAGTGCTTTTCAACCCATTTATTGAATTAAAAACCGGATATAAATGTTGCGAAATTAGATTTCCTATTTTTCTGAACGCAACTGTTGATGGTGGCTTTCCAATTGTACAAGATGAAGTAGCGGATTGTGTTTATTTCATGACTACATGAACTATATAAACTGTTCGCTCCAGTACCGGATTAAATTGACTAGGGGCCTCACAGCCCTTGCTTGCAATAAACGTAATGAAAATTATAAGTACACAAATATAAGCCTACACATAGAACGATGTTGAGACTTGAATATTGATCCATGCAACCTCTGAAACAGAGATGACATCCAAAGAAAAGAAACCATTACATCATTCTAAATTTTAATCTATTTGATTGCTTCAGGAAAGCCGTTACAATGCGAATTAGAAATGCAAGAGTGAAAAATAAAGTAGAATAAAATAAGGAAGACAAGGCTAGACAACATTTAACATTTTTTACATTATATTTCATATTTCAGAGTTTGGACCACTTTTTCAAAAGAAAGGAAATGGAGTGGTGTTAGTACCGAACGGCGTTCTATTAAAGTGTTGACAAAAACGTCAAGTTTCATAGCTATACTTTAATATATATTTAAAACTGAACGGGATTTCCTAGACTATAAGGCCCTTGGCTGTAACTACATAGTCCAAATGGAAAACTTATATTGGCAATTCGTTTGTCTTCGTGAAGTTTGTATGTTGTAAGACATTTTGTTCAGATCTTATTAATACTAAGAGAGAGAGAGAGAGAGAGAGAGAGAGAGAGAGAGAGAGAGAGAGAGAGAGAGAGAGAGAGAGAGAGAGAGTGAGAGAGAGATAGATAGATAGATAGAGAGAGAGAGAGAGAGAGGACGATAGAAATATAATGGTTACGTCAGAAATTGGCTTAAAGTGTCTTCTCTTAATTCCAAGTAACAATGGCCAATGAAACCAACTTTTTAGTACAGGGCTTCACAAATGTTTTACTTGAGAGACCCATTGTAATAAAATGCAATTTCTATTCATCCCAAAACATTTTAACTGAATATAAAATTACAAAACATAATTTACCAATGTTTAATACAACTTACATGAGAAAAGAATCAGTAAACTATAAATGTACCTTTAATGCTTTAAAGTCAAATCGTTTGTTCATTTAAATTACTTGTTCATATAGAATGGTCCATTAGTAAATGACATATCACTAATGACCATCACAACCAATCAGGTATTCTGTTAGGTGTAAAATATCTGACAGCTGTTCTACATGATCCAGTCACTGTTGTCCTGCTATAAAGAGAGTGATAATGGAAAACTAGTAAATTCATCCCATGCGGGCTCCTAAACTTTTATTTTCCACTGCCAAAATTTGTATTCATTCATAGGGGTCTTTGAGACGCCCTGATTTACTGTGTGTTTTGTGCAATAAATAATATTTCGTAACGCGTGATCAAAATATGGCTCACGCGTGAAACAGCAAATTTTCACAAGAAAAACATTTTAGCCACACTGGCGGTACTTAACGCAATTAGAAAAATAGAATATTAAACGTTGTGATATACAATTTCATGAGTTGTTTGATATATATATACACACACACACACACACACATATATATATATATATATATATATATATATATATATATATATATGGCGTTCAGGGGGAAAAGCACAAACAAGGGTAGAACCCAGACTCACTCATCTGAATCCGGAGACCTTGCGAGTTAGCGAAACCAAAGAGAGAGCT